>CM066982.1:9106717-9531717 GCA_033977485.1 Hydrangea macrophylla | reverse complement strand
TTTAGTGCGCAACGAAAGGGAAGATACAGTTCAAAATTTTATTCATATTACACGCAATATATATATATATATGCATACCCACATACATATACATATATACATGCCTGTATATACATATATATATTTAAGACCATAGAAGTACCTTTTATGATCCGTTCAATCAAGTCGAGAATACTTCTTCGAGAACTCCAACGATCAACGTTCCAACTGATCTCCAATGATCTCCAACAATCTTCACGGCTAGAGATCTTCACTCTTATGTCTCTTAAATATGCTTGGAGGCCAGGGTTTGGTGGAAACTCTTCTAAGAGAAAACTAAGATGTCCAGGGATACTTAGAAACATATCTAGGGCTGCTGGAACTGAGAATTGCAGAACTTTTTAATTCTACCCACAACCCCTCTATTTATAAGTATTTTAAAGCGACCTACCAGTAACCGATTAGTCCTCACTAATCGGTTACTCACTAATCGGTAAGTAGTACCCCTTTTTCTTTTCCTCATTTACATCCAAGCATTCCTTTGAATTAAGAGTGGGACCCCTAGGTTATTAATTACTGACTCAGATTAACTATTAATTTCATCTAGCTAGTTAAACTTTTAACTAAGAAATAATGCTTAATCAATTATCATTAACTCCACTATATAATGATAACTACACTCTAGTGCATAAGAATAAAACCACATTTACATTAGCGATTCCTAGACTTGTATAATCTGACACTAATATCCCTCCACCTTTTCAGTATTCGTATTTATCATTAGGATGTATGAATAATAATACTATCTATCTAATAGATAAATACATCTTCTATTCCTCGAGTATCAATCATAAATTACCCAACATGTCCACAATAACTTGTTGACACAGCTACGCAACTCTTAGTAATCTGTTGGGAATTTAAAACGCGAAACCAAATTTTCCCAATAAACACATAGAAACACAACAACTGAAATAAACATGCACACTAAAGAAAACACAAATTTCTATGTGATTAGGCCAAACATTGCCTATGTCCACACCCGAGAGAACCATTCTTTCACTATTGAGAATAAAATTTGGTACAAGAAAACATTGCATTAAATCCCATAACCCAACCCTTAAACCCCGGGTACACCCACTCTTAATAAACAAAAAACCCTCACTCTCTCACCCTAGACCATGCACCCCCATGAGAGGAGATCCCCAACTTGGTATACCAAGGGCTTCCTAAATTCCTATTCACCGTCTCCTTTTAGTGGTGTAAGCGGTCGGTTTCAGTTGATTTTTTCATTTTTTTTATGAAAAAAAAACGCCGACCAATAGTGGTGGTCGGTCAATTTTTCGGTCAGTTTTGGCTTGAACATAAATTTATAAACCGATCAATCAATCGGTTTTTTGGACGGTCGTTTTTGGTTTTCGATTTTTTAGTTACACCCTAGAGTTTACATACCATTTTTGTCCACAAGAAACTAGAGATTCACTACTAATAAAACTCTATCACAAGAGGAAACCTGACACGATAAGAATCTAGCCAAATCAACAATCCCTAAATTAATGGAATTGTCCCACATGTGATATAATTCCAACAATCACCCCTTCTATCATTTGTGGGGATATTTCCCAATCAATCCATCACACATGATCAGCACCCCCTCAATCAATATTGCACCCACAAAGCCCACCACTTTACTGCATGTTTACCATTGACCGTCTTATGTACCAGCATGCACACCCTGAATAAATATGGTCTCAACACCTCCGATTCGTCAAACTACTGCCAATTCATGTGCAGTTGCGCCAGTTAATTATACACATTAACTCTAGAGTATAACCTCGATACCTCTTTCTCTCTAGTAGGAATTACCACCTTACCATCGTCTGAACGGTGAATAAACTATTCACCCACTTGCAAGAACTTTTTCATCAACAACTTGGGAGATACCACTCTACCACATACAACTCGAACGTTTGCATCCCAAGGTGTCACAGTCCGGTCCCACAATAGCAGAACCGGAGCCCGTGGCACACCACCGAGGCTAAACCAATTCATTAACGTTCCCAACAGATTTTAGTTTTAAGAACACACGCAGCGGAAAAACAAAACAAATTTAAAACTAGAGGTCCATTCGACTGAAACATGGTCTAGTCTACTGAAGACCAGAAGCAGAGAAGGTTCAAAGGATTAACAGCCCATCCAGTCGATTGGCTCGAGACCTCAGTCGACTGGGGCCTCAATTTCTCAGTCAACTGAATGACTCCGGTCGACTGAAGCTCAAGCAGGAACAAAAACCATATTTTTTGTCAGGGCTCCAGTCGACTGAAACAAGGCACAGTCGACTAGTTTTGCCATATTAAAAAGCAATAGCTAGCAAGGCACAAGGGTCCAGTTGACTGAACACTGGACCAGCCGACTGATCCCCTGGCAGCAGCCCAATCTGCAGAAATTACAAGTTTAAAAGCTTTCTAACTTTAACTAAGGATCAAATACACACTTCCAAAAGTACTCCAAAGTAATCCTAACTGCATTAAAACATTACTAAAGCATAATTACAACATGCTACTCACTATTACAACGTTTTAGATCCATTCTAATATACTAAGTTAAACATAACCAAAAGTCATACAAATTCTTATTACAACACTTCCATTTCCAAAACTACGAAATAAACATGATGTGGTCTTCTAAGTGAACTCCCAAACCCACGTGCTCAATTCTGCAATTACTTGCCGCATTAATACCTGAAATGATTATTTGAATAACCACACATATTTCGATTTGTTTAAGCTAACACTTAGTGAATAAAACAACATATGCACATGAATGACAAACATGCTTGCATTCACATCTCTACAATTCGTACTAGTCTCCGGAGTCTCACGTGTACGTCCCATACTCCTAATCTGTGACTCCTCGCCAATAAGTCCACGCGAAAGGGTAAGACCCACGATTCTTCTCTTCAATGGTGCGACCTTAATGCCTATATTGGCTCCACAAGATGGCTCAGTAACCACGTGCTCCTTTGACCCAAATAAACAACTCAACATGCTCAAATACATATCACCATACTCATGGCAAACAAAACATGTCACTATGCTATTGGGCCTACTTATCAATATAATTGCCCAATATGAACTACACAATATCTATATAATAAGGAAGGGCGGTGTGGGTCCCTCCCAAGTTAACAATTTTCAATCTCAACCATTGAGACAGAGTTGGATATTTTAAACCATCGAATCATCCGAAATTCTCTCTCCTCACATATTGAATTACCATATAACTTAATCTCATTACTCCCTCTCAACTCTTCCTTGATTTGAGTTTGAATTTCAAAATTTTCCTATTAACAAGGTAGTCAATTTTGCATGATAATCGGCTTTCTCTTTCTATATTATTCACGTAATCTCTCTCTCCATATCTCTAGCATAAATAGTCTCTCTATGTATATCTGCATCTTTCTCTCTCATGTAACTCTCATCCCTCTCTAATTTGCATCTGTCTCACCTCCCCAATAACCGTCATCCTCTCTCTCTCTCTCTCTTCTCACCCACATGAGTCTCCCAATCCTTCCTCTATCCATCTCTCTCTTCGTCACCTTCAGTCATCGTCGACCACTATTGTAGAAAAAACACGTGTATAAATCATAGCATTTTTTTATTATGCTTGGGTCTTTATTGTTGTGGGGTTTACTAAACGGGCGGTTTTGTAACTTTTGTAAATGCCATTATAATTATGTTTTGGGTCTTTATGTTGTGGGGTTTACTAAACTTGTGGTTTGGTATACTTTTCTAAATGACATTACACATCATAGTTTTTTTTTTCCTTTTATGGGTGAGTTCTCACCGACCGTCTTCTTCTTCTTCTTTTTTCCCCTTCCATTTTTTGCATGTATTAAATCATTTGCATCATTATGAATCCTTTAAAACAAATAGAATAAATATTCTTAATTGATCATATCCCAATTAGCAATAGGTTATCATCCTTATTGTTCATACATTCTAATTTGTGCTCTCTGTATTTGTATTTTTTTTTTCCTTTTCTACAGGTTTTGGCATTTCTCAAACTTGGCAACAATTAAACAAAGCGAGTTAATGAAAAATTAGGGCTAGATCCTTTTTAGTCTCTAGGCATTGGTACCTAAAAGGACTTTTTTTTTCCTTGCATTCTTCTTTTTAATATTTTTTTTTTCCTTTTCCAGGGAGTTTATGACTTCTCCTGTGATTAATTTTTATTTTTGCTTGAGATTGATTTTATGACTTCTCCCTTTTTTTCCCCTCTATCCATAGCTCTGAAAATTTTATAGCTTTATTGTTTGACATTACTGGTAGCTTAGTCTGTTTCTAAATGAAACTTTGGCTTGCTCATTTAGTTAGGGACCAATTGATTTTTATTGAAAGTTGCTAAATGTGGCTCCACTTTCAAATGTGTTGAGAACCAAATTTAAAATAAAAATTTGAGAATTACAGTATTTCTAAAAAATAAAACACCATAGATGACTCAACTCCACCACAATGGTCATTTATAGGCACTGCCACTAGGATTATAAATTTGTTAGTGACATGCAACTAAAAAGGTGAGAAAAAAAAATAGATAACCAAAAGAGAATTAACTGTTGTTGTCAATTGATCATAAAGGCTTCACCATGGCATTCAATGACCTTCTAATTGAGTCACCATGTGGTATCAATAATCAATGTCACAGTATGTGGCACAATTAACAAAATATTTGGGAACCAATTTGGATTCAAAATTTGGAAATGGTAGCATTATTATTGTCTTTTGTTAATGTTGACCATTGTTAGGGATATATACTAAAAGCCATGCTTTATGTAGTTGATTTATTATTCATTTAATAAAATCAGTTAATCCATTTTTTTATGAGAATCTGTGTGGGCAATATTTGTATTATATTATTTATTTATTTGAGTACTACTTGGGGCACAACCAAAGCCACAACCTTTTGTCCACAACCTTCATTTTGTGTCTATCTCTCTCCTAGTGGGCACTGTGGGGTCACTGGCACTGTGGAACCCATCAAGAGAGAGATAGACACAAAATAGAGGTTGTGGGCAAAAGGTTGTGGCTTTGGTTGTGCCCCAAGTATTACTCTATTTAATATTATGCATGCGTGTCTCTCATTCTATATAGTAGGTGGTTTGGTGTGTAGAGTTCGGCTTACACACGGAAGATCAGGCCATCAGATATTATAGAATGTAAGATTTTGGTTTACAGTCTTAGATGGGATTGGACACACCATCAGTAGGACTGTAGCATGGTGTTGTAGTAGGTTTGTCTTGACTACGGAAAGCGGTATAGTTTCAACTCACTATGCTGGTACACTTTGTGTATTAAACGGGACTGGCTTGGGGTAATTATCTTTATACTGACTTATAAGATAATTAATACCTCATGGCTATTATGAGTGTTTATGCTCTAAATCCTAAGTTAATTTGTAGACACGTACATTTGATATTTACACTTTGATCCCTAAAAGGGTGAGATCCTTAAATGGGTCAATATCTCATTGGATTGGGTGGCAATATTAATTGTGTGGTGGATATTAATTAATGATGGAATCTATGTATTAATTTTGGGATTGATGATATCCCATTGAGAAAGCTTATAAGTTTTGATTATGTCAAACCCTGCAGGTGGATTTTATATCCAACATATCAGATAAGTTAAGCAGAGGATCTCAAGGAATTTTAAGAAATTAATTAAATATGATTGTCAGTAATTATATTTAATTAATGGATATCTGTAATCTTAACATGGGGAGATAATAAGCATTTAATAACATGGAGCTCAAAATATATTTTTGAGATAAGGGTAGGAGTGCAATTATAATTCTTTAGTGGTATGAATTATAATTTATGGAAATAAGAATCTGATTCAGTTCGAATTAGGGTTTCCTAATTCCATAAGGAAGCCTATTCCTTATTGACTTCTTATGGTCCCTATCGTAGCCTATATATATGTTGCTTTGGCTCTCTCCTCAGTTAGCGTTTTTCTATATAGAGAATTATAACTCGGAATAGAAAAGAGAGCGTAAAATAGGGAGAGCAGAAAACAGAAAGGATTTCGAAAGAGCCCATACTCAGTTCGATATTCTGGCAGCAAAGAAATACGGTAGAAGATCGTGAGTTGTTATCGAGCCCGTGTTCTCGATTCGTCTACTACAGCAATCCGTTTTAGCAGTTTAAGGTAACCCTAGTTCCGCCCTTGTAGGATTATTGTAGTTTTCACGTAATTTTTTTTTTGCAGTACCAACTTATACGCGCTGTCAATGGATTCTGGGGACACAGTTTCCTAACAGTGGTATCAGAGCAACGTTGATTCTGCGTATGGGTTGGACGCAACCATGTTGTCCAATAAAACAGATCTTATGCGTGTTTTGATGGATGGATAGAACGTAGAACTGTGCTAACCCTTGTTTTGCAGCGTTCTTATTCCACTATTATGGTCACTGATTTTGTGTGATTGGATCCCACGATGGTTTTATCCGTGGTTAATTTTGCTATTTTAATATAGCATAAGAACTCCTTTATGGAGGCATAGGATTTTTGTGTATTGGATCCCACGCTTGATTGATGTGTGGTTAATTTACTGCAAAGAAACAGCATGTGAACTCCTTTATGGAGGCATAGGGTTTGTGTAACATATCTCAAGTAAATCCGTGAAGACAGTTCGTGACGACAGTTTACAAGCAGTTTCAGAAAGCAATCTGGAGGCAGTTTCTGAAGGCTGTTTCAGAAAACTGTTCTGGAAGGCAGTTGCTGATGGTAAATCGGATTTAGCTTGGGCGTAGTGGCGACATAGAGCTAATCGGGTTCAATGAAGATTTCTTCACAAGAGTTGCAGCTTGACCATAATAGCGGGATTCCTATTTTATTGTGGTTTCCTTATTTATGTGTGATTGAATGATTATTATTGTTTCATGTTTAATGAATATGACAACATGGATAATTGTTCCTAGACCTATTTCAGATGTCTAGCTGCATGTTTAATTTATATTAATTTAAAATGATGGACAACTACATGTGTATTTAGAAATAAAACTAATTCCATAATTTGAAAACATAAGTACTTATTTTCTAAAATCATGAGAATAAAATAATTTTATTATTTACACATGTGGGTTTCACAAGTAAAGATGAATTAATCCTTGTCAAGTATTCTATTATTTTTTATTAATTAAATTAAAAGTTTTTCTAAAAAATTATAACCCTCAAATTTTTTTAAAAATTCTAAGTGGGAGAGGGAATTTATCAAGTATAAATCCCATGGTCTCCATCACTGGTTTGTAGATGATATGATTAATTTTGTGTGATGGCTCTAGTGTCATCCTCCCTATCGGATGTAGTTGATCATGGAATCATCAGTACAAACTTTTTTAAAAGAATGTTTTGGGTGATTGTTGGTATGGGTCACCTCTCCATCAGAGGTGTTCCTCATGGAACTCTTGACCTAGAATTAAGTGATGGTATACACTTAGCTATAAATAATAATATCCTCTCCATCTGAGTCACTGTTATTATTTATAGGACCAAAGCAAGTCAGCAGTTTAATTTTATTAGGCAAAGTACATTGCCTGGATAGTAAAATTAAAAGGCAATTGTCTATCTGAACAAATGATGGATAGTATATGGCTTCCCATCGAGTCATACTATTCGCGGTGTATCAGGTTGCTGGGGGATTCCTTTCAAATAAAGTAGAGGGAACCAATATTTTCAACTCGAATCCATAGTAATTTTTGCCCAAACGTAATTATTTATGTTATGTGATTCTCAGGCTTTTAAATGGGGACTTTCAATCCACTTGCTGTTATACTTAAAGAAAAAAAAACTTACTGGACCAAACTATATAGACTGGAAAAGGAATTTGGATATTGTGTTAACTGCTGAAGAGTACAAGTTTGTGCTTACACAAGAATGTCCTGAGCAACCTGGTGAGGGGGCAACCGCTGAGGAAACCCAGGCTCACAAGAAATGGGTCATGGCTGATGAGATGGCGCGGTGTTACATTTTGGCATCCATGTCAAATGTGCTGCAACATCAGCATCAGTCAATGGCCAGCGCCTATGACATGATGGAGAGCCTCCGAGAGATGTTCGGGGATCAAAGTCATGCTGCTAGGCAGGTTGCGATAAAAGACTTGATGAACACAACCATGGCTGAGGGGACGCCTATAAGGGATCATGTTCTTAAGATGATATCTCTTCTTAATGAACTAGAGATCCTTGGAGCTACAATCGACGGGGAAACCCAGGTCGATATCGTACTCCAGTCACTGCCAGAGTCTTTTAAGCAATTCTGCCTCAATTACAACATGAATAAATTTAAATATACTTTGGCGGAGCTGCTTAAAGAACTCCAAGCAGCTGAGGGTCTCAACAGAAAGTTAGGGAGTGCTCTTGTGTTTGAGAAAGGTTCTGCTTCAAAGCCGAAAGGCAAGAAGAAAATAAAAAAGACTCAAAAGAAGGTCGTGGGTCCTCCGCCAATCCAAAGGCCATGAGGACAACCGGGAAAGCCTAAAGACAAATATTTTGTTTGCAAGCAGCCAGGACACTGGAAAAAGCAATGTCCAGTTTATCTCGCCAGACAGAACAATCAAGGTAAATCTCATTTACTAGTTGTTGAATCGTGTTTAGCGGTCCGATCTACCGGTACCTGGTGTGTAGATACGGGAGCCACTGATCATGTATGCAATTCTTTGCAGGGGTTCTTGGGAACCAGGCAGCTCAGTGATGGAGAGATTTATCTATATATGGGAAATGCTACGAGAGTAGCAGCAGTTGCAGTAGGAGATCTACATCTTAGTTTTGGTAGAGATGGGATTTTAATATTAAGAAATTGCTTTTATGTACCTTCTATTAGAAGGAATTTAGTTTCAGTTTCTAGTTTAGTAAAGAATGGATATTCAGTTCATTTTAATAAAGTAGTAGTTATTAAAGAAAATAAATGTTTTATTTGTTCTGGTCAATTGGTGGATGATCTTTATATTATAAATCCTATCTCTCCTATACTGCAACTTAATGAATTGAATAACACAAATAGTTTGCCAATTAAGAGAAAAGAACCTTCGAGGATGAACCAAACGCATCTTTGGCACTTACGCCTTGGTCATATTAATTTGAAAAGGATTCAAAGACTGGTTCAAAATGGGCCATTAGGCTCATTTGAAGTGGAGGCACTTCCAGTTTGTGAATCTTGCTTGGAAGGTAAAATGACCAAGAGGCCATTCTCGGCCAAGGGCTATAGAGCAAAAGAGCCGTTGGAACTAGTTCACTCTGATTTATGTGGTCCTACGACTATCTAAGCAAGAGGGGGATTTGAGTACTTTGTCACTTTCATCGATGATTACTCAAGGTATGGGTACATTTATTTGATGCGTCGTAAGTCTGAATGCTTTGAGAAAGTCAAAGACTTTAAGGCTGAAATGGAGAAGCGTCTAGGTAAATGTATCAAGACACTACGATCTGATCGTGGTGGAGAGTACCTCTTGGGAGAGTTTAGGGAATACTTATTGGAGCAAGGGATTACATCCCAATTGTCTGCACCCCGTATGCCTTAGCAGAACGGTGTAGCAGAAAGAGGAACAATACTCTCATGGATATGGTAAGATCTATGATGAGTTACTCGGATTTACCAATTTCCTTTTGAGGACACGCATTAGAGATAGTTGCATACATTCTAAACTTGGTACCATCTAAGTCAGCACCTACCACTTCCACGGAATTGTGGACTAGGCAAAAGCCTAGTCTGCGGCATGTTCGGATCTGGGGTAGTCCAGCACATGTGCTGAAAGGGAACGCAGAAAAGTTGGAATCAAGAACAGAAGTATGTTTCTTTGTTGGGTATCCAAGAGGAACTAAAGGTGGTCTGTTTTATAGTCCTAAGGATTAGAAGGTTATTGTCAGCACCAATGCCACATTCTTAGAAGAGGACTATGTTATGGACCACAAGCCCAGAAGCTGTATTGTTCTAGAGGAAATGAGAGGAAAGACACTAAGACATACTTCTTCGATACCAATGGTACGAGAAGAAACACCACAAGAAAGAGTTATCGATATTCCATTACCACGTCATAGTGGGAGGATTATCGAAACTCGTGTAGATCCCGAACCAACCATTAACACGCAGGTTCCTGAACTAGTACAACGTGTAGATAATGGTGTATTAAGTTCAGAATCTTCACAACGAAATATCAGTGATACACAGACACGAGTTGTGCCTCGTCCTAGTGGGAGGGTTATTATTCAACCTGACCAGTATATGTTCTTGGGAGAGTCTTATGACCGGGTCCCTGATGAACAAGGTACCGACCCCTGTAACTACAATGAAGCACTCCAAGATAAAGATGCAGATCTTTGGCAAAAGGCTATGAAATCTGAAATAGAGTCTATGTACTCCAATCAAGTCTGGGATCTTGTAGAATCACCCAATGAAATAAAACCTATTGGATGTAAGTGGATCTATAAGAAGAAGAGAGGAGCAAAAGGTAAGGTGGAAACCTTTAAAGCAACGCTTGTTGTGAAAGGGTTCACTCAAAAAGAGGGAATCAATTATGAGGAAACCTTTTCGCCGGTGGCCATGCTAAAGTCTATCCGGATTCTCTTATCCATTGCTGCACATTTCGATTATGAAATTTGGCAAATGGATGTCAAGACAGCATTTCTAAATGGGAATCTTGACGAGTGCATCTATATGATGCAACCAGACGGGTTCATTGCGAAGGGCCAAGAACACATGTTGTGCAAGCTTAAGAAGTCCATTTATGGACTTAAGCAGGCATCTAGGTCTTGGAATATCCGCTTTGATCAAGCAATCAAGTCTTTTGGTTTTGATCAATGTGCGGATGAATCTTGTGTGTACAAGAAACATGATGGAAGAGTGGTGGTGTTCTTAGTACTATATGTGGATGATATCTTGCTAATCGGAAACGATGTGGGGGTACTATCTTCTGTAAGGGTATGGTTGTCCAGTCAATTCAATATGAAGGACTTGGGAGAAGCCGGTCACATCCTAGGGATCAAGCTTATGCGAGAACGCAAGAATAGGATGTTGGGCTTGTCACAAGGCACTTATATTGACAACATTCTTACAAGGTTTAGCATGCAAGATTCCAAGAAGGGATTCCTTCCCTTCAGACACGGAATTACTCTATCTAAGGATCAGTGTCCTAAGACACCTGATGAGATAGAGAAGATGAAGGCAGTTCCTTATGCCTCGGCAGTAGGAAGCCTAATGTATGCTATGCTATGTACTAGACCTGACATCTGCTTTGCTGTTGCCATGGTTAGTAGATATCAGTCTAATCCAGGGCAAGAACATTGGACTGCGGTGAAAAATATTCTCAAGTACCTGAAAAGGACTCGAAACTATATGTTAGTTTACCAAGCAGACATTCTTGTACCCATTGGGTACACAGATTCTGATTTCATGTCAGATAGGGATTCCAGAAAGTTTACCTCAGGATATGTGTTTACCCTAGGAGGTGGAGCCATTACTTGGAGGAGTATCAAGTAGTCATGTATTACTGATTCCACCATGGAAGCCAAGTATGTGGCTGCTTCGGAAGCCGCTAAGGAGGCCGTTTGGCTCAGAAACTTCCTTATGGATCTAAGAGTAGTACCTGCGGTACGATCGGCTATTACCCTTTATTACGATAATAGCGGAGCGATTGCTAGCTCAAAGAAACCAAGGCCGGCCCATAAGAAGGGAAAACACATTGAGCGTAAGTATCACCTGATACGAGAGATCGTGCAAAGAGGTGATGTTGAAGTGACCAAGATAGCATCAGCAAATAACCTGGTAGATCCTTTCACCAAGAGCTTACCGGCCAAGACTTTTGACAGTCATGTAGATGGGATAGGAGTGAGGTGTGTCGCATCATGGCTTTGAGTCTAAGTGGGAGATTGTTAAGGATATATACTAAAAGGCATGCTTTATATAGTTGATTTATTATTCATTTAATAAAATTAGTTAATCCATTTTTTTATGAGAATCTGTGTGGGCAATGTTTGTATTATATTATTTATTTAATATTATGCATGTGTGTCTCTCATTCTATATAGTAGGTGGTTTGGTGTGTAGAGTTTGGCTTACACACGGAAGATCAGGCCATCAGATATTATAGAATGTAAGATTTTGGTTTACAGTCTTAGATGGGATTGGACACACCATCGGTAGGACTGCAGCATGGTATTGTAGTAGGTTTGTCTTGACTATGGAAAGCGGTATAGTTTCAACTCACTATGCCAGTACACTTTGTGTATTAAACGGGACTGACTTGGGGTAATTATCTTTATACTGACTTATAAGATAATTAATACCTCATGACTATTATGAGTGCTTATGCTCTAAATCCTAAGTTAATTTGTAGACACGTACATTTGATATTTACACTTTGATCCCTAAAAGGGTGAGATCCTTAAATGGGTCAATATCTCATTGGATTGGGTGGCAATATTAATTGTGTGGTGGATATTAATTAATGATGGAATCCATGTCTCAATTTTGGGATTGATGATATCCCCTTGAGAAAGCTTATAAGTTTTGATTCTGTCAAACCCTGCAGGTGGATTTTGTATCCGACATATCAGATAAGTTAAGCAGAGGATCTCAAGGAATTTTAAGAAATTAATTAAATATGATTGTCAGTAATTATATTTAATTAATGGATATCTGTAATCTTAACATGGGGAGATAATAAGCATTTAATAACATGGAGCTCGAAATATATTTTTGAGATAAGGGTAGGAGTGCAATTATAATTCTTTAGTGGTATGAATTGTAATTTGTGGAAATAGGAATCTGATTCAGTTCGAATTAGGGTTTCCTAATTCCATAAGGAAGCCTATTCCTTATTGACTTCTTATGGTCCCTATCGTAGCCTATATATATGTTGCTTTGGCTCTCTCCTCAGTTAGCGTTTTTCTATATAGAGAATTATAACTCGGAATAGAAAAGAGAGCGTAAAAGAGGGAGAGTAGAAAACAGAAAGGATATCGAAAGAGCCCACACTCAGTTCGATATTCTGGCAGCAAAGGAATATGGTAGAAGACCGTGAGCTGTTATCGAGCCAGTGTTCTCGATTCGTCTACTACAGCAATCCGTTTTAGCAGTTTAAGGTAACCCTAGTTCTGCCCTTGTAGGGTTATTGTAGTTTTCACGTAAATTTTTTTTTTTTTTTGCAGTACCAACTTATACGCACTGTCAATGAATTCTAGGAACGCAGTTTCCTAACAGACCATGTGGAGCTGCGTTTGATTTGGTCTCCAAATTTTTTTTTTTTTTTTTTTCCCTTCAAATTCTATAATATTCTGATTTAGACCACAAATTGGAGTATATTGATTTGGATAGGATTTGAGCATGTCCACCTCTCTCCTAAATTATTCCCTTCTTAATTGGATTACATTTTCTTTATGCTCTTTAATGAAGCCTTACATTTTCTTAATTGGAGGACATTTTCTTAGTTTTATTTTCTGATTTTTTTCCTTTCATTTTCTCAAGTAATTGACAACAAATGAATGGTGTATAGTTTGTGGATCATTTTCATAGTTTGAGTCTATATGGTGTAGTGTATGGGGAAGTTCATGAAAGGACTCTGAACGAGTTCTGAACTTGATTGAAGGAATGTTTTAACCAAAATGAAAATTTTATTTATGTACATTTACGTGTTCAATTTAAATTTCTTTTAAACATTTTTTTATGAAAAGAAAAGGTTCTTATTATGTTATATTTTACACCCTAACCGATACAGCCTAGCCCCATCCCATATTAATTTTTTGGAAACAAGAAAGAAAAAAAATAGATTTGTTTGCTTTTATCAAGCTTCTTAAAGAGAGAGAGAGAGAGAGAGAGACACGTTTATTGGGTGGTGTGGAAAAAATTGTGTGAATGGTTGTGTCCCAAGTATTACTCCTTCTTAAATAGGTTTTGCTACACATTTGAGGTTTGAATGCATTTTTACTCACTCCAATTTTGCTCACTCATTGCTCACTCAACTCTCCCAATTGTTAATGCAATGGAACCTATGATTAAATAATGATTAATTAATGGTAAAAAGTCACGAGTCCCACTACATTAGCCAATGGGAGAGTTGGGTGAGCAATGAGTGAGCAATTTGGGGTGAGCAAAATTATACTCTTGAGGTTTAGCCGACCCTTTTTCTTGGGTGGTGTTCACCACCAAGTTACTCCCGTGACCTTAGGAAAGTAAAATTAGACACGCATTTTTATTAAATTAGTCACCAATAATGAATGTAATGGTGAAATATTCATTTACAAAAGCTTCATCTATTGATTTTTTTTTATTTTTTTTTATCTTTCGCCGTGACCATGGACACGGGTCATTACTAGTATCTCTATAAGCTAACACATGATTTTCATACCAAAAATGAATACATGTCAAGAAATTATTCCTAAAATACATAGTTGAATCACTCACCTTCGAATAACGCTCCTATAATTCAATCCGAAGAAAACCCGTGCACAAAGAACGTGCAGAAATCCGTCTAGTACAATTCCTATATATCAAAAGTCCAAATATCAATTTTTATGAAAAATTCTAGGAAAAGACTTTTCGAAAAACTTGCCAAACATGGCCTAATAGGTATCAAAACAACGACCTTACCTCGAGGAGTTTGAATATGAAATTTGGTGAAAAACCAGCGGGCGGACGAACGGTCGTCGTTTGGCATCGAGAAGCTCTAAGCAATCAAATCTCCCATTTTGGCCTCCTTTGAGTTTTAGGTTAAGCTTTACGAAAATATCAAGATCATCTCTATCTATATATAGGCAATATTGTGTTTACCTCCCCACGAGTTTTCAAAACTCTTAATTAGTCTCTGAAACTTTCTACACTTCACTTTACAAGTGAAACCTCAAAATTATAAAAGTTTCCAACTAAGTTCCGTTTGGTTGCTAAAACGTAAATTTCTACATGACTTTTCCGAAGTTGCTAATTAGCCTACCAAATTAATAGCGTGTTAATTCGTCATCACTAGGATACTAAATCTAACAACATAATTATATTATACACTAGAAATAATACTGATAATGAAATACACAGGTAAACATTTATTTCCAGATAAACATTTAAGGTATTCCACAATGAACGTCTCATACTCGAAGAGACTTCACAACATTACAACACTCAATCAACACCGTCTCAATGGGTTCTCTTATACAGATACCCAAATTGACTCGTGAGTCAAAACTCACTCAAAGATGTGCCCAAAATGCACAACACATCACATTATCATGCATGACAATGTAATGATATGCAATAACACAAATACGGATGTTATAATACTCTCCCCCTTAAAAGAAGTTTGTCCCCAAACTTGTACCTCATGTATCGAAAAGGTGCGGATACAGAGTACGCTTATCATCTTCCAATTCCCTTGTCACCTCCTCTATCGTTTGGCTACGCTACAACACTTTCACTTTCGATATCACTTTATTCCGTAAGGTTTGATCCTTCTGATCCAAGATCTCTACCGGATATGCAACATACGTCAAGTCACTCTGTATCTCATTCGACGTCGGAGTCATCACTTGATCTCTATCCTCCGCTAAGTGTTTACGTAGTAATGATACATGAAACACGTTATGAACTTGAGTATACTCGCTCGACAAGTCCAAACAATACGCTATGGATCTAACTCTCCCAATGATTTCGAAAGGTCCTACGTACCTCGGGTTAAGTTTCCCGTATCTCCCAAATCTAGTAATTCCCTTTGAAGGTGACACCTTCAAGTAAACCAAATCTCCCACGCCAAATTCCAACGTCGTCTACGCTTGTCGGCAAAACTCTTATACCTACTCTGAGCTATTAGTTACTGTTGTCTAATTACATTTATCTTATTCGTCGTCTCTTGCACAATTCTAGGCCCTTCAATCATTCTTTCTCCAAATTCGGTCCAACTGATCGGTGAACGACATATACGACCATACAAAGCTTTATAAGGAGCTATTCCAATTCTTATATGAAAACTGTTGTTAAACGCAAACTCAATCAAGAGTAAGTGGTCTTCCCAATCACCCTGAAAGTCAAGTACGTATAACCTAAGCTTGTCTTCCAATATCTGGATTAATCTTTCCGATTGACCATAGGTCTGAGGATGAAAAGCAGTAGTGAAATGCAATTTGGTACCCATTGCTTTTTCCAAGGCTCTCCAAAACTTTAATCTAAAACTACTATCTCTATCTGAAACAATAAAAACTGGTATACCATGTAGTCTCACAATCTCACGAATATACAACTTAGCTAACGTCATCGACTTAGTTGTTCGAAGTGGTAAGAAGTGCGACGACTTCGTCAAATGATCAACGATCACCCAAATAATAGGATTTGATCTCTTAGATCTCAGAAACCCACTAACAAAGTCCATTGTATTGTATTCCGATTTCCATTCGGCTATAGGTAACGGCTGTAATAATCCCAAAGGTACTTGGCATTCAGCCTTCACTTGTTGACAACTCGTACATCGTGAAACGTAGCGTGCTATCTCTCTCTTCATTTTTGGCCACCAATAAACATATCTCAAGTCTCTATACATCTTGGTGCTTTCCGGATGAACGGTATACTTCGTATTGTGTGCTTCCTCTAGGATGTTCTGTTTCAATTCTTTCTCGTTAGGTACACAAATTCTACCCCTCAATCTCAAAACATTGTTTTCAAAAGAAAATCCCGGTTGCTTTCCCATCGGAATCTCATCACAAATTTTATTCAAAGCCACATCTTAAAGTTGTTTCTCCGTAATCTCGTTGTCACGCCCCGACGTAGCATAAATATGGAAAGCGTTTAATTTCCTTCATGGACCCGTACGTCGTGACAGTTTGAAGGATCGATTCCGTCCCAAACGTCAACAACAAAATATAATAATTAGAGCGGAGAAATCAAGGCTTATGAAATTTTTCTAACTTATTACATATTACAGTACAGGTCATCTAAAGGCACAGACCGCCTTGAAACAAAACAATAACTTAACGTCTATTACAGTCATTCTTAATACAAAACAGTTCATAAATTAAAGCATAGGATATTGATAACAGTTCTATCATCCAAAGCAGCCGTTCTTAGTTTGCATAATCATAATGTTCCGCTTGATCAAAACCTGAAAAGCCTGAACACGAATGTCCAGGACGCATCAACGCCGTCAACTGCAAGAAGCTGGTGAGTATTAAAAACATAACTTTGAATGTAAAACATACTCATTTACCATTTTCAAATTCCCATTTAATTCAATGAGTTTACATTAGAGTAAAGAGTTCATTTTAGAAAACAACAATAATATCATTTGAAAACTATAATTCACATATATGTGACCATGTATGAAAATAATGCACCAAACTCATCTTACCGACTCTTTTCTCTCGACAAAACCCAACAATCCACTATCACACACCAGTATCTTTGAAATACTCCGATAGCCACACTTTAGCACAGGGTGCCAGGGAATGTCCAGTTTGCCTCACACTTTGGTCCGAGGTACCAGGGAGTGTCCAATGCCTCACACTTTAATACCTAATCTGCCATGCAAATACCGGAGGAACCCTCACGCAGTATCCAGACTCGGGTATCAGGGAGTGTCCGTAGGCCACACTTTAGCACTACCATGGGTGCCAGGGAATGTCCAAGTTCGGCTTCACACACTTTGACGCTACCATGGTCGTCAGGGAGTGTCCAGTTTTGCCACCGTCACATTTCAAAGACACCCTCGCCGCAATCTCAATCACAACACACTTTGGTACTCACTTACTAGGAAGTGTCCACAACACAATCTCAACTGCACTCACTATACCACACTATCCATTACTCTTTTCCATACTGACCAACACTCACCATGCATGTACAACTGACTCCACATGAATGATATGTGACTTAATACAGAAATATAAAGTACTGGGAACGATAACCATGGATATACGAGAAGAAATCAAATCTTATATGAACAGCCGGTGAATTCATCAAAGAATGCTTTAATATGCTTTATCGCTATTAGAACACAAGTGGGTCGACTTTGAAGCAATGTCCTTAAAAATGAGTTATAATTTGTGTACATGAATTACATATCAAAAGAAAGGTCTTTGAGTCTAGTTTCCAACGCTTCAAACTGTGCGCGTTTTCGAGTTTCCTAGAGGAAGTTATGGTTGTTTTACTAAACGTCGTCAGTTCTGAAAAATGCCAATCGATTGGTAAAAGTGCCAATCGATTGGTATACATGCCAATCGATTGGTAAACATGCCAATCGATTGGCACCAGCAGTTTCTCCCCTGTTACGAATTTAAAGCCTCTTTTTGACCCATTTTCAAATCCGAATGCAAACATGACTTCTAATATATGGTTCTCTCTGTTTTTCCGCAAGGATCGCGAATACGCGATCGATTTTAACTAATTTCAATCGTAGCTCTCGGATTTTACGAAAAACCGAGGGGTGACAAAACTTCAATTCTAATATACTTTCATATACGAATGAATTAAGCTCCAATACTTTAAATACAACCTCTAGGGACTGTAATCTTTCATTTTTATCTATCAAAAACGATTTTGGTTAAGTTTGAAAAATCACCATTATTACACCATGAATAAGCTTAAACGAATTTCAGATAAATACATACTAATTCAAGCAATGTAAACTGTAATTAATCATGAAATTACATTTCAAGTGAGTTAGTAATACTCACTGTGATAAGAGAATAGAGTGTATGTTGAGAAGGATAGCAAAATAAGTAGACCCACTTGCAAGCCTTTGGCTATGGTGGAGAGCTTTCTCTCTCTACAAATTCAGTAAATTTAAACCCTCTGCACTCTCTCTATCTTCTCTGTAAATTTCAGTCTCTAAGAATGTGTAGATTGTGGAGAGTGTATATGAGTATATGTAGAGATTTCCTAACTTGGTCACCAAGTAGATTGAACCAGACTCAACAAAATAAGTAGATTCTCAAAATATACCAATCACACTATACACATAAATAGATACACATATACCATACGTATATAACAAGTATATCAACTGTAGGAGAATTGAAAGGTTGGTTTAGCTAGCTAGGGGTCAAATCCATAAGTGTTTAGGAAGATAGGATTATGGTACAACATTTACACATACAAGATACATAAATCCAAACAAGGCACAAGCTAATGATTACTTGCCATAAATGGAAAGTAAAGCAAGTGTCAATCTTGCTTTACATCACTTCCAAAATCTATGGAAGTTTAACATGGTGCGGACAGTTTTAAACATAAACTGGTATTTTCGTGGCGCGGTTGTCACCCCAAAAATACAAAAATTTTATTTTAACGAAAGAAATACTTTTCTGGTGTTATAAAAATACAATTTGAGTTAAACGGTAATGTTTTTCCACCGTTTTTGAAATTCAACACGGGTAACATTAAAATTTATAAAATTGCAGTTTGACCCCAAAAGAAATTTCAATATGAATTAGACAAGAAATTTAGATTTAAAACATGAGGACTGTAATTAAAATAAAAGCAGACAATACTAAATGAATTTAATTATGACAATGCAAATACAAATTAAATATGGACATGCTCAAATTAAAATTAAATGAAATGCAGGTTGTTACGCTCGTGAATCAATAGTGGTTGTGCCATAATCATCGACATCAAGTCACTTCCAATCCTCGGAATTACTTCAAGTTCTAAATTTTCTATATCTCGAATCAACTCTCTTTGAGATGTCACGTCCAGTGTTGTATTGGTTGGTACTTTATGACTAAGTGTATCGACGACAACATTCGTCTTGCCCGGATGATATTGAATTGACAAATCATAGTCCTTCATCAACTCTAGCCAGCTCCTTTGCCTCATGTTCAGATCTCGTTGTATGAATAATTACTTCAAACTCTTGTGATCCGTATATATCTCACATTTCTCCCCGTATAGGTAATGACGCCAAATTTTTCAATGCAAAAATTATGGCGGCCAATTCTAGATCATGTATCAGATAGTTCTTCTCATGAGGTCTAAGTTGTCTCGATGCATAGGCAATGACCTGTCACCTTGCATAAGAGTGCAACCTAAACCTCTATATGAAGCATCACTATAAATGATAAACCCTCCAGTCCCTGTCAGAACAGCTAAGATTGGTGCTTTCACTAGTCGACTCTTCAACTCTTGAAAACTTTTCTCACATTCTGGATTCCATACAAAAGTAACATCTTTTCTCATTAACTACGTCATCGGCATTGCTATACGTGAAAAGTCTTTTACAAACCTACGATAATAACCAGCTAATCCTAGGAAACTTCGGATCTCTGTCACATTAGGAACGATCGTACATCCTTTACTATATTAGGAATAGGAACATTCATAATTATGTTAATTTTTGCCTTATCTACTTGTATCCCTTCTGCAAAAACAATGTGTCCCAGTATTATTCCTTTTGTCACTATCAAGTGACATTTTTTCCAATTTTGGACAAGACTCTTGTCCTCACATCTTTTTAAAACTTTTTGGAGGTTTCCAAGGCAGTCATCAAAACTACTGCCAAACACAGAAAAATCGTCCATGAATACCTCCATGATCTTCTCTACCATATCACTGAAAATGCTCAGCATACACCTCTGGAAGGTAGCAGGTGCATTGCATAAGCCAAATGACATCTGTCTATATGCGAACGTTCTAAATGGACAGGTGAAAGTGGTTTTTTCTTAATCTGCGGGATCGATCTCGATCTGGTTATAACCACTATAACCATCCAAAAAGCAATAGAATTGGTGACCAGCCACTCTTTCAAGCATTTGGTCCATGAAAGGTAATGGGAAGTGGTCCTTTCGGGTCACCGCATTCAGTTTCTAATAATCAATACACGTGTGCCAGCTCGTAGTCACATGTGTTGGCACTAATTCTCCTTCCTTGTTTTGCACCACTGCAATGCCAGCTTTCTTCGGCACTACCTAAGTCTGACTCACCCAAGGACTATTCGAGATTGGATAAATTACCCCAACATCAAGTAATTTTATAACTTCTTTCTTCACCACTTCTTGCATGTTTGGGTTTAGACGCCTCAGCATTTGTCGACACAGTTTGGTGTCTTCTTCTAGGTAAATCCTATGTATGCATATAGATGGACTTATCCCTCTTAAATCTACAACAGTCCATCCTAATGCACTCCGGTGCTGCTTCAACAACTTTAGTAACATACCTTCCTGTTCTTGATTCAAATCTAATGAGATGATTACAGGAAAGGTCTTTTCTTCTCCCAGAAACACATATTTTAACTCCTTCGGGAGATCCTTTAGTTCTAACTCTGGAAATTGTAGATTTGACGGCACTGCCAACTTTGTCTTTGGCGATAATTGTTCATATTAAGCCGTCCACATTTCTCTTGCAACTTCCTCCTCAACAACATCCAACATCCATATATCTGACTCATCTCTTTATCCTATGGAGTGTATCTCTCCAGTTCATAACAAGAGTTAATGATAATAGACTCCACGGGATCAGAGGATGTAGTCGAATCAAAACAATCCTGAATTACTGATTTCACCCAATTTATTTCCTTTTCATCTTCACGATCATCTGATTTGGGATTCGAGAAGATTTTAACATTTAATGACATGTTTCTAAAGACTAGGGTCATTAATCCACTTCTTACCTTAATTGTTGCATCAATCGTTACAAGGAAAGGACATCCAAAGATCACCATAATTTGAGAACTAATATTGTGTACTAGCTTAGTGTTTGAAACAACAAAGTCAACAGGAATGACAAAAGTGTCAATCTGGACTAGGACATCCTCCAAAACTCCTCGCAGATATTTGATTAATCGATCTACAAGCTAGAGAGTAATTCTAGTGGCCATGAGTTCTCCCAACCCAAATTACTAGTAGATAGTATAAGGTAAATGATTCACACTTGACCCTAAATAAAGAAGGGCATTGTTCACCTTCTTCTCACCAATTATACAAGAAACCATTGGGGTAACAGGATCCTTGAATTTAGGAGGCAAATCATGCTTGAGAATTTCACTTACTTGGTAGGCAAGGTAAGTGTCACGCCCCGACGTAGCATAATTCAGGAAAGCATTTAATTTCCTTTATGGACTCGTAGGTCGTGACAAGTGAGTATGACCAATTGTCCCTGCAACAAATAACTTAACAACATTTCTAAAAGAAAGGATACTAATAAACATAAGCTCCGAAATTTAAAACTTGCTAAACTATTACATAAGTCAATGTCTTAGGCACAAAACGCCCTTATTTCAAAGCTATTCTCCAGTCTATTACAACTTCAGAAATGAAAGACATAGGAAAATAATAAGCAGCCTCCTGGAAAGTTTTCCTGCCTCTAACTAGCATAGTCGGAGTACCCTGGCTGCTCCTGCCCCTGAAAATCTGGACATACAGTCCAGGACGCATCAACGCCGTCAGCTTATGAAAGCTGGTGAGTAAAATAAACAAGTGCTCGCAATGTATATATAAGCAAATAAACAACGGTACCATTTAACTTTAACAGTAATATATTCAAGGTTCCAATTCCAACATGAATCACGGGGGAATATAGTAATAAATAAATACGAAATTGTACATGAATTGTGAAACATCTTATTTTGCCAATTCTTTCCTTTAGAACAATCCAATTAAATCAACACATCATTTCAGCTACCAGAAGTAATAAGTATTCAGTCATCCAATTCATACGCTACACTATCGCCTCCAATACCAGGAATACTATCCGATCGATATTGAAGTCACACGCCACACTACTGCCTCAGATACCAGGAATACTATCCGATCGATATCTAGACCAAACATAACCAACCATCGCTCCGGATATCAGGAATACTATCCGATCAATATCTGAAACGCGCGCCTTAGATACCAGGAATACTATCCGATCGATATCTAAGTCGTACACAACACTATCACCATCGCTTCGGATATCAGGAATACTATCCGATCAATATCCGAAACACGCGCCTTAGATACCAGGAATACTATCCGATCGATATCTAAGTCGTACACAACACTATCACCATCGCTTCGGATATCAGGAATACTATCCGATCAATATCCGAAACACGCGCCTTAGATACCAGGAATACTATCCGATCGATATCTAAGTCGTACACAACACTATCACCTCCAATACCAGGAATACTATCCGATCGATATTGAGGTCACACACCAAACTGCCACCCTTTACTCTTTTCACGCTTTCTCACACACATGCATGTCGACACAACCTTGACCCAAATATGTATGTCAATGTTCATAGTTTTGCAGTATCGGTTAATAATCTCAAAGCTTGAATATACGTTCAACATAAATCTCGATCTTAATCGTTCTTACAAGTCCAAAGTCTAACAGTGAGCCTTTAAAACAGTGTATTTGTCAAACAGTTCTTTGAAATTTCCCAAAACATTTTCCAAACAGTCCCTTATCAAAAATTATACAAACTGCCAAAACTGCCACCTCGCGCGAGCGGATCGCGCGAGCGAGGGGGAGGACAGATCGCGCGAGCGGATCGCGCGCGCGAAAGGGCAGAACAGGTCGCGCGAGCGGATCGCGCGCGCGAAGGGGGAAAATGGTCCGCGCGAGCGGGCCGCGCGAGCGAGCCTCGCGCGAGCGGGTCGCGCGCGCGAGTTCTTGCAGAATGTCATCTTCTTCGTTTTCTCCCCTGTTTTCAATTCTGGACTGAAATTTACCCATTTCTGTTTTCTGTTTCAATTATGTCGTGCAATATATGGATCTCTTCGGTTTTCCGCGTAGATTAAGAATACGCGATCAATTTTAACTAATACGGATTATATCTCTAAATATTCGCGATTAAAGTGAGGGTGTCAAAACTTAAAATCAACGATACGTCGCGATATGGATGAATTACTACGTAGGATTCGAACCGTAGTCTATTGGGACTAAGATCTTTCATTCCCAATTTACAGAATCGATTTTGATTAAGTTTTACAAAACTCCACTTTCAAGCTTTCATGGTGTTTATACATATATATGCATATATACAACTATATACACTGAAATTTACATATATATACGTTGAGAGTGAGTTTAATTTACTCACAGAGGGTGCTAGTACAAAAATTTGAGACCGAGAATATCCGCCGAGAATTCCGTCGTCGTGAGAATTTACCTCCGTCTTCCTCTCTTGATATATATATATATATATATGTGTGTCTGTGTATGTGACTGAATATATATGTATATAATCTGTATGTGTGTGTGTTATGTGTGTTTTCTTGAGAGAGTTGAGGAAGATTTGAGAGAAAATGAGAGAAGCAGAGAGTTTGAGAGTGAGAGAGAGAGACTCTGTGATTGAGAGAGAGAGCAACGTATATACATATATACTGTGCTCAAAATTGGGCACCAAGCAATTCCCAGGAATTGCACGGTGTGGTTGAGCTCACGTGCTCCCACACCCAAGACGCGGCATAGACGCAGATTAAAACATAAACTGGTATTTTACGGTTAAAATAAAAATACAGAAAATTATATTAATGTAGGAATTAAATTCCTGGTTTAAACAAAAATAGAGATATCGATTTCGAAACCATAGAAAATATTTTGGAAATTACAGTTTGACCCCAGATAATTATTACAAAGAGAAATTAAATTAAAATACTCATGGAAATGAAACGCAATATTTATTTATTAATGATAATAAAATACAGGGCGTTACAGTAAGTGCTCTTCTTAACACTTTGCTTCCTCTTAATAGTACACAAGTCTTTTGAGAACTTTGCATGGGACGGTACTTGTTTTATCACGTCAAGGAGCAGAAGGTTGATTTTCACTTACTTAAACAATTCCAAAAACTCCTGACTCTTAGTTTCTTGTTGAGGTGTCTTTAACCTCTGAGGATATGGTGCTGAAAAGGGGCATTTGGGAGCCTCCTTGAGAAAATGTTCTTTTCCAGGTCTTCTCTTCACTTCTATATCCTCAGAAGCTTTAGTCTCGGGCTCAATTGATTCGCCCTCTTTCTTTTCTTCCATAAATTCTTCTTCATTCTCTACCTTATCTTTTTTTTCAACCACAGGGTACGAGGGAGAATCTTTTTCAATCACTTTCCTATTCTTCAACACAGTTACAGTCTTGGCCTCTTCATATAACCCTGTCGCTGAAGGGCCTTTACCTGGATGTTGGCCTCTAGGATTTGGCTCTGATTGTGCTAGAAACGTAATTCTTTCTCTATCCCCTTATTGAGTAACTAACCTCTCCATACTTGTATTGAGTTTACTCATTAGTTGCATCATCTACTGCATCATAAGTGTGTTTGGATCCTCTTGTGCCTTCTTATGAAGTGGTACATAGGTGTTGGATGGAGACTGGTTATTACTCCCTTGATTGTAATTGGGCTGAGGTTGATGATTTTGTTGGTATTGATTTTGGTGGTACTCTTGATTCTGTTGATAGGTGGGTTGGTAGTTCTGTTGGTGTCCTTGGTTCTGGGGTCGATGTTGATTCCCTTATTTGGCTGCCACTGTGCCGTGGCAACACTATTCCCGTGATTGAAACCAGGATGGCTCAATCTACTATTGGGGTTAAAACAACTTGGAGCATTTACAACATGTACCTTCTACAGGATTTTATTCTTGATACACCAGGTACATTTGACAATGTTGAGAGGCATACCCCATCTGAAGACAACTTGAACAAGATTCTTCAGAAGTAAACTATATTACAGGTTCTTTCTTTGCTTCTAGTGCCTCCAACGTTGCTCGTATTTCTCCATTAAACTATCCTCGGCTATCAACTAATAAATACTCTTTTGGATTAAACTTGAACTTGTTTGAGCTCTTATCACCTAAGTTTCCTATTCCAGTGCATGCTCAGTTAGCCATTCAAAATGGGCTTTAGCTTGGTCCGCATTCTTACTCATGAAGACACCATCACTTGTGGTTTCTATAAGTTTCTTTGATTTCAGGCAAAGACCGTCAAAGAAGAAACTTATTGTTCGCAACTTCTCGAAGCCATGATGTAGGCAAAGCAACAGTATGTTTTTGAATCGCTTCCATGCTTCAGCAAAAGTTTCTCCCTCATTTTGATTATATGTTTTGATTTATCTCAACACATCGGTAGTTAACCAATTAGGGAAAAACTTTTTAAGTAAAGCTTCATGAATAGCCGCCAAAGTTGAAATGGAGTTTGGCTTAAGCGATAATACCATGACTTCGCTTTATCCTTCAAGGTGAAAGGAAAAAAGCTTTAATCGAATTACATCACTTAGGCATGTTTGATCAATAAACATGCCACAAACATCTTTGAAATCTCGGATATGTAGGTATGCCTTCTCTTTTTCCATCCCATGAAAAGTTGGTAACAATTGGATCATTATATTACAGAAATGAAATGTGCCCGTGTGTGGTGGAATGTGAATACAAGAAGGTATGGCTGTTCGATCTGGAGCTAAGAGTTCATGCAAAGGGCGTTGACCGTCATCAATGAGGTCAGGCCTATTCTCTCCCTATTGACTTTCCATATCAGACATTGTATAGGAAGTGGACGGAGTAGAGATGGGATTAACCGTGCTATTGATAGAATTTTCAAAAAAACTTGTGATGAAAGCTTCAGTGGATTCGAAGGACATAGAAGAACACAAACCACATAGTTTGCATTCTAAAGAACAAAAAGAAAGATATGGGGTAAGGAAGGATCGAATCAATCTAAAACTTCTGGCCTTTGTTGTGTGTGCTCTTACAAGTACGTCCAAGTGTAGATTGTCGCATCGAGTATAAACTGGTAAGACCAGGTCATATCCCAAGGAATGAAAATTGGGGATAGAAAATTTTAGATTGAGACCTAAAGAGGAAATAAAGATGATTTCTTGAAGGTGGAGGTTCTAACAATCCTATTGTATTCAAAGCTTGACCAAATTAATTAAAATTGAGTGATAGCTAAATTAAAAATGAATAAGTAATGTGATTTAAAACTATATATGAAAAAGGTGTTGGGAACATGTGAATCCACCTTGAGCCAACCACTACCATGTTATAGCATTACGAACGGATTGGGCTTTACCTTTTTAGCATTCGTTATTTCAAAATTAATTAAGTTCAGAAATCTAGACACTAGTCATGTAAATTGTACATGACTAGTGATTTGAATAACTTCCCTTACTTTAACGAGCAAAAATAATCACTATTTTAAACCTTGAACTATGATGAACAAAGCAAGTATGAAATATTCAATGTGTTAATCATGTTTGTTCATTGATTTAAGTAGTCTAAGGGCTTATATTTCAAAATCTATTTGCAATTTGAACTTAGAAGATCAATTGGGGTTAAGTTCTTCAAATAAAAGTCACTGGAATATTGTAAAGATTCTACCTAAGACATGTGACTACCAATCGATTGCCATAGAGAGCAATCGTTTAGCAAGGAATGTCTCCCAATTAATTGGCATATGATACCAATTGATTGGCTTTGAATTATGGCAATCGATTGGATTCTGTGCCCAATCATCCAAATTCATGGCAATGGCTGGATAACAACATTTTATCACATTGTTCCCAACCACAAATCTACTGAAGCATAGCATTAGGAGTAGAAACATAAATATAACAAGGCATGTTGAAGAAACTAAGTCTAGATCTGGATTCAATCATGAAACAAGGTATTAAAATGAGAATTCGAGAATAAAACTAGATTAAAACAATAACTAATGACCTTAAAATTCTTAAATGAAATAAATTGAACCTGTAGAGTGTAACAAATTTGATTACAGAACTAACAAACTTCAAAAAAAAGGTTCCCAAAAGAAAATCTCTAGAATGAACCTACAAAACAACCAAAAATGAACCAACCCCTCACTCCTCTTATTCTCCTCTATATATACAACTCTCTGTACAGAAAAGGAGTGTCCAGGTTCACAGTGTAACGGTTGATCGTCGCACAAATTAGGGATTGCTGAGATCTTGCTGTTGGGTTTGTGCCCTCAAACCATTACTTTATGTATGAGACATTGACATTTTAATATATGGATATTAGCTTTACATTTCATTGTGTATGTTTCTTTCATGAGATAATTATTAATTCTTAAGTATCATAGTAAGTAATTTGTGTGTGTATGAGATACTTACAAGTGAGATGCGAATTACTATTTTTTGATACTTAAAACTTGTCACAGTGGATGATGAGACTGGATATCTCATCAGGTATACACTGTAGCATGATTAAGTACCATTGGATGGAGTGATAAATCTCAATCACTAGAGTGTAACTCTTAGTTAATATGCTAGTGCTTATAGTGCATTGACAGACCTAAGCTTTCCTATTGACACTCAAGACTATCAAACAGTCAATATGAACTCATAACTTGTATAAGGTACATGCATGTTCTCAATCTTGAGATGATTATGACCACAGACTATGGATATGGCTGCTTTGACTCATCAATCAGTGAGGTCTATAGAAGATCAACACCTGGGTATCTTGGGTATGTCATGTTCATAGGATTGTGAACATATATTGTCAAGATAGAATCTACCCTCTAATTCAGAGTAAGCATTCCCTTGAGAATGTCACCAAGTTTATTGCTGAGAACTGCAGTTCGAAAAGTGTTTATCAACATGTTTGGTAATCATGAGAGGTGAATGGGACTCAAGGAATACAAGAAGTATTAATGATTCAGGTTGACAGTAATAGTTATCTGACTACCTGAATATGATTACGAATGTTGAAGGTAGAGGGATATTAGTACAACATACAAGTCTAGTTATCACTTCAGATATGTTCTTTTGCGTTGGAGTTCAGTTATCGTTTTATAGTGGAGTAAACGTTAACTGACCAGTTAGTTAGTTTGCTAATCAAACAGTTTGGTCATGGTAATTAACAAACTATTCTGAACGAACAATAAAGAGCCTAAGAGGTCCCACGCTTAGCTCCGCTAGGATGCTTGGAAAGGCACAAGAGGATCTTATCATGACAGGTTTGATCGATCGATTGAAGCCAGGACAGTTTTGATCGCTCGAGGATGGTTCGATCGATCGAACATTCAATCGATCGAATCCACTTAGATCGTTCGAAGGTTAAAGTTGGTTTTGGAAATCTATAAATAGGGCAGCTGCGTACAGGGTTTAATAATCGTCATTTTTCATATATGAAAGCTGCAGAACATGTTTAGGGCTTCCCAAACCTTCCTATCCTCCGGTTAGAGATCCCACCATCTCTAGTCTCTCCACGAAGCATCCGTAGAAGTCATAAGTGTGAAGGCAACCTAGTAGAGGCTACTGCATCATCAAGGTTGAAGATTTCAGAATTGTGTTCAAGACCTGAGGTACATTTCTTCTCCCTATTGTTAGTACGCATCTATAGAATTGATGAGTAGTAGATCCGGGCATACCAATAAGTTTTTATAACTCAATATTTCTGCTACACATTTAAAATAATTTTAAACCAATTTTTCCAACAATTGGTATCAGAGCCACGCTTATTTGGATCTATAGATGCGTTTTGGAACACTAGTTTTGATTTGTATGTTGATTTTAGGACTATTTTTGGAACTACATTGTCACAGATCTGTTTCTACAGTGTTATCACAATAGAATACAAATCTATGATTGCATTAGATGCATGATGAATTCGATCGATTGAAGTAGTCTCGACCGATCGAACTTTGTCTATTCTCAAGCGATCGAAACGTTTTTGATCAATCGAACTTTGTTTTGTTCGATCGGTCGATCGAGAATGATTTTCTGTCCAGGTTCTGTCCAGGTGTATTTTTCACATATTCAAAAGTTTTTAAAATAATACATTTTAAAGTTTAAATTATTCTAGAATATTCTCAAATTATTCTATGAAATTGAAAGTTTAATCGATTGAACTATGCTCAATCGATCAAAGGTTCGATCGATCGAACCTTTGTTGATCGATCAAAGTGTGACAGAGAACTGAGATGCTGTTTTTAGTTCTAATTCAGTATGTAAAGAGTTTATATAGTGTGTGAATCAATTAGGGGTTCTAATAGTTAGACATATTTGTTATATATGCGAGGATGTGCGTGCGACTAACCCTTTTGCTGCAAGATTAATCTTCTATCTCCCATAGCACCAAGATCAAAGTTTTATTTTGTATTAAGATGTTTGTGATTGGTGAATGATTGTAAATTGTATTTAATATTGGTTTGATTTTAAGGCATGTGTAAAGGGCACTGCGACTTCAATCCTATGAAAAGGAAAGTCGTACCGGTTTCCCTAGCCTTCTTTTTTTTCTTATTGTTGTTTTCTATTTCTAGATAAATTGTAAGTTTAGAAAGAGGCATAGGACCAATGTAATAGAATTAGAAAACCCATAAAGATGGAGGAGCAAGCCGTTGTCCATGAAGATGGAGTTGGAGGCAATCAAACCAAGAAGAAGGTTTTATGGAGATAGAGCCATGGGAGATAGAGGCATCGTTTGGATGTTTTTATTTCAATTTTAGTTTTTTTTTTGTTTTTATATGCTTGTTTGTGATTGGAGTATTAAATATGTTGTTACTGCAAGCTTTATAAAAAGAAGTTTTCTAAAATAAAAATCAAAAACCGTTTTCAACGCATTAGTAAACATTGGATGTTGATGGGTAATGTGTAGAAACAATTTTTTCAAAAGCAAAATCATTTACTACTAAATATAGTGGGAGAGGGTCTTATTTATAACACCCATGATCTTCCATTAACGGTTCATTGTAAGATGAGTAGTGCACTCTGTGTCACCTCACCAAGGGTGATCATTCCACACGGAGGATACACTACTCATTGGTTACTAGATGTGAACTTCCTATGGATAGGATCAATCAGATGTGTTATAGGGTGACCACCATATGGAGGCGCTACTTGAGGCGGTTGTGATTGGATCCTAGTTAATGGTACACACTAGCTAAGCTATGGATAAAAAATCCCACACGGGACATTATTCAGAAACTTAGAAATCAAAAAGGTTCGGGAGTCATAACTTATTTTGCAAGAGTTGCATAGCGGACAAGTCATGATTAATCAAAAGATCGAGTATTGACCACCACACAGAGGCTTTACTCTTTCGTTTTGATATTCCGACAACTTTGTTTTAAAATAAGAGTTTTAAGGATTCTTTTATTTTAAACTGTCAAATTTTAATATCCATATTTATTTTGTCTTTTGATTTTTTCAGTAAATCATAATGTCTGGATCTACTTTTAGTCCACTTGCCATCATACTCACTCAAAACAAGTTAACTGGAAATAACTACACTGAATGGAAATGAAACCTTGACATCATTTTAACTATGGAGGATCACATATATGTTCTCACCACCCCATGCTCCGAAGAACTCACAACAAATGCTTTGGCAGCTGCCAGATGCGAGTTCGATAAATGGAAGAAGTCGAATAGAATGGCCTGTTGCTATATTATGGCTTCAATGGCTGGTGTGTTGCAACACCAATTCCAGTGAAACAATTCTTCTAGTGATATTATTGAATCCCTAAAAAGGATGTTTGGGAAGCATGGCAGGCCTTCCAGACAGGTAGCCATGCAGAAGATAATGAGTGTTAAGATGTCGGAAGGGACTCCAGTCAAAGAACATGTTTTAAAAATGATTGGTTATTTGAACGAGATGGAGACCAGGTGACAACATTGATGCACAAACCCAAGTTGATATGATCCTCAATACCTTATCGTTGAATTATAATATGAATAAAATGGATTTTTCAATGAGCAAATTAATGAGTTCTTTACTAGCAGCGGAAGGGGTGATCAAACCTGGGGGCAACATTTTGAAGGTTGAGAAAAGCTCTTCTTCCTCCCGATCTACACCAAAAGGCAAAAAAGGGAAGAAGAAGGCTGGCACTGGTGGTCCAAGTGTTGGACTGGTCCCTAAGATTGCAAAATCTAAGGGAGAAAAGTAAGGGCAAAGGAAAGGTGGGTGGCCAAGGCAAAGGAAAGTGTTTCCAATGCAGTGAGAAGGGCCACTAGAAGAGGAACTGTCCAAAATTCTTAGCTATAAGAGTTCAAGGTATGATTGAATCACATATGATAAAAGTAAGTTTTATAACAGATACTTCAAACACTTGGTGCATTAATTCTGGTGCAACTAACCATATCTGTAATTCGTTGTAGGGGTTCAGATCAACTAGGAAATGCAGTGATAGGGAAATCGTGCTGACTCTGGGTTCTAGCGCATCCGTTTTCACGGTTGCTATAGGAGTAGTGGTTTTAGAGTTTTTAGACAATAAGACAATAGTTTTGTCAGATGTACTTTACGTCCCTTTAATGAGACGTAATTTAATTTCAGTTTCAAATTTATCGAATAATGGTTATTCTTTTTATTTTGGAACAGAAGTTGTCATTAAAACAAATAGTTCTTTTATATGTTCTAGTGTTAAAACTAATGGCTTGTATGTGATTACTCCCAATATTTCTAAAGACTCTTGTATGGAACTTAATAACTCAGTGGTAAGTGTACCATCTAAAAGAAAGGAACCTCCACTAATCCAACAAAGCTTTGGCATATGAGGCTTGGCCATATCAATCAAATTAGGATTGGTAGACTAGTCAAAGAAGGGGGTCGTAGGCGATTTGGTTCTCGAACCAATGGAAGTCTGCGAGTCTTGTTTAGACGGTAAGATAACCAAAAGGCCCTTTCCCGCAAAGGACAACAGGACCAATGCATTATTGGAATTAGTTCATACTGATGTGTGGACCAATAAATATTTGAGCACGGCGTGGTTATGAGTATTTTATAACATTTACTGATGACCACTCTAGGTATGGATATGTGTACCTAATGCAGCGCAAGTCTGAAGCCTTTGAAAAGTTCAAAGAGTTTAGGGCTGAAGTGGAGAAGCAATTGGGCACATATATCAAGGTCATTCAATTTGATCGAGGTGGCGAGTACCTCACTAATGAGTTTATTGATCACCTCGTATAGAATGGGATTCTATCATAGTTGACTGCTCCTGACACACCTCGGGAGAATGGTGTAGCGGAGAGAAGGAATCAGATGATTTTAGACATGACTAGGTCGATGATGAGTTATTTACAGTTGCTATTATTCCTTTGGGGTTATGCTTTGAAAACTGCTGCGTACATACTAAATCTAGTACCAACCAAATCTGTTCCCAGAACACCACGGGAGATGTGGATTGGGTGCAAGCCTTCTTTTCAACATCTCCAGCTATGGGGGTGTCTGGCACATGTGCTGAAAGGACAGATGAACAAGTTGGATTCTAGATCAGAAGTATGTTACTTCATAGGGTATCCAAAGGGTACTTATGGATTATATTTTTATGATCCAAGAGAACAAAAAGTGTTTGTAAGTACAAATGCTATTTTCTTAGAGGATGATTATATCATGAACCATAAACCTAAGGGAAGATAGATCTGAGAGAGATAGAAGGAGAGCCCTCAGTCCTACCCGCAGTTGATAATGATGTAAATCAAGAAAATACCACTTCTTCACCCATTTTCGCACCGGTACCTCGTCGTAGTGGGAGGATTATCAGCCATCCTGATAGATACATGTTCTCAGGAGAAGTTTTTGAAGCTGTTTCCATAGAATTTGAATCTGATCCTGCCACATACGAAGAGGCAATGACTGATGTTGATTAAGCTCATTGGATTAAAGCTATGAAGGCTGAATTAGAATTTATGGATTCCAATCAGGTCTAGGATCTTGTAGAACTTCCAGCAAATATTAAACCCATTGGCTGTAAGTAGGTCTACAAGAAGAAAAGAAGATCTGATGGAAAGGTTGAGACCTTTAAGGCCAGGCTTGTAGCAAAAGGTTATACTCAGAGGGAGGGCATTGACTATGAGGAAACCTTCTCACCGGTAGCCATGCTCAAGTCCATTAGAATACTCTTATCCATTGCTGCATGCCTTAATTATGAGATCTGGCAGATGGACGACAAGACTACATTCTTGAATGGCAATCTTAAGGAGGACATCTATATGCAACAACCAGAAGGGTTCATAGCTGGTCGGAGAGGTAACTTGGTATGCAAGTTGCAAAAGTCCATTTATAGGCTTAAGCAGGCATCTAGGAGTTGGAACATCCGATTTGACCAACCGGTCAAGTCATTTAGTTTTATGCAGAACCTAGATGAACCTTGTGTATACAAGAAGTATGAAGGAAAAGTGGTGGCTTTTCTTGTGCTTTACGTTGATGACATTCTACTCATTGGAAATGATGTAATGACATTGTCAACGGTCAAGATTTGGCTAGCTAGTACTTTCGATACAAAGGATCTAGGAGAGGCGAGCTATATTCTTGAAATAAAGCTCTTTCGGGATCGTAAGCAAAAGATAATGGGATTATCTCAATCTGGTTATATCGATAAGGTGCTAACTAGGTTTTTAATGGATAATTCGAAGAAAGGTTTGTTACTTTGTAGGCATGGTTTGGCATTCTCCAAAAACTAGTGTCTAAAGACACAAAAGGAGAGGAACCGCATGGTAGGAGTTTCCTATGCTTCGGCAGTGGGAAGTCTCATGTATGCGATGTTGTGCACTAGACCGGATATCTGCTTTGTCGTAGGCATGGTCAGTAGGTATTAATCGAATCTAGGTCCAGAGCACTGGACAGCCGTTAAGCACATTCTTAAGTACTTGAGAAGGACTAAAGATTACATGCTTATGTACGGTGGTAGTGAGTTAATTCTAGTGGGACACACTGACTTGAATTTAATGTCAGATAAAGATTCGAGGAAGTCGACGTTCGATCATCTCTTTACCTTGGAAGGTGGTGCTGTCAGTTGGAGGAGCATTAAGCAGAAATGCATTACAGACTCAACTACAGAAGCTGAGTATGTGGCTACTTGTGAAGCCGCAAAGGAAGCTATTTGGCTCAAGAAGTTCCTTATGGAGCTCGAGGTGGTACCAGCATCACTGTCACCTATTACGCTATATTGTGATAATAGTGAGTCCAAGGAACCACGAAAAGGGAAAGCACATAGAGCGGAAATATCATCTAATCCGAGATATTGTTCAACGTGGAGATGTGACTATCAACAAGATTACCACCTCTGACAATCCTGCAGATTCGTTTATAAAGGCCTTTCCACAGAAGGTCTTTGATCATCATTTAGATAATCTAGGTCTCAGATGTAGTTCTGTATGGTTATGAGTGCAAGTAGGAATTTGTTGGGTTTGTGTCCTCAAACCATTACTTTATGTATGAGGCATTGACATTTTAATATATGGATATTTATCAGCTTTACATTTCATTGTGTATGTTTCTTTCATGAGAAGATTGTTAATTCTTAAGTATCATAGTAAGTAATTCATGTGTGTATGAGATACATAAAAGTGAGATATGAATTGCTATTCTTTGATACTTAGAACTTGTCATAGTGGATGATGAGACTGGATATCTCATCGAGTATACATTGTAGCATGATTAACTACCATTGGATGGAGTGATGAATCTCAATCACTAGAGTGTGACTCTCAGTTAATATGCTAGTGCTTATAGTGCATTGACGGGCCTGAGCTTTCCTATTGACACTCAAGACTATCAAACAGTCGATAGGAACTCATAACTTGTATAAGGTACGTGTTCTCAATCTTGACACGATTATGAACACAGACTGTGGATATGGCTGCTTTGACTTACCAATCAGTGAGGTCTATAGAAGATCAATACCTGGGTATCTTGGGTATGCCATATTCATAGGGTTGTGAACATATATTGTCAAGATAGAATCTACCCTCTGATTCAGAGTAAGCATTCCTTTGAGAATGTCACCAGGTTTATTATAGAGAACTGCAGTCTTATTGATAAGTAGTTATCAACATGTTTGGCAATCATGAGAGGTGAATGGGACTCAAGGAATACAAGAAGCATTCATAATTCAGGTTGACAGTAATAGTTATTCGACTACCTGAATATGATTACGAATGCTGAAGGTAGAGGGACATTAGTATAACATACAAGTCTAGTTATCGCTTCGGATATATTCTTTTGCGTTGGAGTTCAGTTATCATTTTATAGTGGAGTAAACGTTAACTGACCAGTTAGTTAGTTTGCTGATCAAAGAGTTTGGTCATGGTAATTAACAAACTGGTCTGAGCCAACAATAAAGAGCCTAGGAGGTCCCACTCTTAGCTCCGCTGGGATGCTTGGAAAGGCACAAGAGGATCTTATCATGACAGGTTTGATCGATCGAATAGATTTCAATCGATTAAAGCCTTGGCAGTTTCGATCGCTCGAGGATGGTTCAATCGATCGAATCCACTTCGATCGCTCGAAGGTTAAAGTCAGTTTTGGAAATCTATAAATAGGGCAGCTGCGTCCAGGGTTTGATAATCATTATTTTTCATATATGAAAGTTGTAGAACCTGTTTAGGGCTTCCCAAACCTTCCTATCCCCCTTGTTAGAGATCCAACCATCTCTAGTCTCTCCAGGAAGCATCTGCAGGAGTCATAAGTGTGAAGGCAACCTAGTGCAAGTTGCTGCATCATCAAGGTTGAAGATTTTAGAATTGGGTTCAAGACCTGAGGTATATTTCTTCTCCCCTTGTTATAGAATTGACGAGTAGTAGATCTAGGCATACCAATTGACACGATTAAATAGTTGTGCGCTCTTGTGCAACACCCAAGTGTAGGTGATCGTGCAAGTAATATAGTACTGGAAGTCCAAGTCGATCCCACAGGGAAGGAATAGGGAGAATGTCTACTAAGTTATAACCTAAAGAAAACGAAAAAGATGAATATACGGGTGGAGGTTCTAATGAATCCTAATCAATTAAATTAAACTAAATAATAAACTAAAGCTTATAGAAACATAACTAATTAAATAAATAAACTAAAGGTGTTGGAAACACGAGAATCCACATTGATCCTAACCATCTACCATGCATATTCATTAACGCTCTATGGAGTACATCCCTTTTCAGTATTCCGTATTTTTCTAAAGATAAAGAATCAATAGCCCTTTCATGACTGGGACTACATCATTAAAGTTGATTAAAAATACTTAGAAGATGGTTTAAAATAATGGTAATTACTTGCACTCTAAATGGTGTTAGCATTCAAAGTGGTTTTCAAAAGTCATTGAAGAAAATAGTCTTAAGGCTTTAAATTCTAAAAACTGTTGTGACAAACTGAGCTTATTGGGACTATTTGATGACAGATTTCTAAAACAAAAAGTCATGGAATACTTAAAAGAATCATCTCAGGAATCAACAAGTTCGATCGATCGAAGCGCTCTCGATCGATCGGACAATATCATCCTTCAATCGATCGAAATACCTTCGATCGCTTTACTATGGCTCTGGTTCGATCGATCGAAATACCTTCGATCGATCGAGCCCAAGGTTTCTAAAGATTGCATGGCAGAGGTTGGAAATCAATATTTCATCACATATTCCCAACGTTTAAACTACAGAAACATAATTAAATTAATACAGCAACACTAAACTAAGACAATCATAATAACTATATCAATAAACAATCAAATACGATAAAGGAATAGAAAAACCTGAAAATAATCTAAAATAAACTTGTAATAATCATGAAATCCACTTGAATCTTCAATAATCTTCAATATATTAATGAAAAAGAGGAAGAAAAAGATGAATCTAACCTAATCTACTCCTAATCTAACCCTAAAACTACCCTAAACTGCAGTTTTTTGCGTTCTGGAGCGTCCTCCCTTCGTCTGGCGTCAAAACGACTTATATATAGGGTTCCTGCAGAGTTTACACAACTTTTGGATGAAAATAAGTTCGATCGATCGAGCTTAGTTCGATCGATTGAACTCTCAATCGATTGAACTCTGCTCAAGGGCTTGAACTCCTCTGATTTTGACACCTCTGCGTACCGATGGGAGAATGGCCATAACTTTTCACTCGGACCTCGGACTGACCTCCTGTTTGTGGCCACGCAACCGTAACTCAAAGATCTACATTTTGTGTTTCTGGAAAAATCTTCCAAATCTAAAGTCTTCATTGTCAAAATTGGTGTTTTCTCAGCTGCTTCCGTTATTCTCTTCACCAAAATCGCTTTTCTTTAGCTCCACTTCATTGATTTACATTCTAATACCTATAAAACAACGCATAAACATATGTTTTAACATTAAAATAATAAAAAGAACATTGTTATTAGAATGCACCTAAATGTAGGGACTTTGGGGATAAAAGTATGCATAAAGGACCATGTAATATGCTATGAACATGCACTTTTCACCTCGAATCACCAATAAGTTTTTATAACTCAATATTTCCACTGCTCATTTAAAATTATTTTAAACCTATTTTTCCAACAGTTGCACCATTAAAGATGTTTGACTGCACAGTCCAAACCAATCGATTGGTTCTAAAAGCAATCGATTGGTATTTGTGTCAGTCAATTGCTTATGAATAGAAATTGATTGGTTCTGAGGAGATGGCAATTGATTGCCAAGAGATGGCAATTGATTAGGACCTTGTTTGCATTTTGAAATGTCCTCCTTGTTACTTAAGCTATCCCTTTTCAACTTCTTGTTCATTCTAGCTTCAGAACCTGCATATAACAATACTAAACACAACCACATATCACGGAAATATATCATTGTGTAAAGAGACAAATTAAATCACTAATGTAGGTAAAACTCAAGATCTAGGGTTAAGATTGACTGATACTACTCTTTATCGGGCCAATATTCTACAAATATCATCCCTCATCAGCAGGTGATGTGTCATGCCCCAGAACAACAAAAATAATGAAATTAAAATTCCTTTTTGAGTCCATAGGCAATGACTGGTGAAGTCACTGAATTGTCCACACCACATAGTTCTAAACAATAGATAAATAAAAAGGACAGCAATAAAAGCCAACAGATTATATTACACAACTCCCTAAATTATTACATCATAGTTTAAGCAAAAACATGATACATGAGTCTGAAGTCAACATATGCCTTATTATAAAATATAACCTAGAGTCGATAACAGAAATAGAAATAATATTTATTCTAATCTTCAACTGGCATAGACGTAGTCATTAGCGTAGTAGTCTGCTTCAGCATCTCCAAGTCCAACAGGTCCATTCTCGGCATAGCCTTCCTCCGAGTAGTAGCCCTCATTGTATGGCCCATTACCTGCAGGTTCATACACAGATAGGTTGGATAGAGAATGTCCAGGCAATAAAGGCCATCGGCTTATTGCAAGCTGAGTGAATAGAAACTCGCGCTGTATCATAGGTATAATGTAATTACAAGTTAGGAAGGCCATAAAATATAGTTCTACTAATAATATTTTCTCTTTATTCTAGCCTCTTCATTAATCGATCACTCACGTCTTTTATATAAAAAATCAGCAACATCTGACTCATAGATGAACAAACTCTACTGTGATACTCCAGGATATACTCGTGCTCTATCTACCCTTTTAAAAACATATTCATAGTCCACCGCAAGTCATTGACACCACATCAGTCCATCCCCCACTTTTAAGAACATATGCACAGTCCACTACAAGTTAGGGATATAATGCTTCGAGCAAAGACACATCAGTTCTATTGCCAAGACTTAACAACGCATACTAGTGATCACATTCTACCACTTTTAAGGACATATGCTCAGTCCACTACTTTTAAGGGCATATGATTAGAACACCAGCTATCTTAGGGCTATTGGTCCGTTCCACCACTTTTAAGAACACATGCCCAGTCCACCGTATTTAAGGACATATGATTGACCAATGCACGTCCTCGTAAGAATCTCAGAACTGATTAAACCTACTTAACGTTTTGCTATTATTGATAATTGACATTCCCATGTGGCCTGAATACTCTGATTGAAATTAACAGACTGTCAAACTGGTTTAGAATCAACACTTAACTAATGTTTTGAACCAGAATATGTTACTCTTAAAGTTATTTCATTATCGCGTCGCATCAAATAAATTGCATAACAAAAGCAGGTAACAGCATTTAAATAACTAAGCAGATCATGTTATAAATGACAGACAATGTTAACGTTGTTTAAATTCCAATCGATTGAAGTCCTTCTCAATCGATTGGGCAATCAAGGGGTGTCAATCGATTGAAGTCATTTTCAACTGATTGAGTTAAAAGTACCTTCAATCGATTAAAATCATTTTCTAATGATTGATTCAAGTTTAATCGATTAAATCAAGGTCAATCGATTGAGAGTGTCTTCTTCTCCAAAAGTTAGACGGTGATGCCCAGAACTTATGGGGTGCATTTAGGTTGTCTTATTCGTGTTAAAACTTACAAAAATAAAGCACCTACGCTACTGAGTGAGTTTAGAAATCACCAAGGTGAACAAGGGGGTGTTTGGTATGAGCTTGAGCTTTAAGCTTTAATGGCCAACTTCTCTCTCTCTCTCTCTCTCACTCTCTCTCCCCTCTTCTCCTCTGTCTCCTTCTCTTCTCAATGTCTCCTCTATTTCTCTTCTTTCTCTTCTCCTTTTTCTGCTTTTATTTCTCTCTCTCTCTCTCTCTCTCTCTCTCTCTCTCTCTCTCTCTCTCTCTCTCTCTCTCTCTATGATAGTATGTGCATGTATATATATAGTGTATATGTGTGTATATGTCTCTCTTTCTAACTTTATCTCTCTACCCAGCAACCACACACACACACACACACACAAACACAAATGGTCTCATATATATAGAGAAAGGGAAGTGTAGGTGGCAGCTCCTACATGAATTGGGGAATAAAGATCATAGTTTTTTTAATCGATTGACATTGGTTTAATCGATTGAAATAAGTGGCAAATGTTTAATCGATTGAAATGAGTTCAATCGATTGGGTGAGGGTCCACGTCATGCATTCATGTCAGTAGAGTTTGAATCGATTAGAAATGGCATCATGTCAATCGATTGAATGCAGTTTAATCCATTGAAAAAGACACTAAGTCAATCGATTGAGAACTTGTCAATTGATTGAGAAAGAAATTACAAGTATGGTAAAGGCAATTATACAGAATCCCATTTTACTAGTATACATTCAAAATACAGGGTATTACATGATGAACCATATGATGATGGCTACTATCCAGAGGATGGATACGCCGAGAGGAGGACCTGATAAATATGCAGTGGGGTAGGACAACTACGTTGACGACTGTGTTTATGCCAGCTGAAGTTGAAGACTAGGATAGATTACAGTTTCTATTCTCATCTTTTGTACATTATCAGACTTATATTTTGTAATAGGGCATATGTTGCCTTAAGGCTTTTTATATTATGTTTTAAACTCTGATGTAATAATAGGTGACTTCTTGTTATGTTTATATAAGATGCAATTTTATTATCTATTATTTATTATTTACAACTATGTGGTATGGACAATTATGTGACATTCACCAGTCACAACCTATAAACCAAAAAGGAATTTTATTTTCTTTAGTTTTGCTATTCTGGGGCATGATAGGATTTTTTGTATTAGAGCCTAGGTTGATACTTTCTCTCATTAATTATCCCACACCACCTGGTCCTAGAACTTTTGAGATCCCTAAGACATGAGTTGAACATTAGCTCATCATTCTGACATTAGATAGTTTCTGTATAGGTTACCATGGATCCAGACTTTCATAAGTATGTGGACGATACCTACAGAGGACACGTGATCCATGGGGATACCATGAAGCCAACTGACCTAGAGTTTTACCATAAGCGTATATGGCGTACAGCTAGTCGTTATCTAGAGGAGGTTATATGGAAAGCCCTTTATGTTGATGGGTGTACTCACCCGACAAAGATGCGTATGGATGCCTATCATTATACGAGGACTGGAGAGTCAATTTATCATGAGATGGCTCGCTTGATTCAGAGCAAGCTAAAGATGGATGCGATTAAGTTACGAGTTATCCTAGGGGGACATGGCTATCTGCTAGTACCTATAACTACATTAGCATAGGTAGCATCACCAGTACCAGTACCTGATGCACCGATGCCAGGACCTTAGGGGCAGAGTGACGATCTAAAGCCTGAGCCGATTCAAGAAGATGAAGATCGTGGAGAGGATGAGGATATGGGTGATGATAATTATGAGGAGCCTGAGAAAGACCCAGAAGAGCCAGAGTATGCATTAGAGGAGGATCCAAAGGACCCAATTGTTGGAGAGGATGTTGAGATAGTAAAGGGGGATGCACCTGAGGAAGACACCCTAGTACTAGAGGCATGAGTAGGAGTTGTAGCATAGATGGATGCCATAGCACAAATGGAAGTAGTATGGGTTACAGAGATGGTCACATAGCTCAATGAATTTATTATAGGGAGGCTGAGTTAGCAGAGGCTAGTGTAGTAACTGAGGGATTTGTCATTGCTACTATCAATGCAGCTGATCCGGTGATGGACGATGTGGATAAGGGCAACAATGACCTAATGGTTAAGGATTAGGATGTCAGGATTATGACGGGAGATCTCAATGCACCGATGGAGGATAACCCATCGGAGGAGCTAGATATTGCATCCAAGGATGAGGCCCCACTATTGGGATCAGATATGAATGACCTGTGAGTTAGGGCATTCAGGGATTAGAATTTTCTAGTATATATTAGGACATGTTGTCTACTCTACTTTTTAGAATTTGAGAGATAGCTATTTTTGCCATAGCCTTTTTGTATAGTTAGCAGCCATTAGTAATGGTATTGTAAATAGTTGACTTTAGCGCTATATTAGCTTACGTCCCCCGTAGTACACAATTTGACTATTGTGTACTCTACAGTGCATCTTTTGAGATATATATATATATATATGCGAACATTGCCTTTTTGGAGATAATTATGTTATGAGCTTGATTTTGTTACATGCTGAATATTCGAAATAATAGGTTATCTCATCTCTCACTTTATCTTGATTTATGTTTCTTCGAGAAGACTGTCAGCTAATCGATAGGTCTTTTTCGTAGATACATAGCACACGCATCACCATAGTGGGACCTGAGGAATCAGGCATAGTTGGAAGCACCTATTCCGGAGGGTATGAACCCGATATGTATTTTTGAAGCCTTCATACAATGGATGGAGCATGTCGATTATACTTATAATCATGCCACTCATCGGCCACCTATCCACTACCCAGTTGCATCACTGCGACCTCTGCCAATGATAGACTAAAGACAAACTAATGATGCAATTTTTGGTACTAGTCGAATTTAGGGTTTAAGAGCATATTAAAAGCATAGAAGAGAGGGATAGAGAAATATAGGCAGCGTGTTTGTATGTGGTTCGGCCCTGTTGATGAAGGAACCTACATCCATGTGTGTGTCAGAGCACTTCCACTAAGTATAATAACTACTACAAGGAACTTGGTGATCCAACAATGTTGATTGGAACTACTAAGGATCGGCCATGTAGGGATGATATTTAGGGTTTCTTGGGAGAGGCTTAACAATGTAAGATGGTTTGTTCAATTGAACTCGAGTGCAGGATTCCTTCTTAGAGGGATGGGAGAACCCTTTTATAAGAGGAAGTGCCCTCCCTTATAAGGCATTTTAGTCTCTTTAAGAAACTATTGATAGCTTGTAATGATAGCTACATATCTGGAAGGTTTCCTAATCTGATAAGTAAACTGTTTATACGCACCTAGAAGGTTTCCTAGCTGGTTCAGAAAACTTATGGAGTACGAGCAGTTTGGGACGCGCCACCGAGTTAGCTGAGCTGGACCTAAACTTTATTGTAATTAGACTATATATTCAGACCCATAAGTCGGGGTCTAGACAGGAACACTGGACTAGATGTTAGTCTTGGTCAGACTTGGAGCCCTAGATTGGAGGTCGGTCGGTCAGGGTCAGACCCGAAACACTGGAGGTCAGTGAGGTTGGGCCCGGAGCACTGGAGGCCAGGCCTAGAGGTCGGCGAGGTCGGGCCTAGAGCACTAGAGGTTGGGCTTGGAGCACTAGATTACTGGACCATTTTGGGCATATCAGTTGCCCCCCATTTTCAAGGTTGGCCTAATACTATATCGAGTAAAGTGTGGAAATCTATTGATTCTGCTTACCACTGTCTGGTGTTTGCAAAGTTGGATATTCTTGAGAAGTGATGCACCTTATGATTTAAAGTCTGTAGATCTTGGTGAGTCATCCTTGCATCAGTAACGCATCAAGACCAGTAACACTATGATTGCTTGGAAAAGTTGCCTTAGAACTTCTGTGTCTTATGAATTCTCGGGAATTGGCTCAGAGATAAGACTTAGTCTAATTCGGAGTCTTTTGAGTGCTCTGGAATCGGCTAAGAATTGGGACTTAGCCTAATTCTGAGTCTTTTGAGTGCTCGGGAATTGGCAAAGAGTTGAGACTTAACCTAATTTGGATTCTTTTATTTATGTTAGCTCCCAAGATGGTTAACTTCTGTCCAGTAAGCCTTCGTCAAGGTTGTTGGCAGAAGAATTTGACCATGTTGGATAAGCTGACCTAAAGCGTGTTGATTTAGTATCTTTTTTATGTTAGCTCCCATCATGGTTATCTTCTACCCAATAAGCCTTCGTCAAGGCTGCTGGTAGAAGAATTTGACCATATTAGTATAACCGACCTAAAGCGTGTTACTTTAGGGTTCTTTTATATGTTAGCTTCCAGAATGGATATCTTCTGCCCAGTAAGCCTTCGTCACGGCTGTTGGTAGAAGAATTTGACCATGTTCAGAGAGCCGACCTGAAGCGTGTTACTTTAGGGTCCTTTCTTATTCCTCTATCGTGGGCCAACCTAAGAGGCTTTAGTCTCCTCTATCATCAATTTAGGCCTAAGTGGAGTTCTGCCTCGGGTTGACCGAGACTTTTGCCACATGGTGGTCTTTTTGATGCCTTGGAGTGACCAAGGACTTTTGTTGTGCTCCGGGAATTGGCTAGGCAATCTGAGTCTTTGCATAGTCTGTGGAGTCTTATGCTATGGTCTATGAAAAAATATCATTATAGTTGGGCTAACTGGACTATTGGAGACAAGAGGTTGGGTCAGGATCACCGAGCCCCTCACCGCTATAAAACTGGAGGTCTGGTCTGGATCACCAGACCCTGACCGCTGGAGACTAAAGTTTGGGTTGGGATTGTCGGACCTGACCGTTGGAGACTGGAGATCGGGTTAGGATTACCAGACCCTAACCATTATAAATTGGAGGTCGGGTTAGGATCGTCGGACCTAGCTATCGAAGATTGGAGGTCGGGTCGGGATTACCGGACCCTGACCACTGTAAATTGTAAGTCGGGTTGGGATTTGCGGACCCTGACCACTGTAAACTAGAGGTGAGGTCGAGTTGGCCAGACCTGACTATTGGAGATTGGAGGTTGGGTCGAGATTGCCGAACCTGACCGCTGGAGACTGGAGGTCGGGTCGAGATTGCCAGACCCTGACCGCTGTAAACTGGAGGTCAGGTTAGGATCGTCTGACTTGACCGTTAGAGACTAGAGGTTGGGTCGGACTTGTCAAACCTGACCATTGGAGACTAAAGGTCGGGTCAAGATTATCAAACCCTGACTGCTGTAAATTGGAAGTCGAGTCAGGATTGTCGAACTTGACCATTAGAGACTAAGGTTGGGTCGGGATTGCCGGACCCTGACTGCTATAAACTAGAGGTCGGGTCGGGACTACCGGAACCTAACTGTTGTAAATTAGAGGTCGGGTCAGGATAGCCAGAATTGACCGTTGGAGACTGGAGGTCGAGTCGGGATTGCCGGACCTTGACCTTTGTAAACTAGAGATCAGGTCAGGATCGTTGGACCTGACCGTTGGAGACTAGAGGTCGGGTCAGGATCGTCGAACCCCCTTTCTAGGTCTCTGATCAAGGTTTGTACTCCGCCTAGTTCACTTTTTGTATAGTAAGTTGAGCCAGTGAATGAGACTTCTTTCTAACTAGGAGTGACTGTCTGCTATATGGCCACCAGGTCATTGATTTATTGTTGTGTATGACATTATCCTTCGTTGAGACGAGTGAGCACAGAAAAGTCTAGCAATAATCTATTTTGTTGTCAGGACTGCTGGAATTGTTTTGGCGTCAGGACTACTAGATCTGTTCTAGCGACAAGATTACTGGATCTATCCTAGCGTTCGGACTGCTAGAACTGCTGGCTACTTGTTTTCTAGATTTTCGACCATGTTTTCTATCCATTTGCGTGTCAGTCACAGGATTTGTTTTAGAGGAAAAACTATCATTCCCACAAATGACCAAGCTGATGATGCAATTTTTGGTACAGTTCGGATTTAAGGTTTAAGAGCATATTAAAAGTATTGAAGAGAGGGAGAAAGAAATATAGGCAGCATGTTTGTATGTGGCTCAGCCCCATTATTGAAGAAACCTACGTCCATGTATATGTCAGAGCACTTCACTAAGTGTAAGAAGGTGCTATAGGGACCTTGGTGATCCAACAATGGTGACTGGAACTACCAAGTGTCGGTCATGCAGAGATGATATTTAGGGTTTCTTGGGAGAGGCTTTACAATGTAAGATGGTTCGTTCAATTGAACTCGGGATTGGGATTCCCTCTTAGAGGGATGGGAAGACCCTTTTATAAGAGAAAGAGTCCTCCCTTACGAGGCATTTTAGTCTCTTTAGGAAACTGTTGACATCCTATAATGATAGTTGCATATCCAGAAGGTTTCCAAATCTGATAAGGAAATTGTTTATGCATATCAGGATGGTTTCCTAGCTTGTTTAGGACACTGCTGGAGTCCGAGCAGTTTGGGATGTGTCATTTAGTTAGCTAAGATGGACCTAAATTGTATTGTAATTGGACTGCGTATTCCAACCCATAGGTTGGGGTCTAGATCATAACACTGGACTAGATCTCAGTTAGGGAGGAAGCCCTACACTGGAGGTCGGCCGATCGGGGTCGAACCTATAACACTAGAGTTCAGATCTGGAGGTCGGCGAGGTCGGGCCCAGAGCATTGGAGATCGGGCCTGGAGGTCGGCAAGGTTGGGCCCGGAGCACTAGAGGTTGGGCCTAGAGCTCTAGATTATTAGACCATTTTGGGCATATCACAAACTATTAGAACGTTTCCGTGCTCTGCGTCCAGAGAAATTTGACTAATCTTTGAAGCCTTTGAGTGCAACGAGCAGAACAACCATCGCCTGTACACTTTCCAACTCACCTATTCCACCGTTGATTGGTGGGAGGCTGAACGAGCTACAATACGAGTTGAAGCTGCGAGAAGGATGCCTTGGAAATGTTCAAAGGAAGATTCTTGGAAAAGTATTTTCTAGACGATGAGAAGGATCAACAAGAGAAGAATTTCATGAGTTTGGTCCAAGGAGGTTGGACCGTGAGGGAATATATGATGCAGTTTGAGCGATTGTCACATTTTGCTTAACATATGATTGATACACCTCAGAAGAAGGTAAAGATATTTCATCAGTAGCTAAACCCTTATCTCTATCATATGATGATTGGACATCTCTACCAATCATTTTAAGGACTTGTATGATTTGCGGTGAGTTTGGAAAAGGATGCATATTCAGTTCAGCAACAACCAATGAACTGACAACCTTCGCCACAGAACTTTCAACAGAGGAGTTTTCAAAACCCGCCACCGATGAATACCCAAGGTTGGAGACCTTAGGGTAATTTTCAAGGAAATAAGTGAACCTATGGAACCAGGAAACCCCAATCGATTTATCCTTGACCTTAGCAGTATCGATTGCAAGGACCACCACCTCAAGCACTGCTTGGAATGGCACCATTTAAAGCTTTAGATGGAAGACTTTGCCAATCGCCGCTATACTGGGCCAAAGTCAAAAATAACCAACTTCTTGGGCTAGAAATAGTATGGGAGACCAGTGAAAAGATTCAAGTTGTACATGAAAAGTTGAAGACGGCATAGACCAGACACAAGAGCTATGCCGATAAATGCTGTAAAGACTTGGAGTTCATAGTCAGAGATCACGTTCTGCTCAAAGTTTAGCCAGTATGAGGAATTATCAAATTTGGTCACAAGAGAGGCAAGCTATCACCACAATTCATCGGATCATTCGAGATTCTGGAGCTCATTGGAAAGGTTGCATATAGACTTGCATTGCAACCGAAGATGTGAAGAGTGCACAACGTCTTCTACATTATTATGTTAAGGAAGTGTTCCCACAACTCAGCGCATGAGATCAACTTCGAGGATATAAAGGTCGACAACAATGTGACATTCAATGAAAGACCAGTGCGAATCTTAGATCGAGGAACCAAGAAGCTCATGAACAAGGAGATTTTGTTAGTAAAGATTCAGTAGAAGCATCACGATGAAGGAGAAGCTTCATAGGAGCTAGAGTCGGAGATGCGAGAGAAGTTTTCATTTTTTTTAACCCTACTTACTTCAGATTTCGAGGAAGAAATCTTTAAATATGTGGTGGAGGATATAATACCCTGTATTTTTGGATGTATAGTTATAAATGGAATTTCATGTATATCTGACTTAATCTTATAAATTTACCCTGTTATTGGTAATTTTAGTGTTCCAATGGAACATTTTCCTTCTCTGTCTTCTTCTTTTTCTTTATGTTCTTCTCTTCTTCTCTGCCCAGGGCAGTGTATATATATGTATGTGGGTGTGTGTGTGTATATATGTATATATATATATGTGTGTGTGTGTGTGTATGAGAGTATATATATCTAACACTTTTTCTCTCTCAAAATATGTCCAATAAACTCTAAAACCATGAAATGAGGGTATATATATAGGAAATGTAAGTGTCACACGTCAAAACCTCGTGCAAACTTGGAGACCAAGTTTTGCACTTTGTTAATCAATTGGGACTAGGTGGTAATCGATTGGATGCAGATATTTATGAGGGCAATTGATTGGTAAGAGGGCAATCGATTGGTTATGTTGGCAAGGCCAATTGATTGAGAAAAAGGGAAATCAATTGGAAGTCAAAAGTTGGCAATCTGCCCGCGGGTCCTTTTAGGCTAAAAAACATGTTCACTGGGTATGTTCACTCATCCTTGTTCACTTAAGAGCCTCCTCGAGGAGACAGAAATCTCAAGCTTCCATAGATCACTCATACAAACACACATTACTAGGTAAGTTCTAAACTCACTTGGTCCCTATAGATGAAGTTCTTCTGTGTTTTAAAGAAAGAAATATATAGCAATACGTCTCCCAAACTTCTATTTCTGGACTGCTCATTTCAATTTGAGAAGATGAAGTCCCAATCGATTGGACTTTTTCCTAATCGATTGCCATAGACCTGGACCCAATCGATTGGATTTTTATCTAATCGATTGGCATGAGATGGCTCCCAATCAAATGCCAATGTTTGCAATCGATTGGCATGGAATGTGATCCAAATGATTAAACTTTTTTTCTAATTGATTATTATAGCTTTTATCCAATTGATTGGACCAGTGTCCCAATCGATTGGAAGGTACATAATGTGGATATTTTCTGCTAGTTATTATTTGAACCATTTAACTATTCAGACATCATTTCATATGCAACTAAGAGATAGTAGAGAGGTAGTGTGATATCAGGAAATAGTAGGATGTAGAATAATGTATTAACATTATGACGATAGATAATGTAATAGTCATGAATCAGTTTAATATTCGTTCATTTCAATCAGAGTAGTCAGGCCACAAGGGAATGTCATGTATCATTAGTAGTTCAACGATAAGTAGGTTTGATAAGTTCTAGGATTCGTACGAGAATGAACGTTGGTCGATCATATATCCTAGAATGCGGTGGACTGTGCATATGTCCTAAAAGGTGGTGGACTGGACCAATTAGCTCTAAGATAGCTGGTAAACCAATCATAAGTCCTAAAAGGCGGTGGACTGTTCATTTGTCCTTAAAAGCGGTGGACCGGGATTACTGGTAGACATTGTTAAGTCGTGGTAATAGAACTAATGTGTCTTTACTCAAACGTTAAATCTCTTACGTGCAAAGGATTGTGCATATGTTCTAAAAGGCGGAGGATGGACTGACGTGGTAACCATGACATTTCTAAAAGGTGGTAGATAGAGCATTAGTGTTCCAAGAGTATTACTGTCAAGTCTGTTCGTCAATTAGTGGGTTATGATAAGTTCTCGTATAACAAGACATTGGACTAAGTTAACACAAGGATCGAGTAAAGAGAAGATACAATCTAGTTGAACTTAACTTATGTCTTCCATAAACTTGTTATTACTTCATATAACTAGTACCTCAATAGTTTTCTATTCACTCAGGTTCTAGTAAGCTGCCGGCCTTTTATGCCTAAACATTCCCTGTCCAATCTACCTTGTCTATAATGTTGCAGGTGATGAACCATACGATGATGGCTACTATCTAGAGGATGGATACACCGAGGAGGGATCTGCTAAAGATGGAGCGGGACAAGACTACTATACTAATGACTACTTTTACACCAGCTGAAGTTGAAGGCTAGGATAGATTGTAGTTTCTATTCCCGTCTCTTATACATTATCAGACTCGTGTTTTGTAATAGGGCATATGTTGCCTTAAGACTTTTGATATTATGTTTTAAATTCTGATGTAATAATCATAAGTGACTTCTTATCATGTTTATAAAAGATGCAGTTTTATTATCTCTTATGTTATTATTTAGAACTGTGTGGTGTGGACAATTATGTGACGTTCACCAGTCATGGCCTATGGACCCAAAAAGGAATTTCATTTTCTCTATTTTTGATGTTTCAGGGCGTGGTAGAGGCCTTGCGCACTCAAATCCTTAATACTATTCCTTTGCCCTCTTTATTTGAGGCTTTTGCTACCATGGAAGGTGATGAGAGGCGATGACGTATTTTATCTCCACCTCTTGTCACTGGGCCATCTACTCTGGTTTCTGATCAGATGCCATTTACTGTCCGTTTAGGCCCACGTCCTACTTTTGGTACTTCTTCAGGTCCTTGTCCTCCTTTTGGTGCCCCTTCTGTCCATCTTCCCGCTGCACCTGTCCATTTTGTCGGCACTGCCTATAGCTTGGCCATACTATAGATTGCTATTTTGATCTTCATCAGGAATTAAAATAACAATTCTCCAGGAATAAGCATGCTAGTTGTGGGAGGGGTAGCCCTCACACCGGTGCTATTGTTAAGACGGTACCTCTTCCACCTGATTATGGACAGCTTCAGACACACTTAGGATTAGGTACCTCAATCTCATCGTCTGGTCCTACAGCTGCCCTAGCTACACGTACCCCTGCCGCTCTTCATGGAAAGTTAGATCACCCCACTTGGATTTTGGATTTTGCTACAAATAATCACATGACTAATGAGTCGTCTACTTTTACATATTACTTTACCCACATTCAGCAATCTGTCTGTACGGCTGATGGGTCTTCCATTCCCATCCGGAGTTAGGGTGATGCTCAATTGTCTCCCGACATTACCCTCACTTTTGTCTACTTTGTTCTCAATTTTGCCTATAATCTCCTTTCTGTCAATCACATTGCAAAGGACTATAATTATGCTGTTGTGTTCTTACTTGACTTGTGTTATTTGTAGGACCTAACTTTGAGGAAGAATTTTGGTAGGGGGTATGAACGTGATGGCTTCTATTACTTTAGTAATCCACCATCTCCACGGGAGTCCTTGTCCAGCCTACAAGAGTGTACTTTACCCGTTTCTAACTATCTTACCAACTTCTAATTAATATGTTTTTTCTCTTCAAACATTGGATTTGTGGCATAACCGTTTAGGACATGCAAACTTTCAGTATTTATGTTGGTCATTTCCCCCATTAAATAAAGCTTGCAATGATTTTAATTTTGAATATATGGTTTATCAATTATCAAAGCACACTCCCACTTCTTACGTTCCTTGTATGCATTGGCACCTTGTGCCTTTAATCTTATTCATTATGATGTTTGGGGTCCCTCACCTATCAATGCCTTATCTCACCATCATTATTATGTTATGTTTATTGATGACTATACTAGTGCAGTTATAATAAACATGGTGGTCTAGGCATATTATATATTAAACAATCATATCAGAGTCATAATTTCATTATTACATCACGAAAAGAAGATGAAAGAAGAGAATAATATCTTGGGCATAAGCCATACATCATAATAACTACTAGTCTGGCAACCAGTGCCTCGATTACTAAACAAAAGATAAACTTAGAGTCTTCAACATCCACCAACTAACTCACGAATCCATAGCCTTCCTCAGTATACTCCTCTTATTGATATTCTATCTCTGCAAGATCTAGACGTTTGGTTATCTAGGACATGAAAGTCGTCAGCTTGAATGTGAGCTGAGTGAGTAAACCTACTACACTTGAATATGTTCATAAAACATCGTTAGTCCATTAAGAGAGTAAAACATTCATTTTTATACTTTTGAAGACGTTATCGTTAAGTCTTACTAATCTTGATCTCGATGCTCTTCGTACATTAGGAAATGCTCAATGACTACACTCGTACTTGAAATTAGAGTTGACGTCAACCGACTGATTACTTTGGACTATAGGTCCAGTCTATATCGTCTTGACAAGTTTACTTTGAACCACAGGTTCAATCTACATAACTCGTCTTGACTTTGGACCCTAGGCCCAATCTTTACTTTACTTTGGACCATAGGTCCAATCTCTTATCGACTCAACTCTTTGCATACATCCGGCATAAGCGCCGTTGGCTTGGAATATCTATGCCTTACAATTGTTAGGTTACCATCTTGTCATCCTTGCCTTACGTCCACTTGCTTGACATATGTGCCTTACGGCCTCATTACTTGGTAACCCCAATCTTATTCCATTCAGCCTTAGTTAACTTGTCATCTCTACCTTATGGCCACTTACTTGACATCTCTGCCTTACGGCCAATTAACCATCTCAACTCAACTGACCTTGACCGTACCAACATTATACTTGTCAGCATGGCATCCACAACAAATAATACCGACAAGGTACGACTACTCTTGCCACCGTTGCCCCTATGGCTATAGTGACATCTCAATAACTCAATAGAACTCATTACTCATTCTCAAGCTGGTTACACAAATGAGACACCATAACCAGACTAACAGATATGATCATTTCGTTATAATTGATATATCAACTTTCTTATAAACAACTGATGCGTGCGATACAAGTTGTTAAACGTCTTATTCGTAGAATAGAGTAGTTAAGTACGTCACATCATCATTCTTAGAGTTTACCTATCTTGCATGTATATGACTTATAGGTTCAATTCTTTATTTACCCATAGAAAACATATTCTTTCCTGAAACAGCAGACTCGAGTGCTCGGGAATAGCTCGAGTGCTTACCTTTATAAAATCCTAGATCATTTGGTTCTTTTCTCATAAAAGTATGGTGCGACTAAATTAGTATAAATTACAACTTTAAGAAGCACAGAGCTAACATGCATGTGCATATAAACAATCACAACGTTGATGTACAACTATTTTAGCTCAAGGTATAGTATGACAACATAGATCATCTTGAATCTAACATACAAGCACACTATTCTTGTAAACACTGCTGAGCTCAAGCACTCAGGCATGGCTTGTTCGTTATGCTCGAGTGCTTGGGTTTGACAAATTCCCAGTAGTTTGTAAACTTATAACAGAATTTCATTTTGTTTTGTTGTGCATGTCACATGCATGAACTTAGATTGTTAATTAAACTTCAGAAACATGGATTTAGAGTAAGTAAGAGTACTTACAATGATCTAGATGATCAATATGTGTTAGAATGTAGAAATGTATGTGTATACGATGATCTTGAGCTCCAAAATGTCTTCAAGAGTGCTAGATCCTCCAAATTCCTTCTTTACTTTGATCCTTCAAGACAGCTTCATAGTAGATGTAATACATGTGTTTGTGTACGTATGAGTGGTTGGTTGAGACATTCAAGTAGTGTTTGATGAGGATTGTGTATGAACTCTCATGAACTTAGATACACTCACCAAAGAGGCTCTGCATTAACAGACTTTTGAAACAGAGTAAATGCGTGAAATCAACTAGTATTTATAGAGTTTCCAAGCCCAGGGGGCAAAATAGACATTTCACTCATTTTTACACTCGAGTGCTCCCATCTCGAGTGCTCCAGTGATCTCGAGCACTCGGGGATCTTGATTAAGAAATCCTGTTTCAAGGATTCAAAGGTTCAAGTAGTAAACATTCATATAACCTATCATCAATGCTCAATCGTAAATGATCGTAACTGACATATATAGATACGAAAATACATAAATAGATCCATATATAGATATATATACAGGTAAAAAGTGTTGGTGTTACATTGTACTTGGGTTTATCTACTGAAGAAAAATCAGAAGTTTTCACTCATTTTTGCAATTTTCTTCAAATGGTTAAAACCCAATTCCATACTATTGTGTGTAATATTCAGTCTGATAATGGTACAGAGTACATAACAAATGAATTTAGGCTGGAACATAATAAAGATGGGATCCTCTAATAGCTTACGTGTCCCTACACCCTTGACCAGAATGGTGCAACTGAACGTAAAAATCATCACATTATGTCTATTGTTAGATGTCTCCTATATGGTATGTGTGTTCCTAAATATCTCTGGCACATGGCTATTCTTATTGCTACATATCTTATAAATCGTACTCACAGTCATGTTCTACAGGGCAAGGCTCCTATTCATGTTCTTAAACCTAACTGCACCCTATTGTCCCCTGTATATTTGGGTGTACCTGCTTTGTTTAAGATAGGAGTCGTACACGAACTAAACTTGATGCTAAGGCTATTCAGTGTGTGTTCTTAGGGTTCTAATCCGTGTCCAAGGGATATAGATGCTATGATCTTGTTTCTCGTCATCTTTATCACTCTATGGATGTCACCTTCTTGGAAACTGTTCCATTTTTTACAGGTCCTGCTCCTTCTCCTTCTCCACCAGCAGCTACTGTGGAGGATACTATGGAAGATATTTCTATACTTCCACGTCATGTTCCTATCATTAATCCCTCTAGAGTATCCTTGGCTCTGGTTATCTCCACTAACCCCTTATAGGTCTACACTTGTCGTCCACGCTCTCCTGACCCCCCGTCGACTTCTTCATTAGAATCAAGTATGTTGCCTGACCAACAATGAATATTGCATATTCATGTACCAATATAATAGATATCGTGCTCATTTAATCCCCAAATTCCTAGTTTTACATGTATTTTTAAATTAATATGATTTAATGATGATGTCACTCAAATATGTGTAATTATGTGCTTTTACACGTTTTATTGCTTAAATAAAAATGAAGTTGAATTAATGCAATAAAGGGAAGGAAAGATACATCAAACACACGGGATAATTTCCCATGTGCTTACTAAGTTCCTAACTTTCAACTAAAGAACAAAAAAAGAAAAAAGAAAAAAGAAAAAGAAAAAAAAAAGTTTGAAAATGTTGTCAAGGCAACTGCCTTGACAACGATGTATATATTTGTATATGTAAAAATTTGACTCTCTCTCTCTCTCTCTCTCTCTCTCTCTCTATGTATATACATATCTACAAAACTTGGTAAGCATCTCTTTATCCCCTGTTCAATGACGAAGAGAATGACAAAACTGCATCTCATTTCGTCTATAAAGAAAGTAAGGAGCCACACAATAAGAACGCAGAGAAAGCCACAACCTACACTCTCAACACACTACCAAAGATAGAGAGAATAGTATAGGGAGATTACCATGTGAACAATTCATAGTGTCCCTAGGAGTAGGAAACTTAAGCTTTTCTTTGCCTTTTCTAGTCCTAGAAATTGTAAAAATTTGCTTTTATGTAATTGATGAGTTCATGTTAAAAAATATGTAACAAAACTTTGTGTACTATATTTCTCAAATTGAAATATTTGTTTTCTCGTAGGTCCTTTGCTAATTTATAGTAGTAAAATATTCCTATTAAAATTTTGATTTAATGTTTTTAGTATAGTTGGTCACCTAAAATAGTTTGAAACCCAAATTTCTAGTTTTATAACAATAATTCTATTCACTAGAAGACAATAATTTGCAAGTAAATGCCAGATTTCTTTACAACGTAGTTGTTATAATCACCTACTAAACCCCAAGCACACCCTATCCATATCTTATTCCCAAATTAAATTAGAATTTGGTTTGGCCTTGCTTGTGTTCTTGGAGTTCAACCACTATGACCCCACAAGAATTCAAAGTCAAAGGTTTAGTATTTTATTATTGGTTCAGTATTTCAATTTAATTATATTTTATTAGCTTAGTTGTACTAAACTTTGTTATTTTGCAGATTCCTCGAATTCAATCTCAGCTCATGTTAAGTAAAGAAAAAGTATATTAATATTAGTTTTCACTTTCACCTTGGTGTTATAATATTGATCTTAATTGGACGGTGATTGTGTGCATCTATTTAATTCATCTTTAAATTTCATTTAGAGGACAGTTTCAATTAAAAAATGGTAGGCTAAAACTTTAATTGGGGATATGCAATAAAAACATAGAAACCACAGCTTTTGTGCACTAATCTTAAATGGGTATATTCATCTAGATGGGTTATTTTTTCATTCATGGCCAAAAAAATATCTATAGTTTGACCATTTAACATGTTTATAGACTATGGATGTATTGATTTTAAAAGATTGCGTATTTGAAATAGGAATTTAATTATGTAAATTGACAAACTATACCTTTTGTCATAAAAAAAACACCTAGCATATACAAACAATTTATTTAACAAAGTTTATATTTCAAGTATGTGTACAAATATATTTCTATCCATTAATAGATAGGCAATTGTGTAGTGGCAGAGTGGTGGGGACTGGGCGCCGCATAACCCACGTCCGCGGCGGGTCACGGTTCGAACCTGGCTATTGTCCAATTGCCTCTTTATTTTTCTTTAAACCAAATGATGTCATTTTATATCAAACCTGACACACTTGATATGACTTCAACTAGTATAAGTTTTGATACGTACAAAAATATCAGGTCAAAGATTGACTGCCACCTCAGCAAGCAATGTCGAGTCATCCGGAGTGGGCGCTGGCTACACAGCCACCCCGGGCTGTTCGGCTTATGACCGCCTGGTCTGGCCCCATAGCTCGAGCATACGAAACAGGTTCTTCCCCCGGTGGCCATGAACTGGACCTACCCTAGCTCAGCGAAGATTCCAGACAATTTCCTTACTCGGTCAGAAGACTAATGGAAAGTGCAAGCAGTTTCCTAAACCACTTAGGAAACTTCCATTATTCGAGCAAATCAATTGTAATTAGACTGGGTTTCCTAATCTAACTAGTAACCTTGTACGAGTGGTCTCTTGCACTTATAAAAGGGACCTCTCACCCCCATTAAGAAGGATCGCATTCTTGTCTCGCGAGAGTAGCAATACATCACACACGCATATACCCGGTTGGTTCTTTGGTAGTGCCACCCTCTTTGTTAGCTCACCAGAAGTCGCCGGTGATCTGTTAGTAAAAGAGCTCTGACGCACACGTGGACATAGGTCACCTCATTAATGGTGCCGAACCACATACAACTTCTTGAGTCTCATTCTCTCTCTCATCTAACTTCTATACAGATTTTTGGCATCATTAGCTTGGCACCGTCTGTGGGAAGCGACAAATTTCTCCCAAAAATAAATCTTTAGCTGATAGCCATGGTGCCGAAGAAAGGTAGGAAGACTACTGCTTCGATGGGTCGGGTAGACTCGCAGTCCGGGCAACCGGTTGTCTCTATAACCCCTGAGCAGATTACCGCGGCTCTTGTGCAACTCTTGGAGGGCTAGCAGCGGATGCAACAACATATAAAAGCATTGCTAGCCCATCAGGAAAAGCTCCCTCAAATCAAAGATCGGCCCGGGAAGGTCGTGCAGGACCGGGAGCCCGTACGGGTCCGAAGGCGTGCCCACACTGAGCCTATATCCCCGCCGGATTTGGAACGGTTCAAGAATGATGAGCGTAGCCAGGATCCCGAGCAGACCCGGCAACATGACCGAGCCAACCCACGCCAAGCGGGGGATGCCAGAGAAATCATTAATAGCAAACACGCTGCCAGAGGAGGAGGGCAAGGGCAAACGGCCCGAAAGTCAGCCAAGAACCGTGGGGATCTAAGGCACACGATTTCCTGGAGTCAAGGTCGGGTTCCATCCCCGAAGACAATGCACATCAAGGAAGAGGCCTCATTATCCAACTCGACGTACCATTCAGATACGGAGCGGAAGACCGATCAGAAAGATCTCAAGTCCCAGATCAAGGACCTGCAAAAACAAATTGAGAACGTGAGCCGCAGACAGGGTGTGATCACACCAACACCGAAACCGAGTCGCCTTACACTGCCTAGATCACCAGGTTTCCCAATCTCGAGGAAGTTCAAGCAATCACATCTCAATTCCTATGATGGTACGGGGAACCTGGTCGATCACCTCCGGTCTTACAAGGCTCAGATGGCTTTGGTTACTGGCGCTAACGAGCTACTGTGCCTGGCCTTTCCCAGCACCTTCAAAGGGCCAACTGTGCTATGGTTCCATTCCCTCAAGCCCTGAATGATCGACAACTTCAAGACACTCAGTAAGCTCTTCATCAGTCAGTTCGTGGGAATGCTTGACCGGTCACAACCAGACACCCAATTTCTGACCGTTAAGCAACGCAAAGGGGAGTCCTTAAAGGATTACGTCGACCGTGTCAACCAGGAAAGACTCCATATCCGCCACCTGAATGAAACGGTCACTATCACGCTGCTCAGGAGTTCAGTACACCAAAGTTGCTACGTCATTCCACCACGACCGGCCGATAACACTGGTTGAGCTCTCCGAGAGTGTTGGAAAGTACATCGACGCGGAAGAGTTCCTAAAGTCCAAGCGCTAGCTTTGCAAGAGATGAGTCCCCGACATCCAAACGTAAACGCAAAGGCTCTGAGAAGGTCTCAAAAAAGAAGCCAAGGCAGGATCAGCAGAAAGGCAGTCAGGATTGGGCCCCGATCACCTTCATGCCTCTTTCCAGGCCTATCCACGAGGTCATGGCCGCCGTCGAGAGCCAGAGGCTCCTCCAACAGCCGGTAAAGTTGAAGAGCCCTCCTGGGAAGAGAAACTGGGACAAAATATTGCCAGTATCACAAGGACCATGGCCACGACACAAATGACTACTTTAAGCTCAAGATGGCCATCGAAAGGCTGATCAAATAGGGCCACCTTGTCGAGTTTGTTGTGGCAGACAGATGACCTATGTCGGACACCCGAGCTGCCAAGCAGCCTCAACCACTTGGGCAAATTAATGTAATTTTTGAAGGAACTTCGAGCGGACAGGACTCACAGTCAGCTTGGAAGAGGCATGCTCGGGAATCCCTATCGAATGTCTAGCATGTCCAATCCACCGACTCTAAACTGATTGATATGCTAACATTCTCATCCGACGATGTGAAGGACTTGCACTGCCCCCATGACGACCCTCTGGTAGTGACAATCTCCATATCCAACTATATGGTGAAGAGAGTATTGGTGGACACCAGCAGCTCCTCCGATATTCTCTTTGCCTCGGCTTTCGACCAGCTAGGAATTTCAAGGGATCAGCTCCGTCCAATGGCCACCCCCTTAGTTGGATTCAATGGTTCGAGCACGCAACCGCTTAGTATGATCAAGCTCCCGGTTCTTATGGGGACCTACCGCCAGCAGGTCTTTGTACTCACATACTTTGGGGTCATGGAGGTTCCATCTGTATACAACGTCATCCTTGATTGGCCGACGCTCAATAAAGCCAAGGCGGTTGTGTTTACCTATGCCTTAGTGGTCAAGTTCCCGACCCCCCCGAGGCCCGGGAAGTTTGCGTAGAGATCAGTTAACCGCTTAGAGTTTTTATGTCAACTCCCTTCATCAGGAGGCGATTACAGAAACGTTGAACATCCAGAAAATGGACCCAAGGGACGTGAAGGATGGAGTAGGCTCGGTGGATGAATCAGAATAGGTGACGCTGGACCCAACATTCCCCAACTGGTTCATAAGTATTGGCACTCTCCTAGACCCGAGTCTAAGGGAGAAGTTAATCCAGTTCTTGAGAGAGAACCAAGATATCTTTGCCTAGTGACATGAAGATATGCCAAGGATTGACCCCCGGGTCATCTCTCACTGTCTTAACATCGATCCTAGCTACCAACCGGTCAAGCAAAAGATGAGAGGCATGGCCCCTGAAAGACAGACTATAGTGCATAAAGAGATTGAAAAACTTCTAAAGGCAAAGTCTGTCCGAGAAGTCCACTATCCCGACTGGTTGGCAAACGTGGTATTGGTGAAGAAAAGTAACGGGAAGTAGAGAATGTGTATGGATTTTACCGGCCTTAACAAGGCCTACCCTAAATTGCTATCCGCTACCTAGGATTGACCTCCTCATGGATGCCACGGCCGATCATTCACTCCTTTCGTTCATGGACGCCTACTCGGGGTACAACCAGATCAGCATGTACCCCGGGGATGAAGAGAAGACTTCCTTCATCACAAATCAGGGGACATACTGCTACAAGGTGTTGCCCTTTGGCCTCAAGAATGCTGGGGCCACTTATCAATGTCTAGTTAACTCCATGTTCAAAGACTTGATCGGTAAATCCATGGAGGTATACATTGATGATCTTTTGGTCAAGAGCCGAGACGAGTCCGACCATCTTTAGCACTTGGCCGGGGCCTTCAGCATCCTAAGAAAATTTTGAATGAGGTTGTACCTATCCAAGTGCACATTTGGAGTCTTGTCTAGAAAATTTTTGGGACACTTAGTCAGTAGGTAGGGAATCGAAGCGAACCTTAAAAAAATTCAAGCTATTATCAACATGCGGTCGCCCCGGTCAACCAAAGCAATATAGAGCTTGGTCGAACCGATAGCCGTACTAAATAGGTTCATTTCTTGAGCCACCGACCAGTGCTTCCCATTTTTCAAGATCCTCCAAAAGGCTTTATAGTGGTCAGAGGAGTGCGAGGAGGCGTTTCAGGAACTCAAGAGGTACCTGACATCGCCCCCTCTACTCTCCACACCTATACCAAAGGAGGAGTTGTTTTTGTATTTGGCAGTATCTCCTTTAGCAGTGAGATCGGCACTTATTTGAGAAGAGCATGGGATACAATTCCTAGTCTACTACACCAACTGAGAGCTCCAAGGCGTGGAAAGTTGGTACTCCCGCATCAAGAAGTTGGCCTTTGCCCTAATCACCTCTGCCCGGAGACTCTATTTGTACTTCCAGGCCCACGTCATCGTGGTCCTCATAGATCAACCCCTTTGCCGGATCTTGAGTAGGCCCGAGACATCCAGGAGACTCATCAAGTGGGTGTTGGAGGTGGAAGAATTTGGAGTAGTTTACAGACCCCAGACGACAATCAAAGGATAGGCCGTAGCAAATTTTCTCGTAGAGTTCACATACCCAGAGGATCCGGTTGAGGAGCTCGAACCGCCGGACATACCGCCTGGTCTGCAACCCGACATCTTGACCTGGATACTTTATGTGGATGGGTCGTCCAATAAGCAAGGCAGCGGGGTCGGAATCATCCTGACCACACCCGACGAGATCCAATTGGAGTATGTGTTAAGATTCGATTTTCGGGCTTCTAGTAACTAGGTCGAGTACAAAGCCCTGTTGGTCGGACTGCAGTTGGCTACTTCGATGGGTGCGCAGCAAGTCCAAGGGTACAGTGACTCACAACTCGTGGTCAACCAAGTCAATTAGGAGTATAAAGCTCAGGAGATCAACATGGTAGCCTACCTAGCTCTCGTCCGGACGATTTCAAAGAAGCTTAAGGGGGTCGCTATCTCACAGATCCCAAGGGAAGAGAACACGAGGGCTGACTGTTTAGCCCGCCTTGTCTCATCTTTCGAGTCAGACTTTCCCAGGATAAGGGTAGAATACTTACTTGAGCCCAGTGTGACCAATTTAGAAGGCATGGAGGTGGACCCAGTTGGTTTAGGGCCTAGTTGGATCGATCTGATTACCACATTCCTTACGATGGGTACCCTGCTAGAAGGAAAAGAAGAAGCCCGGCAGGTGAGGTACCGGGCGGCCAGATTCCACCTCGTTGATGGCGTCCTCTACAAAAGAGGATTCACTATCTCGTATCTACGGTGCATCCACCCCGCGCAGGTGCAAGAAATATTAAATGAAATCCATGAAGGAGTGTCTGGAAGCCACGTGGGAGGTTGGGCACTCTCCCGGAAGGCACTATTGCAAGGATATTATTGGCCGATGATGATCTAAGATTCCTAGGAATACGTCAAGTAGTGTGACAAATGTCAGCGATACTCGACCATGATCACCCGCCCAGGAGAGCTCCAGACGCCAATCCTCAGTCCTTGGCCATTCGCTCAGTGGGGTATTGACATTCTCAGCAGGTTCGGCATCCCCAGGGTCCTAATCAGTAACAACGGCAGGCAGTTTGATACCCCAACATTCAGGCAATTCTGCTCAGGCTATAGCAAATCCAATCACTACTCCTCGCCCGAACATCCCCAGGCCAACGGCCAAGCCGAGGTGACAAACCGAATAATTTTGCATTCTATTAAAATAAGACTTGAATAGGCCAAGGGACTTTGGGCTGATGAGTTACCGACCCTCCTTTGGGCCTACCGTACCACCCACTGTGTGGCAATGGGGGAAACACCATTCTCTCTCACCTATGGTTTTGAGGTGATGACACCCATAAAGCTCGGATTAACAACATACCGAGTGGCAAGCTTCAACGAACAAGGCAACGATAAAGCTCTTAGAGGAGAACTAGATTTAGTGGAAGAAAAAAGAGACCGGGTATATCTAAAAATGGCAGCCTACAAGCAGCTAGTCTCCCGGTACTACACAGCAAGGTCAAGCGCCGTAGTTTCTAGGTGGAAGATCTGGTACTTAAGGCACTGAACCAGTCGACAAAAGTCCCGAGTCATGGAAAATTGGGCCCGAATTGGGAAGGACCCTACCAGGTCACCAACATCAACCGCCCGGGAACTTACTGGCTACAAACTCTAGCCGGACAAGACCTCCCTCACCCCTAGAACATACAGCACCTCCGCAAGTATTTTCAATAAATTATGGAAAAGTACTATTTAGGAACCTTGTAGCTCTTCCTAAACAGTTTTATTTATAGAGTGATACGTACAAAAATATCAGGTCAAAGTTTGACTGCTACGTCAGCAAGCAATGTCGAGTTATCCGAAGTGGACGCTGGGTACACAGCCACCCCAGGCTGTTTGGCTTATGACCGCCCGGTCTGGCCCCATAGCTCGAGCATACAAAGTAGGCTCTTCCCCCGGTGGCCATGAACCAGGCCTGCCCCATGGCTTGCTCAGCAAAGATTCCAGACAATTTCCTTACTCGGTTAGAAGACTAATGGAAAGTATAAGCAGTTTCCTAAACCACTTAAGAAACTTCCATTATTCATGCAAATCAATTATAATTAGGTTGGGTTTCCTAATCTAACTAGTAACCTTGTACGAGTAGTCTCTTGCACTTATAAAAGGGACCTCTCACCCCTATTAAGGGGGATCGCATTCTTGTCTTGTGAGAGAAGCAATACATCACACACACATATACCTGACCGGTTCTTTGGTAGTGCCGCCCTCCTTATTGGCTCACCAGAAGCCGCCGGTGATCTGTTAGTAAAAGCGCTCCGACGCACACGTGGACGTAGGTCACCTCATTAACGATGGCGAACCACATACAACTTCTTGAGTCTCATTCTTTCTCTCATCTAACATCTATACCAATTTTTGGCATCATCATAGAGAATAAAATTTTCCTTTCTGCCAAGCAATTCTTCTCCCTGTGTTCGTTTGTGTCGAAAGACCTCGAGATCACACCGTAGGCATACAAAAGACCTCGGGATCACACCCGAGGCATGCAAAAGACCTCAGGGACACACCCCAGGCATGAAAGACCTCGGAGTCATATCCGAGGCACCGGCCTCACTTAGGTCCGCAACTGACGATGGGAACAAACCCCCATAGGTGGCTAATGATAACGAACCTCAAAAGACCCTGCAACCACCCATGTTCCAGGTCGGTTCCCTATGGTCGCTTCCTCTACCAATGCCCGCCTTAGCAAAAGCTTGGGGCAAGAGGGTACTAGACTAAAATATGTAATCACATTGGGCATTTAACAGGACTCGGGACTAGGCATGTGATGTCACCGTTAGACAGTCCCCGGGTGCCTACCATGCCCAGAGAAACCGAACGGATAATAACAGGGCCAATCCTACACTATATCAGTCGAGACCTTCAAAATAGGTCCCTAGAAGACCGAGTGCTCCCTACTAGTTACAGTCCTAAAATCTTGCTAAGGCGGGGTTTCAACAAGATTTACAACTGGTCGGGCACATGCAACCACAAATAAGCAAGTACAAAATAATAAATAGTTGATGAAAAAGGACAGCCTCGGTGGACCTTTTCATTAATAAAAAATATGTACATTGCTTGGGGGGTAGTTGTAGAAGCCTCCCAAAAAAAAATAAAACAAATTAACACAACAAAAAACAAAAAACGGAGCAGCAGAAGGAGCTAAGCGCCAACCACCATGACTTCATCGCCGGCAGCGGTGTCCCCACTAGGCACGTCTTCGGTATCCCCTGCCAGCGTGTCGTCGGCAATTGCTTCCTCAGCGGCCCGAGCTAACTCCTTCCAGAAATTAGACTCAGCCTAGGAGTAGCCCGACAGGTCCCAATCCAGGTGGTCGGTAGCCGCCTGCTTGGTCAGGTTGGCATAACCTTTTAGGGAGCCAGCCTCAAACTCTTCTTCCAGGTCCTTAGCCTCCGCCTCTTTAGCGACGGCCAGCTCAGAGAGAGTCGCTGACACAACCATCGCTCCTTTCTCAACAGCCACCATCCTAGCATCTGTCGCCGCTACCTTCACTTTTGCGGCCTTCTGAGCAGCCCGTTGTATTGGAAATAGTGTCGCGGGTCTCCCCCAGCTCCAGGGCCAGAGTCCTGGCCTTCTCCTCCTGTACGGCAAGGGCAAAGTTCACAGACTCCCGTGCCGCCTTCTCCATGGACAGGGCAACCTCACTGATGGCCAGCCTCTCAACTATCCTGGGCAAGGAAGCCTCAGCCCCTGCTACTCAGCAGCAAATCTGCAGGGAATAAATAGATATCGTTAGTATCTCGGGCAGAGACATAGGAGCGGGTCACGCCGAATGTATGCAAGGTGACTTACCATGTTGTTGACGCTATATAGCCAGCCAATTAGGGCCTCAAGACTCAGCAAGGAGCACTTGTCCACCTGGCTCTGTAGTAGCCCGGGCTGGACCCTCCCGCGACGTCGTCTGTCATCTCCACCGTCAGCCTCATGGACGATCGCTTGCGTGGTCCTAGGGGCGTTGGCTTGTCCAAACAGGGAACAATGTCCCAACTGGTGTAGCAGTGGGCGACATTTTTGGTGGTGTAGCAACAGTAACACCGGGAGTTGAGGTACCAACTAATTCCATGCTCGCTCGGGCAGTGAGCCCCTTGGAGATCCTCTTCAGTTGTTGACCCTCAAAGGGGTCCTGCTTCTTCCTCCTTTGTCCTGCCCGGACGAGCAGAGCCACCTCCTTCTCTTCCAAGCCTGTCGCATCTTTAGAGGCCATCTCTGCAAAATAATGAAAAATACACATCAGTTACACATAAAGTCGGGCCAACAGCGAGGTGACCAGGAGGCAAGCGACGGAACATACTAAGAATAATTAGAGGAAATGTGGAGGCCTCAAAAGGTAGCTTTGGTTGGTAGAAGATCTTCAGACTTCCCGACCTGGTCAGCAGTTTGTTGATATCCATGGAGTCCTTAGCCAACGATAGAATCCTCGCTTGGTACTCATCGGAAATGCTGGATAAGCCTACTGATCCCACAACAGAGTAAGAAGTTGTCAGTTCAAAAACAAAATTAAAAAAGGAGAGTAAAACTAAACAATGGAAAGGAAGGGATCTTACTCCTCAACACCCCTGCCCAGGAAGCCCTCAACGGAATGCCCGACGCCTTATCGCAAAGCCTGAGGGTCGATACTTGGAAGAATTTTTTCTTCCACCCTCTGTCGTTGTTTGGGTAGTTGACTACTATCTTTCTCCCTTACCTGGCCCCCAGCGAAAAGAAGCCGACCTCCCTGTGCATTGGGAACGGCCGGTGGGTCCAGAAGAACTCCTATAGGGTGAGCTCGTACCCTAGAATCTAAGGCCATAGGGAGATGGCTCCCATCAAGAACCTCCAACCGTTCGAGACGAGTTGCCCGGGGGAGATCCCAAGATATATGAGCACATCCCGAGCAATGGGGTGAAGAGGAAGACGAAGGCCCGCTAGAAGGGCATCCTCATACAGGGTAATAATGCCCGACTGGTGGAAGTGAGCCCCACCATCGTGCACGGCCATGGAAAAGTGGTCGAGAATGTCATTCTTAATCTTAATTTGGGCCAAGTCAGGGGAACGTAAAATGCTAACGATCCGCTTGAAAGCAAATGCAACGTTGGGACTGTTCAGCACCGACTCCTCATAACCCGACCTCCCAGACACTGAGGCGACGGGGATGCCATGAGCCGCCTCATCATCAAACACTCAAATAGGGATCCTGCCCTCACTGTGCTAGTCGGATGGGGTCGCGGAAGGTGGGTCTAGGCTGGTGTCCGGCATCCCGGAGCAAGATTGCTCATCTTTCGACCGGGAAGACGAGTTAAACCCTGAATGACACATCCCTAAGTCTTTTGTGGCTAGACCAGGAAATAGTTGGCGACCTTGGTAGGAGTCAGGAACCCCAAGCCTGAGGTACAAGGGGGTCAGGGTCACGAGCCTAAAGGGTAAAGTATATAAGGTCCTCAGTCAGGTAGCACTCATTCAGAGCTAACTCCGGGTAGCCCGATCAGTTCAGCCGCCTTGCTACACCTCTCGACCTAATGAAGAAGATGAACCTAAGAAATAAGAAATCCCACTCCCGTGCGAGCCCTAGTGGATTCGTCCCCTCCAGCTTCACTCGAGAAAGAAAAAAGAAAGGGGAGAAGGAAGAAAACAATGAATGAAAACTGGGAAAGTGAGGACTTACAAGAATTAAAGTAGGAAAAGAGCTCGGAAAGCTTGACCAAGAACTTTTCGCTCTCAAAATCGATCGGTAATCTCTATCTCAGGTCAGCAGGGATGGAAGAAATGAATAAGGGTTCCTTATATAGGAAACGCGGATGGTCTAGATCAAATCGGATTCTCCAGCCAGGAAATTCTCTGGCCAAAACTACCAGATAGTTGTCCCCTCGGGCACGTGAAGCAACGCCTCAAAAGGCGCACGCATTAAATGAGTGACACGATAGTTCGGTTACCCTGTAACTGACCAGCTACACTCACATTGGCCTCGTCGGATCCTGACCGAACTAACCACTAACCAACACGTGGCAGTCAACAGCCCTGAGTACGTGGTGCAACCGGTCGATCCAGACACTATGCGGCTCAAGCGCCGGCCTAACACTGGGTCAGGTCCCGCCTACTTTCCCGAGCGGGTTACAGATTAGTACTAATTTTCAAATCCTAATCCGATGAAGCATCACATCAGATTTGAAAATGGGGGGCAGCTAATACGTACAAAAATATCAGGTCAAAGTCTGATTGCCACCTCAGCAAGCAATGTCAAGTCATCCAGAGTAGGCGCTGGCTATATAGCCACCCTGAGCTGTTCAGCTTATGACCGCCCAGTCTGGCCCCACAGCTCAGGCATACAAAGCAAGCTCTTCTCCCAGTGTTCATGAATCAGACCTGCTCTATGGCTTGCTCAACGATGATTCTAGATAGTTTCCTTACTCAGTAAGAAGACTAATGGAAAGTCCAAGCAGTTTCCTAAACCACTAAGGAAACTTCCATTATTCGTGCAAATTAATTGTAATTAGACTGGGTTTTCTAATCTAACTAGTAACCTTGTATGAGTAGTCTCTTGCACTTATAAAAGGGACCTCTCACCCCCATTAAGGGGGATCGCATTCTTGTCTCGCAAGAGTAGCAATACATCACACACGCATATACTCGCCCGGTTCTTTGGTAGTGCCGCCCTCCTTGTTGGCTCACTAGAAGCCGCCGATGATCTGTTAGTAAAAGCTCTCTGACGTATACATGGACGTAGGTCACCTCATTAACGGTGTCGAACCACATACAGCTTCTTGAGTCTCATTTTCTCTCTCATCTAACTTCTATACCAATTTTTGGCATCATTAAGTTTATTTTCAAACAAAGAATCACTCTGTTTAGAAAGGTCAAATCCTTTGCAAAAGCTCAAAAGTTGTGTGATCTAGTATTGATTTGCATATTCCCAATCCCTTTAAATCATTCTCCCAAGTTAATTAACATTCTCTATTTTTAGATAACTTTGATTAAATATTTGCATTATTTCTATCTTTCGCTATAATAAAATCAAAAAAGTTCATGTCATGTAAATTTAGCTTTTATTTCTTTTTCTTCCATTTCTTACAAGCAGCTTAGTTAGTTTATTTTGTACTGTTAAAATCTTTACCGTAAACTATTAAAAAAAATAGCTTTTCATTAAGTTTTACTGCAAAAAAATATAAAAACTAGTAGTTTAGGAAAAGCCCCAAAAATCCATCATCTTTTATTTTCTTTTTAGGGACAAAATAGTTACTACCTATCTTTATAAATCTTTTATTTCTGTTCCATGTGGTTCGACCTAGTCTTACCAGAACTTTATTACTTGTACGGTCACCTATACTTGGGTGTTGATAAGAAAACGCGTCAATAGGATGTCGTCATTGCCTTCTCCTATAGTTTATGAAGTTGTTCCTCCTTCTGTTTTTAATATTGTTATTCGTTATCCTACTCACATTTATCGCCCTCCTTCTAGCTTAATTATTTCAAGTAGTACTAACCATCCCATTTCCAAGTTTGTGTCTTATCAGGGACTGTTCAAATCTTTCCACTCCTTTTTTAGTGTAGTTGATTCTATTTCTATTCATTGCTCGGTTCATAAGGCTTTCCAAAATCCTAAGTGGGTGGCTACTACGAATGTGGAAATGGGTGCTCTTCAGGGTAACCAGTCTTAGGATCTTGTTACTCACCCTCCTATGAGCGTACAGTTGGTTGTTAATGGGTTTTCAACATTGAATATTTGGCGAATGGCACTATTGATCGGTATAAAGCCCCTCTGGTGGCAAAGGGCTTTATTCAGGTTCCTGGTAAGGATTTTGGTACTACGTTTACTTTGTAGCTAAGTTAACTCCGGTCCGAATTCTAGTTTCACTTGATGCATCCGATTTTTGAACTCTTCATCAGCCTAATGTCAAGAATACCTTACTTAATGGTGATCTATCTGAGACTATTTATATGGATCCTCTGCTTGGTTTTTGGGTTCAAGAGGAGGATTCGGGGAAAGTGTGTCACCTTCAAAAATCTCTCTATGACCTGAAAAAGTCTCCTGGTGCTTGGTTTAGCCGTTCTAGTGATGTGGTACTTACTATGGGTTTTATTCGGTGCCACTCAGATCATACTTGTTTTCTTCACCGTAACTCCCAAGGGTAGTGCATTATCATCTTAGTATATGTTGATGATATTATTATTACGGGTGAGGTATTGCTCAAGTGAAGCGTGATCTCGAGTTGTCATTTGATATTAAAGATTTGGGTTCTCTGAAATATTTTCTTAGTATTGAGGTAGCTTGCTCACGCCAAGGTATCTCTTTATCCCAGCAAAAATGTGCTCCGAATCTCCTTCAGGATTCTGGTATGCTTGGGTGTAGACCGGCCTTTTTTCTTATGGATCCAAACTCGAAGTTATCTACTGAGTTGGGGGAGTTATTACTTGAACCCTCGGTATATCAATGTCTTATGGGTCGTCACATTTATCTGACGACTATAAGACTGGATCTGACATTTGTTGTTAATGTTGTGAGCAATTTATGCACTAAGTCGGACCTCTCATTTGGATGTGTATCATATTCTTCAATATCATAAGACCTGTCCTGGTCTTGGTCTGTCACACCTCGGAATAGCAAAATAGAGATAATATCATTCCTTTTTAGGTCCATAGGCAATGACTGGTGAGGTCACTGAATTGTCCACACCACACAGTTCTAAGTAATAAAGAACAAAGAGAACAATAATAAAACTAAACTCATCATATCATAAGATCCCTAAATTATTACATCAGAGTTTCGAATAGAAATAATAAAGTCTTAGGGCAATGTATGCCCAGTTACAAAATGTAATAATAAAGTCTACTATCAGGAATAGAACTACAGACTATTCTACTCATCAGCTAGCGTAAACGTAGTTGTCAGCATAGTAGTCTACCCTAACATATCCATCCTTAGTGGGCCACCCTCTATGTAATTTTTCTCTAGATAGTAGCCATCATCGTAGATTCCATTACTTACATGGTTAGAGATAGGGTAGGCTGGACGGGGAATGTCCATGCATAAAAGGCCGTTAGCATACTGAAAGCTGAGAGAGTGAAAACTAACGAAGGACCAAAAACATGAAATAATTACAAGATTATAAAAAGACATAAGATATAATTCTACAATAGTATCTTCACTTTCTCCAATGCATTCGTTATCTAATTCCAAGTCTTAGTATACAAGAACCTATCATAACCAACTGATTTACGAACATACTTTATAGTAATACTCCTAGATACACCAATGCTCTATCCACTACTTTTAAGAACATATAAATAGTCCACCGCATGTCATGGATACCACGTCAGTCCATCCCATGCTTTTAAGAACATATGCACAGTCCACCGCATGTTAGGGATTTAATGCTTCGAGTAAAGACACATCAATTTCTATTGCCACAACTTAACGCCGTCTATCAGTAATCCCGGTCCACTGCTTTTAAGGACATATGAACAGTCCATAGCTTACAATCCATAGCTTTTAAGGATATATGATTGGATTACCAGCTATCTTAGAGCTAATTGTTCCGGTCCACCGATTTTAAGAACATATGCATAGTCTACATCTTGTAAGGATATATGATGACCAATACTCATTCTTGTAAGAAACCGCAGAACCTAACAAACCTACTTATCGTTGTACTAATATTGATGCATGACATCCATTGTGGCCTGACTACTCTGATTGAAACGAACGAATATCAAACTGATTCAAGGCTGACATCTTATCTACAATTATATTATTAATCCGTTATTCTAAATCATATTATTCTCTTATGCCACATTATCTCTTTGTTATCTCATTGTCGCATATAGGGAGTATGAAACGATATATGGATACTTAAATAGTTCATATAATAACTAACAAAGAATATCCATATTCTATAACTTCTAATCGATTAGGACAGAGGTCCAATCGATTGGGATACAAGGAGTAACAATCGATTGGGAAAAGTCTAATCGATTAGATCACAGTCAATGTCAATCGATTACAAACCTTTGTAATCTGTTGGGAGTCATACTATGTTAATTGATTCGATTAAAGTTCAATCGATTGGGTCCTGATCAATGGCAATCGATTGGGAAACAGTCAACCGATTGGGATTTTGTCTTCTCCAATGAGACTGGCAGTCTAGAATTAAATGTATGGGGACATATTAGCTAAGTCTTTCCTTCTTTTAAAACATGTAAAACTTCATAATAGGGGACCAAGTGAGTTTGAAACTCACCTCTAGGTGTGTGGGTGGCTACGGAGCTTCAAAAGCTTCAAGCGCTCTCTCTCTCTCTCTCTCTCTCTCTCTCTCTCTCTCTCTCTCTTTTCTCTTTTCTGTTTTCCTTTTCTTTTTTCCTTTTTTTTTTATCTTTTTCCTCTACTTCTCTTCTTATATTTCTTCTCTGCTTAAGACAGTTTGTATATGTGTGGTCTAAAGTTATATATATGCATGTATATATATGAGTATGTGTATATATCACTTATCTCTCTCCCAAACTATCAAACAAAGTCCAAATGGATGAAATGAACTCATATATAGAATAAATGAGTGCCACATGTTAAAACCTCATTAGAGACAAAGTTTAACTCCCAAACAATCGATTACCCAATTGATTGGACTCAAGTATTTATGAAGGTAATCAATTGGTAAGAGGGCAATCGATTGGTTATGTCAGCAGGGGTTCAATCAATTATGTGAAAGGGCAATCGATTTGTACACCAAAGTTGGCAACCGATTAGGATGTTCCAATCGATTGGGACACTAAGTTCATCAATAGAAGGGTAAGGTTCATACATATATTCCAGGAATAAAGTCAAGTCCCATACATTTATATACATACAAAAATACAGGATATTACATCATCCACCACTCATTATAAAATTTTGTCCTCGAAATCTGAAGCAAGCAGTGTTAACATAAAAATGGAAACTTCTCCCGCATCTTTGACTCTAGCTCGCATGAAGCTTCTCCCACGTCGTGATGCTCCACTAGATCTTCACTATTGGTATCTCCTTTTTCATGAGCTTCTTGATTCCTTGATCTAGGATCCACATCGGTCCATCGTTGAATGTCACGTTGTCGTTGACTTCAATATCCTCGAAGTTGATCTTGTGCGCTGGGTTGTGGCATTTTTCCTCAACATACTGATGTGGAAAATGTAGTGTATATTTGACATTTTTGGCAGCAATGCCAGTCTATAGGCAAGCTATTTAATGCACTCTAGGATCTTGAACGGTCCGATAAATCGCGGTGATAACTTTTCTCTCTTTTGACCGAATCTGACGATTCTTCAAACTAGTGAAACCTTGAGTAGTATGTGATCTCCAACTGTGAACTCTAAGTCTTTACAGCATTTGTCAGCATAGCCCTTGTGTCTGGTTTATGTCAGCTTAATCTTCTCATGTATAACTTGAATCTTCTCACTGGTTTCTCGTACCATTCCGGCTCAAGAAGTTGTGTGTCTCCGACTTTGGCCCAGCATATCGGTGATTGGCAAGGTCTTCCATACAAAGCTTTAAATGCCCGCCATTCCTATATTTGTATGATAGCTGTTATTGTAGGAGAACTTGAAGTGTCAGCCACAAATATTTGCTTTACCCGGATGATATTGCAAAGAAAAGTCATAATCCTTTAGTAATTCCATCCATCTTCGTTGACACATGTTCAACTCCTCTTGAGCGAACATGTATCTCAAACTCTTATGATCTGAGAACAGATCAAACTTCTCTCTATACAAATAGTGTCTCCAGATCTTTAAAACAAACACTATCTAATTCCAAGTCATTTGTAGGGTTGTTCTTCTCATACCACTTCAGTTGCCTTGAACCATATGCAATTATATTTATGTCCTACATAAGTACACAACCAAATCTTTAGTGCGATGTATAACTGTAGATGACATACCTTTCTCTACTCCTAGGTATCGCGAGTACCGGTGCTGAGGTTAATCTTTCCTTTAACTCTTGAAATATACTTCATGCTTATCCATCCATTCATACCTTTCCTCCTTTTATGTTAAATTCGTTAATGGCCCTGCGACCTTGGAGAATCCTTCTACAAATCTCCGATAATATCTAGCCAGACCAAGAAAACTTCTATATTGCATTGGTCAGTCTATTCTAGTTTAAGACTGCAACATCCTTAGATGAGTCTACAGAGATACCGTACTAAGAAATTACCTATCCCAAGAATTTGACTTCCGGTAGCCAAAACTCACCCTTACTGAACTTCGCATACAACTGGCTATCTCGGAGTATCCGTAGAGCAATCTGTAATTATTTCTTGTGCTCTTCTTTCGTCTTTGAATAGATCAGAATGTCATCGATGAAAACTATAATGAACTGATCCAGATAAGGTTTGAATACTCTATTCATTAGGTCCATGAATACTGATGGGGCATTAGTTAATCCAAAAGTTATAACTAAAAACTCATAATGCCTGTATCTCATCCTAAACGCAATCTTCGACACATCCTCTAATCGAACTAATAGTTGATGATATCCTAATCATAAATCGATCTTTGAAAATATCTTCGATCCTTGTAGTTGGTTGAATAGATCTTCTATCCGAGGAAGCTGATATATATTCTTAATGGTAACCTTGTTCAACTCTCTATATTCGATACAGAGTTGAAGTGTCCCATTATACTCCTAAAGACCCATTATTAACCATAAAATCAGAGTTATAGAAACGTCTTTCCCATTTAAAATACTTTTTAAAATATTTCTTTTTGAAGTAGGGTATCCACTCGACTGATTAGGGACCCGGTCGATTGGACACCCAAATTATAGAGAGCACATTCTGGAAATTCCCTAGTCCGGTCGACTGAACTTCTAAAGGCCCGGTCGACTGAAACCCTGTCTAGTCGACTGGACGATGCCTTAAATAGAATGCCTTGCTTCTGAAACACATTCCGGTCGACTGAACAAGGACTCTAGTCGACTGTATTAGTGTAGCAGAACCTATTTTGCAGCATGCACAAATTTTAAAACCCAACCTGCTCAAATACACTCAACACTTGATATAAACAAACCAACATAACCAATATTAAAACAAGTTTAGGAAAGATAAAACCCAAGTTCAATTCCTTTCAAACTCATGTATTATAACTCGCGAGTTCATCGCACCAAACCAAACCAACAAGAATAATCGCAACATTCCCAAAACTAACCCACTTAACATAACTCATATATTACATGACTCAGAACCCAAAGGTAGGAATCCTACTACACAACTAGTAGTGCAAAGTCTTGAAGCTAAACTACTAAGTACAAAATATGAGCTAGGGACCAAGCTAGTACCACAAGTTCCCAAGTTTATCACCATTTACAATAATATTACAAGTTTCTAAATTAAAACATAAAAATTACCAATAAATCTCCCAACCATTCCCAAAACCCCACGTTGTCTTGCCGTTGCCATTTTCTCATTCGTTTGATGCCTTACCTTTATCACTTACAATGGTTATTCAATAACCACTACACTATATTAGCTATATGCTGGTGAATGCCAACAATTATAAACATGAATAATAGACATGCTCAATCTCTTCTTTCTACACATCACTATGGTCTTTGAGAACACAAGTACTGGCCACCCTTTCATGTTAGTCCGCACGACTAACCTAGCTACCCACGCCTCTTTCTTCCAGGCGCGCAGTCTCATGGCCAATTTGGCTCCTGGTCTCATAACTTCAATGGCAAGTACAAGTTCCCGTTTGACCCAAATATAAGACTCAACATGCTCACATAAATTTATCACATCATACTATCGCCATACACATGGGCTTTTATTAACTACGTGGGTTTGCCCAATAATAACTAAACAGGCTAAACTATACAAATAGACATGCTAATCATCACAAAGATCATCTCAAACATACAATTATCTAGATTCTATAATTATTGTCACTCACCTCTAGGATTTTGCTCCTAGTAGCTAAATTAAAAGCCTAGTGATATCCAGTTACAATTCCTATACCAAATTAGCAAATATGAGCTAAGCTCCCGAATTGGGGCACAAAAAAACTGTCGCAAAAAGCAAGAAAAATTAATGTTGGCCCGAAATGGAAACCTTAGGGGGGGGGGGGGGTGAATAAGGTTTTAGCAGAAAATTAACCTTTTAAAAACTTAATTGCAAATTAAACACAATCACAAAAACATAAAGTAAAGAAAGAAGAGAAGAGACACTTGCAAACCGAGTTTTCAAGTAGTTCGGCAATTCGCACACCGCGGCCTTCGTCCACCTCTCAAGAACACCTCTTGGGGATTCCTTTAATCAGACCTACTTCACGGGTGTAGATCAAACCTTTACAAGAGTCTTCAACTCTCCCAAAGAAGAAAACCTCTTCTTTGCAATCAAGGGTTACTAACCCTCACTCTTTACAAAATGATTTTGATACAAATTGAACTGTCTTTCTAGAGTGGATAATACAATTAGAGCTCACTACAATTCACTCTCTCAAAAGATATAAAAATGAAGAGCTAGAGCAAATTGATTAACTCACACAACTAGGGCTCAAAAGTGAATGATGAAAGATCACCAAGTTGTGGTGATTCAAATAATGTTTTCCAATGGCTTGATCAACATTAAAAGGTTTGGAAAAACATGTATTTATACGCCAAGAAATATTATAGCCGTTAGTGGCAAAATGGTAAATATTGGCATTGAAAGAAAACTAGCCGTTATGCAGAAACTGCATAATCCAGTCAACTGAAGCCGCGACCCAGTCGACTGATGCCTTTTTTAGTCGACTTAAAATAGGCCCGGTCGACTGAAGGCATCAAGGTAAAACCTATGTTTTTCTTGTAGAAACCAGTCGACTGAGAGATTGGTCCGGTCGACTAAAAATGGAAAGGCCCAATCGACTGGGAAAAAATCTAGTCGATTGCTTTTTTCTGAAAAATAGTTTTCTTATTTTTGAAAGGTTTATACAAGTTTTAAACCTTTAAGCCCTTTACGAGTGAGAATCAAAATGCTTTTACAAGTAAACCTAGTCTTCAACTAAGGATGAAAGATCTTCAAATCTTCAAGCTTGATCCTTGTTGAGCTCAATCATTCTTGGGCTTCACCATATGCTATCTCAATTATACAAACACAATTAGAATATTTAAGAGCATAGTTCAAGAGATTAGCACAATAAAAATGACTTGATGATAGATTAGAATATAACAAATAAGACCATGCTATTATCATTAAGTTTGTCATCATCAAAACACAATTAAATAATACCTTAAAGAAATTCAAGGCAAACAATTTATAACACTGCGTTAGACTCACCTCCAGGAATCCAAATATATAGCTTATTTTGAAATTGAACGTCGTTAAACGCGTCAATCGTCATCGAAAGCGTCTTTATTGTCGTCGATTTCTCTTGTCAATTCTCTGTAAACTCCAAGGAAGTACTAACCATAATTTACAAACAAACAACTCTATAAATGGCATAATACATACATAGAAAAGAGGCAATGATTCTGCAAGCACTTGTTTGCTCTCATTGCTTATAATGGAGTACACAAAAGTACACTGATGAGTGTTAGGAAACTGCGTTCCCAGAATCCGTTGACAGTGCGTATAAGTTGGTATTGCAAAAAATTTAGGTGAGAGCTACAATAACCCTACAAGGGCGGAAACTAGGGTTACCTTGAACTGCAAAAATGGATTGCTGTAGTAGACGAATCGAGAACACGGGCTCGATAACAGCTCACGATCTTCTACCGTATTCCTTTGCTGCCAGAATATTGAACTGAGTGTGGGCTATTTCAAAATCCTTTATGTTTTCTGCTCTTCCCTCTTTACTTTCTATTTTCTAATCCCAGTTATAACACTCTCTTTGATTGCTGTGACGATTCAATCCCGATCACATTGATCCGACAAAGATGTGTTCGTCAGGAGGACTAAACGATCTCCGATTTACTTGAATTTTTTACAGCAGCTCCGTCTCGACGTTAGGAACGTCGTGTAAAATATTCAGCAATTTTTGATCAGTATCGAGCAGTCCGAAGTTCTTTTAGTGAGCGTTGTCCGACGCTAACGATCTTCACTCCTATGTCTCTTGAATGCTCACAGAGACTAGGGTTTGATGGAAACCCTTCTAGAAGAAAGCTAGGAGGTCAAGGGAAGCTTAGAATGTGAAATCATGCAACCTGAGAGAAGAGCCAAGGCAGCATATATATAGGCTACGATAGGGACCATAAGAAGTCAATAAGGAATAGGCTTCCTTATGGAATTAGGAAACCCTAATTCGAACTGAATCAAATTCCTATTTCCATAAATTATAATTCATACCACTAAAGAATTATAATTGCACTCCTATCCTTATCTGAAAAATATATTTCGAGCTCCATGTTGTTAAATGCTTATTATCTCCCCATGTTAAGATTACAGATATCCATTAATTAAATATAATTATTGACAATCATATTTAATTAATCTCTTAAAATTCCTTGAGATCCTCTGCTTAACTTATCTGATATGTCGGATACAAAATCCACCTGCAGGGTTTGACATAATCAAAACTTATAAGCTTTCTCAAGGGGATATCATCAATCCCAAAATTGAGACATGGATTCCATCATTAATTAATATCCACCATACAATTAATATTGTCACCCAATCCAATGAGATATTGACCCATTTAAGGATATCACCCTTTTAGGGATCAAAGTGTAAATATCAAATGTACGTGTCTATAAACTAACTTAGGATTTAGAGCATAAGCACTCATAATAGCCATAAGGTATTAATTATCTTATAAGTCAGTATAAAGATAATTGCCCCAAGTCGGTCCTATTTAATACACAAAGTGAACCAGCATAGTGAGTTGAAATTGTACCGTTTCCCGCAGTCAAGACAAACCTACTACAACACCATGCTACAGTCCTACCGATGGTGTGCCCAATCCCATCTAAGACTGTAAACCAAAATCTTACATTCTACAATATCTGGTGGTCTGATCTTCCGTGTGTAAGCCGAACTCTACACACCAAACCACCTACTATGTAGAATGAGAGACACACATGCATAATATTAAATAAATAATATAATACAAACATTGCCCACACAGATTCTCATAAAAATGGAATAACTGATTTTATTAAAATATTAAATTAACTACATAAAGCATGACTTTTAGTATACATCCCTAACAATGAGCTCATTCTGATCTTAGCATTTTGACATTAAGAGGAGCTTCCTTGTAGGACTAAACCTTTTCAGCTGCTTTTCGCAATGGCCGTCCAACTGAATTTCTTTGCAATTCTTGATTTTCTAATCGTGTCTCTCGCTTCTTGCTCAGTGATAGATGAACTTAGTGGAAATATAACATCCGTGATCTTAAATAGATTATATACATGTTCCTCTTGCCGATGAGATTTAAATGTTGCGATTTGCCTTCTCAAACAACGCCTAAACAAAGGTTAAAATGGATATGCTTTTTCATTCTTCTCCAGTTTGAGGGGGAAAAAGATGGTACATGAATACATTATACATGCATGCACAAAAACAAAGTAAACTACCAAGTGCACGTAGGGCGTGGATGGCAACAATTTTTGCTTCTGTAACTCAATTACAAAAAAACTGCTTTGGGCAAAAGCTGCTCAAGGTAGCTTTTGACCAATCACAGCTTTCTATGATAGATTTTTTTTTTTTGGAGCTTCATATTCTGTCATGGACTCCAAACGGGGCCTAATTGCTTACATACAAGGCAAAGGAGATCAGGTTCATGTAAAAGAGCATCTCCACGAGGCTAGTATAAATATACACGCGAAAGTCTACGAGTAGTATGCTTTATGATTAGTCCCACTAATAAAGGATATAAAATTATCTGGAGGAGGTGTGATATTAATAGTTTTGAATTATTCAATTAAAATGGACTAATTGTCCGTTGGCTAAAAAATACTTTACTACTCTGTATTTATAGCGAAGTTTCATTTTGGGTCTTATACTTTTGATTGCAACACTTTGGGTCATCAATTTACAAACTTGTTTCAATCAAGGACAAGGTATAATAGAATGGACAACATGGAGTTTCAATTTTGACCCTGTACTTATAGCGAAGTTTCACTTTAAACCCTATACTTATAGCAAAATTTTGCTTTGTGCCTTCTATATAATTCATTCTGTTATGCATTTTTAACACTATTAATGATTGTCTTATATTAAAACAAAGACTGAAAATTAAGGAGTTCAAGTGTTACAATTGGAAGTATAGTACCAAAGTGAAAGTTGAGTATAAGTGCTGAGTACCAAAGTACAGTATTTTTTTGGCCTTGTCCGGTCCACTTTGGCTGCCAAACGTGGCCAATGAAGTTCAAAACCTACAACACGCCTGCGCTCTGGTAGGAGCGGAAAGGAACTGAAGGTAGCAGAGGGCAGGGTGTGGAAGGGGCGGCAATGATGCTACTGCCATCTACATTTCGCAGATTCTCTTCTTTCCCCCACCGCTACCGCTACCGCTACCGGCACCGCCACCACCACCACCACCACTACCGCCTCCTCAGTTTATTTGGGGATTATGATTGTGGACCAACCAACGCCAACACCAACACCAACACCAATACCAACACCAAGTCTCTCCCTGGGCATAAAATAATCAAAACCCCTCTTTGGCTGTCGCCCTCCTCCTCCTCCCACTCTTTGTCTACTAGTTTTGCCTCGTCCCTTGTCTCCTTATTCTCTACTATCTCAATATCCGGTCTTCCTACTCATGATGATGATGACGATGATGATGATGGGCAACAAAGCAACACCAACCCTGTCGCTGCTGGTTACAAGGATGACTCCACTCATCCAATAACTACGATGGATACAGTGGTGGTGGAGGACGCCTATTCAGCTATAGAACTGGCCCTCGACTCTGTGGTTAAGGTATTCACTGTCTCCAGTAGCCCCAACTACTTCCTTCCCTGGCAGAATAAGTCTCAGCGCGAATCTATGGGTTCTGGTTTGTTCTCGTATTTCTTTCTTTCTTTCTTCTTCATCTTCTTCTTCTTCATCTTATTATTTTTTTTGGGGGGTAAAAATTTACATTTGCTATTCAGTTCCAATGACAATTCAGTCTGTCCGCCGCCCATATATGTATTTCTTACGTCTTGAAATATACATCATAACACTCCAGAAAATGTGGTCAAATGATTAGGCGCTGCTTGCTCAATTGAAAAGTGGCCTATCATATAAACACTTTGCTGAAAAAAGGTCACCAGAAAAAAAAAAATGCTTATGGAGGGAATTGCCGGTCCTTTTTTCTTGAGCAAGATTAGATTAACACATGAGATACTTCGAGATGCTATTTTGTTTTTTTTTTTTTTTGGATAGGATCACAGGAAGACATGAAAAGTGCATGGGTTTAGTTGTGTTTCTTAGATTGTACTCAGAGAACTTTGGACTAGTTGAATGTAGTTCACAATGAAACCAATGTTGTAATTACTACACCGATAATTTTAATTATCTTTTGTTACCTGCGGCTGGTACCTGTGTTACTATTTTCATTTTTCATCATCGTTAGATTAATGGGCTTTGGTTAGAAATTTTGTAAAAGGGGTTTTCATTTCTCTCTTGGGTCTAGACTTATTCTTCAGAATTAGAAGTCATATATAATATGAGGAAGACTAAATAGGGAACACAAAGTGACAGTTTATACCTATATCGTTGCTATAAAGGAAGGCATCTAAATGCTGGTTTCTAGCTTTGATTGATAGTACACAAATTGTACTCCCTCCGTCCCATTTTTAGAGTCCATATTTGGGAACCCAACTTATTTAGGGAACATAAGCATTGCACCATAAAAAAACATTTTCTTCCAAATTTGCCAATAATGAGAGACCTTTCACCATAAGTCGTGAGGGTAAAGTTGGAAAAAATAGTGGAGAATTTGCATTGACTTATTAAAGATGGACACAATTTACATCCCAAAATGGAATACAAAACTCTAAATATGGGACGGAGCGAGTAACATGTTCTGCTGACAGCCTAAGCTATTGCAAGCTCAAAGAAGATGAAGTTGTAATGTTGATATTAGTAATCTATATTGGTTGATTTTCAAGTGTGAAAGTTTGAAAAATCTATGCTTGCGTGCTTGCATTTTTTTCATTCCGATGAGGTGCTTTCCTAATTTATACCTTTAGGATTTGTTATCCGCGGGAAAAGGATCCTTACAAATGCTCATGTAGTAGCTGATCATACGTTTGTACTTGTAAGAAAACATGGTTCTCCCACCAAGTATAGGGCAGAAGTCCAAGCCGTTGGCCATGAATGTGACTTGGCAATTCTGGTTGTTGAAAGTGAAGAATTCTGGGATGGCATGAACTTTTTGGAGCTTGGTGAAATTCCATTTCTTCAAGAAGCTGTTGCTGTTGTTGGTTATCCTCAAGGTAACAATATAGCGATACTTCATAGCATGGATATTACATTTGTCTGTTTTTATTTTACTGTTTTTTGTGCATACCTACAAACACACAGAGAGAGAGAGAGAGAGAGAGAGAGAGAGAGAGAGAGAGAGAGAGAGAGAGAGAGAGAGAGAGAGAGAGAGAGAGAGAGACTAAGTGCCTTTGTTTTATTTCCTTTGTCATGGGAGGTATGGATTGATTATGCTAAAATTTCCTGTTTAGATTGAATGTTTATGGACTCATAGAGTAATTTTATTTTGTTTAAAGCTACTATATTTGTTGTTTTGGGGGTTCTAGGCAACTATTTTTGTTGTCCTTGGCTATGTACAGCCTGTTGTTATCTGGACTCGTGTTATGAAGATCAACCTTATTAAATGGGTGTTGTATGGTTTTGATCCAAATTTTGGTTCTATTCGCTTTAGTTAATTTGGCTTCCAAGACATTTTATCCATTGCCAACTTTGTTCTCCCATTTTGTATATTATTTGCTAAAACTCTATATTTGATTTGTGCATTTTTTTTCCTTGTAACTGGAATAATTAACCCTTTTTACCCATTTGCTTCTATTGAGTAACTGTGATTCCATCCTTCAGTACTGTGAACTTCCTCACTCTGGGTGAGGTTTGATGCAATGCGTTTATGAGGAGTAGAGAAGGTAATGATATATTCGAATAGAAGCGGAAAACTGGTTTAAGGGCTAACAAAGTCATTTTTGAGTTTAAAAATTTCCAAGGATGTTAGTTCAGCTTTACAATGTTTATGATTATCTATTTAGTGGTTTTCATGCTAGCGGTATTTTGGTAGGTTTCGAGTGTTCAGGGGGCTGCCATGATAGGTTTTGATTTTAGGCTTACTATGCATACTGGACAAGTTAGGTTTGGAAAGCTCAACTTTTAATTACCAAGGTTGGGAGAGAATTGTTACCAAAGAGAAAGAAAAGAAAGAGTAAACAACAATTAATCACCAGCAACTTGAATTAAATAATGTTGCCCATAACTAGGCCCGGCAATTTCAACCCAAACCTGCGAATCCACCCAAAACCAACCTGATACAACTAAATGTGGGTTGAAGAAACATCGGTCGGTATTGGGTTGGATGAATAAGTCTAATTTGATGAGTGGGTTTTGGCAGGTCCAACGTGGACCCATTTTCAACCCACAACACACTCAAATGACGTCAAACCCATTTTCAATCATATTCTCTCTTTACTTTCTCTCTCTTCTGAGATTCTTATTTCTCTCTCTTCACTTTCCAGCTGACCTCGTCTGTCACTATCCCTTCATTTTCTGTCTTTCTCCTGTATTCTCTCTCTTCCCAGATCAAGACCCCTATCTTGCCCTCAATTAAGTTTTGTAATTGGATGGAATCAAAGGGAAAATTGGAGGGTTTAATGCGTAACTAATAAATATATATATGTGTGTGTGTGTAATCTATGGGTGTGTACTACATGTGCTTCCACTTTTTTGTTCATTTTTTCGTTCAATGTTATTTCCTACAACTATTCTGAGGATATATAAAATTTCACTTATGATTGATTTGAGGTTTCTATCCAGTTACTGAGTTGAATTTGGGTTAAGTGGGTGAACCCAACCCATCCATTCTCAACCTACAATAAGCGGGATACATATGGATTGCCATTCTCGTTGTGCTTTGATAGACTACTCAGAGAGACTCTTTAGGAGAAACATTCTCCTGCTAACTCCTCTTCGATGGGTAAAGAGGGGGCCCTTAATCCGTTGGGTGGGTAAGAGGCCGAGGTCGCTGGTGCTCCGCTAACAACCCATCCATATCCAACCCAACCCAACCCAACCATTTGCCAGGTCTACCCATAACTATATGGAAGGAAAATAATTTTTTCTTAACCCTCTTGTCCAGTGTATTAGAGTTTGACTCCAGTAAAACTTCATTCATGTTAGTCTGGCAATCAATTCATTGGTGAGCTCAACTCTTCACAAAATCCTGCCAAAGTAATATCTGTTTCCCATTTGTGACATTTCAAATTGGATATCTTTTAACCTATTCATATTTATTCTTTATGAAGTAGAATTCTAGTGTTCAAAGTCACTGGTTATTCTGCTGAATACCAGAAATTGTTATTTCTATTAAAGAATTTACTTATCTATCAAATGAGGTGAAAACCTTTGTAGATGCTGGAAAATTAGTAGGGGAAGTTTAAGATTTGGGTTTGGGAATTAGGATGATTGGTTTCTCTGTGTCATGTATGGTTTTCTCTTCTCTCTCTCTCTCTCACAAAAAGAATAAAAAAAAAAAAAAAGAAAAAAGAAAAAAAAGAAATCAAGGATAGTGATTGTTTTTGATATCGACATTGAAAAGTTTGTACACCCCACTACTTGATCGCAGGAGGGGACAACATTTCTGTTACAAAAGGAGTTGTCTCTAGAGTTGAGCCCACACAATACGTGCACGGTGCATCTCAGCTAATGGCAATACAAATTGATGCGGCTATAAATCCTGGGAATAGTGGAGGCCCGGCAATTATGGGCAACAAGGTTGCTGGTGTAGCTTTTCAGAACCTTTCAGGTGCAGAGAATATTGGGTGAGTTTCAAATATGATATTGTCTGACGTCAATGAAGGATATGGGGATGTCGTTATACAATGTTAATTTGCTTGTTCGTTCCTAAAACTAAGTACAAGAACACCACGATTATATTATGTCCTAACATGTAACTCCTCTATTTCTGCTATTACTTAGAGAAACTACCTTAGAAAAATCTGGTTGTCACGGTAGTATGATAGTCTATGTTCATAATGTTCTCCCAAAAACTAGTACTTAATAGCGATGCCATTATATAGTTTAATCTACTATTTTGTTTCTAAACCATAACATAGGTATAAGCTTACCATGATACACGGATCTATATTTACATTTTAATGCTCATCTCGTATAAAATAATTAACAATTACATTCAAGCTATCTATGTAAACAATTTCATTGAAGTTATTGTACTTATACGTTACTAAACAGTAGTTGGAATTACCATTTAGCTTATGCCCATAGTTGATTGGATGTCATCTTTGTTCAATCCAAACAATCACCTTTTTACTGATATAATAGGTTTAAAGTTTGACAGTTGAACTTGTACAAGTAGAAAAAGGATTTGGGAAAAGGATGAAAAAATTTATTTACAGTCCAGACTCGTAATCATTATATAGTGTTACACAAAGGAGTAAGAAAGGAAAGAAAATAAAATAAAATAAAGAGCAATAATGGAAAATAATTGTTGTATTTCCTAAAAATCTCTTAATTCCAACACTCTCCCTCAAGCTGGAGCGAAGGTATTGACAAGTCCCAGCTTGCCAAGAGACGATTGTAGAAGCGTTGGACCAACAAACTTAGTGAACATATCGACTGTTTGATAAGATGAGGGAACAAAGCTCGGTGTGTTAACTCCTGACCGAACTTTTCCCGAATGAAATGAATATCAACCTCCACATGTTTGGTTCTTTCATGAAGGACTGAGTTGGAGGATAACATAATGCGGACTTATTATCGCAGAACAAAGTGGATGAGTCCACCACTTGAAAACCCAACTCGTTTAGAAGAGATCGAATTCAACATGGCACGACACTCACCCTCAGTAGAAGAACATGAGACAACAACTTGCTTCTTATTCTTCCAAGATATGAGATGACTACCACGAAAAGTGTAGAGACTAGAAGTGGAACGTCTGTCACTCTTAGAGCCCGCATAATCCGCATCTGCCTAACTGTGCTCTGTCTTAAAGAAAAGCCCAAGACCAGGATAGGTCTTAAGGTATTTGGAGGATATGGTAGACAACATCCAAATGAGAGGTACGCGGTGAGTGCATAAATTGGCTCGCAACACTGGCAGCAACTGTAAGATCCGGTCTTGTGTTCGTTAGGTAGATAAGACGACCCACAAGACGCTGATACACTGAAGTATCCGATAATAGCTCTCCCATCTCTGCGGACAACTTTAAGTTTGGATCCATAGGAGAAGAGGCAGGCATACACCCAAGCATACCCTTATCCTGAAGAAGGTCAAGAGAATACTTTCTCTGGGATAAAGAGATACCTTGGTGAGCCCTAGCAACCTTAATACCGAGGAAATATCGAAGAGGACCCAAATCCTTCATATCAAAACACATACCAAGATCATGCTTCACTTGAATGATGCTAGGTGCATCATCGCCAGTAATAATGATGTCATCAACGTATAATGAGATAATAATACACTTCCCTTGGACCGACGGTGAATAAAACATATGTGATCTGAGTGACACTGAATAAATCCCATACTAAGAATCCCATCACTGAAACGGCTAAACCGTGCATGAGGATACTGCTTCAGGCCATAGATGGATTTTCGAAGGCAACATACTTTCCCAAATACTCTCCCTGAGCCCGACCTGGCGGTGGATCCATATGAATAGTCTCAGACAAGTCACTATTAAGGAAGGAATTTTTAACATCAAGTTGGTAGAAAGGCCAAGAACAATGTTACCCAGACTCGGGTATGAATGTCGGGTACGTAGATGTATCCGGAAGTCGGACTTGTCAAACTCCCAAATATTAGGATAAGGGGACTCGGCTAAAAAAGGATCCATAACGGGGTAGGGGTACCGGGACATGTCTATGTTTAAGTAAATATTATAAATTTATATAATAGTTTTGCATATTATGCAAGAAAAAAAAATCAAGTATTTTAATTTTAATTCTTTTAAAATAGGGTCATAGTTTAATTACTTTTAAAATAGGGTCATGGTTTAAAAACAATCTAAATATGATAAGAAGACTTTGAGTCTAGAAAACAATTTTCCTCTTTAGATTATATTTTTGATAGCAAGCCATGTCCGACATGGTACGAAACAAGTTCGACACATATCCCATGTCGGTATCCTTGTCATATCCACGTCGACACAGGTACGACACCTTTGATGCCAAGTCCGGGTAACATAGGCCAAGAATAATAAGCAGCCAACGAGACTGAAAGTCTGACTGTGGTTAACTTAGCCATAGGAGCAAAAGTAGCACAAAAATCGTTACTAGTAACCTGAGTAAAGCCCTTAGCAACTAGGCGGGCTTTATAGCGATTGATAGTTCCATCCAAGGATCAAAATTTCCTTCTGTTTCCATCGAAACGACCGAAACGTTTCTGTTTCCTACGTCATGGAAACGAAACAACCATGGAATCTCGAAATTCCATGGATTCCATCGAAACGACTTTGTTTCTTTTGTTTCCATCGAAACGTAATTGTTTCCATCGAAACAAACCTATGATTCCGCATCGTTTTATTTGCTTCCAACGAAACATACTTGTTTCCATCGAGATAATCATGCAGTTGTGTACTTGTCATATGAACAACCATTTTATTTTAGAGATGGCTTATTAGCTTACTATATACTTATATGTATCTTTTGCATTCTATGAAGTGTTTTGTGGATTCTATGAAGTATTTGACAGTAGATTGGCAACTTAATCCTCATGTATTTTCAATTTGAACTACACATTTTTAATGCAGCACTACATATATAGACCTCTTAAATGTTCAATTAATCAATTATTAGCTTTATACACGCATATAGTTAAGTTTGAAGTTATGTTTCCCCATGTTTCTCAATGTTTCCAATTTTTTCCACTGTTTCCACATGTTTCCGAAATGTTTCCGAAACGTTTCCGTTTCTGGGTAGACCGAAACAATAGACCGAAACGAAATTTTGATCCTTGGTTCCATCTGCCAACTATTTCAGACTATATTCCATTTACAGCTAACTGTGCGTTTATCATCTGGAAGAGGAACAAGCTCCCAAGTCTTATTGCCAGAAGGGCCTCTATTTTTGCTTTCATAGCAGCCACCCGTTTATTCTAGAGAGCCTCATGAACAGAACGAGGAATGGAGACTGAATCAACCTTACTGAAAAAGGACTGATAGGAATTAGACAGACCCTGATAAGAAATATTCTTGGCTATGGGATGGTTAGTACTACTCGAAAGAATTAAATGAGAAGGGGAGTGTCGAACACGAGTAGGATAACGGGGAGGAGCAATTTCAGGAGCAATATCAGAAGCTAAAGGAGGAGGTGAGATATTTGAATCCGGAGAAGAAGCTAGCGGTGGTTCAGAAGAATGTGGACGGCGAGAGTAAACTTGTGAGGGGTCAGTTGTGATGATCGGAGGTAGGGAAACATTGGTGGACTCAAGGATAGGAACCAGACGCGGTAGCACAAAATTATCCTCCATGATAGGCTCCACATATTCAGGCCTGGTAATGGAGAAGAACCTGAAAAGAAAGGAATAGTTTCCGGAAGGTAACATCCAAAGAGTGATAGAACTGACGAGTGATAGCATCGTAGCACCAATATCCTTTTGATGTGATCCATATGGATGAATACCCTAAAAAAAGGCAGCAAACTGCCTTATTATCAAGTTTGGTAAGAGTAGGACTCCTATTTTCAACAAAACAAGTACACCTAAAGACACAAGGTAAAATAGGGAAGAGAGTACTGTCAGGCTTAAGGACATGAAGTGGAGCCTTGCCTTGGAGTACCCGACTGGGAGTACGATTAATAATATAAGTGGCAGTGAGAACAACCATGTGCCAGAAATATTTGGGGACACCCATACCACATAAGAGGCATATAACCACCGACATAATGTGACAGTTCTTACATTCCACCACACCATTCTGTTCGGGAGTGTATGGACAAGTATGTTGTTGGAGAATCCCATCTTTGTTAAGGGTAGACCTAAACTCATCAGTTACATACTCACAACCATTATCAGATCAAATATTACGCACAACAGTATGATATTGGATTTTGATCATTTGCAAGAAATTTCGAAGTGGGTAAAAACTTCAGATTTTTTCTTAATGAGATAAATTCAAGTACAACGAGTATAATCATCAATAAATGTGACATAATAACGGTGTTGGGATAAGGCGGTGACAGGTCAAGAGCACTAGGTGCTTGGTTCATGCGTGGAATATAGGAAATTTTAGTATGCTTTGACAATTTACGAACCACACATTTAAAATAGAAATCCTTGCAAGCTTTATTCAAAGAAGGAAATAACGAACATAAATACTGGAAGTTTGCATGTCCTAGACAAGCATGCCACAAATCTAATGTTTGAAGGAAAAAAACATATTTATTTGAGTATGGTAAAATCGAGTTATTAGAAACTGGCAAAACAGAAGCATGAAGACTGGAGGAGGACACCCTTGAAGGCTGAGGATCACCAAAGTAGTAGAGACCTTCACGCTCATACCCCCTTACCAAAAATCTTCTTCAAAGTCAACAACAATTGGGTAAGAACACAACACAATTATGATCTTTTGCAAGGTGACTAACCGAAAGAAGATTATAGGCAAAATTAGGGACTACATAAACAGAGAAAAGATTTATGTCTGGAGACAAGAGAGCATCACCCATGGGGATGGAAGACCCATCGGTTATACGAACAGACTGGTCAATGGAAGTAAAAGGAAATGTAAAGGTAGAAAATTCACCAGTCATGTGATTATTGGCACCAGAATGATGATAGAATCCAGGTGGGATGGTTTGTCTTACCATGAAGAGCTGTAGGAGTACCTATAGCAATAGCAGCCGTGGGTCCATAAGATGAGGAAGAAGCACCCAAGCCCAAGTGTGATTGTATCTGTGCAATCTGAGACTGAAGCTGACCATAATCGGGTGGAGGAGCCATCTCAACCAAAGCACCAGTCCGCCGAGCACCTCTCTCACGACCTGCAGCACGGTTCCTAGAGTATCGGACACGTACCCCGTGTTGATATTCAAAGAAAAAATCCAGGACAAGCCGTAGGAGTGTCGGACACGTACCCCGCTGTATGGTACGCGTGTCAATACCTGCGGAGTACCCGGTACTCGTACGCCACTCAAAACGAGGTACCCGTGCTTCATAGCCATCCACAATAACAAATGCCTCAAATAAAGAGGAAATGGGAGTGGTATTCAAAATTTGAGTGCGAAGGGCCTCGAACTCGGGCTTCAGGCCCATCAAGAACGTGTTGGTATAGCGACGGTCAAGGCGCTTGGACTCAATAGCACCATCATTCGGGAAGTCATAGATGGGCTCATACTGAGCTAGCTCCTCCCATTGAGTTTGGAGGTGCCTAAAGTAATCAACAACAGTCAGTCCCAAGGCAGTCTGGGAGGCATAAGAGATATATCCTAATAGAGCTCGAAAATGCTGGAGTCACAATGCGCATGAGCATACATCTTGGTTAAGGCAGTCCAAAGATCATGGACGATATTGTGATACATGAACATGTTATAGATCCGTTCTTCCATCGAATTAAACATCCATCCCAAAATGATACAATTATCGGTATACCACTCATCATACTTGGGATCGGATTCAGGAAGAATAGGTTCTTGCCAAGAATCCACCCAATCTTGCGTTTTCCACCCAGATAAAGACGAAGGGAGCGAGACCGGGCATGAAAATTCTTGCCATTTAACAACACGCTTGTGACACAGTGAACTGGTGTAGGATGGGAAATAGAGAGATCTGGAGGAGGAGGCATAGAAATAGTAGGGTTAACATCCTTATCGATATCCTTCCCGATGTTGGCTATGTATCCACACAAAAACAATGAGCAAAGAAATAGACAAACCGGAAAACACATTGCCAGAGGAGAGTGGCAAAGACAACGATCACTACCGAAAACTCGGTGGAAACGGTAGGGGCAACGGACACTCGGTCACCCGGACAGAAGACAAAGAGCACTAAAAGGCTCTAGCACATCACAAAAGAGGAGTAGCCGAAAGGCTGCTGGATTGAGCCGAAAAGTGGTAGCTCTATTGGGTTGGGGTTGCCCTAGGGCCTACAGTGCTGGGTAGGGTAGGGTAGGGTAGGGTAGGGACTAGGGGTTGTTGGCTAGGGCTGGGTAGTGCCTGGTGGCTGTCGCCTGGCCTGAGGGAGGCTGGGTGGTGGTTGGCGATAGAGGGAGAGGGGCTGGGTGAGGTTGCGATGTAGAGAGCGGCTGGGTATGAAGCTGTTGGCTTTGATACCCAAAAGGATTTAGGAAAAGGATGAAAAAATTATTTACAGTCCCCCAATCATTAGGTAGTGTTACATCAAGGAGTAAGAAAGGAAGAAAATAAAATAAAATAAGGAGCAATAATGGAAAATAATTGTGGTCACCATGACCCATTATTATGTGAATAATATCTCCCAAAAATCTCTTAATTCCAACAGTAGATAATGTTGGCAATTAGCTGTCAATATCAGTGGGATTACTATTTATTCCCTTCCATTATTAGTTGGTTTATATTTGGGTCATGTTGACCATTTTTAATTTCTCATTTATTAGGAGATTAATTTCTCATTTATTAGGAGATTTTGTTTTCCTTTTTTATGTCTCAGCATTGTGTATATACACATTGGTGATTGATTAATAAAATAAGCTTGAATGTATAAACTTCTACATGGTATCAGAGCTTCCCCAAGGGGGATTTTACGATCCCTTCGTTATACCACCACCACATACCACCTAAACACCACCCAACTACTTGCCGACAGCCACCAATAGCCCAGCCGCAGCCACCTCAGCCCACTTTTGCCCTAGCCGCAGCCATACCAGCCCACTGCTACCCCAGCCGCAGCCACACAGACCTAACCCAACCAATTCTGGCCTAGCCGAGCACTCCCTACCCTCAGCCACACCCTCCTACTTCTCCAAACCCTAACCTATCCCAGCCGACAACCATTATATGGTCTGGTATACCTTTCAACAACCACCATTATCCTCTATAACTTCTTTTTTTTCCTAACTCTGGATCCATAGACTCTTGTTTTGATTGGAGTATAATCTTCCACGTATTTTTTGGTCCTTCTATGGACCCGTGATCAAAAGTAATTGTTTTATCATCCTATATGGTGATCATTTTCTGATCGTGTGCTCCTAATCTGTTGATCGGTACCAGTCCCTATTCCTTTTTTTTTTTTTTTTTTTTCAGTGATTGTTGCGGGTAATTTTCTTGTGGGCTGATTTACGATGTCGGACGATTTTGAAAAATTCACCGTCAATTCGCAGCCGTCTAAAAGTGAGAGCATTATTGTTTCTCCCTCTGATAGCCCGAACTTGAAGATCACTACTTCCCTCTTCAATGGTCAAAATTTTCTGGCTTGGTCCCAGTCTGTGACGTTATTTCTTAAGGGCAGAGGAAAGATGGGGTACATCAACGGCCGAATCAAAGCACCAAGCACCAAGGATGCATCTTATGACAAATGGGAGATGGAGAATTCCATTGTCATGACATGGCTAGTTCACTCTGTGATCCCTGAAATTGTTGAGGGTTTCTTGGACATGGCGACTGCTCAGGACATTTGGGAGACCATGGCTAGCACTTATTCCAGAAAGGGCAATTTGTTGGAGTTTTATTCTTATTAGTAGCTTAATATAGTTATGTTATTGTTTAGGGACTATCTTGTAATTAGTCATTATTGTATTTTCTATATCTAATAAAATAACATAGAGGAACAGTGGTTCTCTCTAAGCTTGGAAAATAATTGTTCAACATGGTATCAGAGCCACCCTAAGCTAGGGTTTCTCACCAAGCATCTCCACCACCACCTGCGCCTCCATCAAACACCACCACACCCATCGCCGCCCCTCTCTCAGCCTCTAATATCTGCGCCGAGCTCTACAGGCTCTCCCAGCCCTGTGTCGAGCCTCAAGGGACCCCACAACCTTGCGCCGTGAGCCCCATGGCCTTCCAGGATTGAACTGAACCTCACCCATCCACCCTGCTGTGCGCCGCAACCCCTCAGCCCAACCAAGAACCACCCTGGACTACCTAGCCTGAACCACCCACCACCCAACCCTTTTTCCTTCCTTCGGCAGCCCACTTTGTTGGGTAACCTCACCACATCCCTTCTGGCTTGATCATAAACAATCGTTTCTCCCTTCTCCTTCTTGTTCTCTCAACCCTAGATCAGTGGGTATGCTACGACTATTTGATCTGATCACAAATTTCATACTTCCAATGTCTTAGGTCTGTGTACGGACCCATGATCTGTCCATAAATTGGACGATTGCACCAGCACAGTGCCTGTGACGGCTAGGTCTGCCTCATTTGCCGTATAAATTGATTTTGTGACTCACCTTCTCATCCATAATGTCGAAAGAAGGGGAGATTGGTGATAAATCCGGTGTTGTGAGTTCTCCTAGTAATGAGAAGCATTCCCTCATTACTGAGAACCCTGGGTCCAAAATTACCATTGAATTGTTCAATGGACAGAACTATATTGGTTTCAATCAGCTACGTTTTGGTTGCGCAGTAGATCGAAGTTTGGTTATGTTGATGGCACTCTTAAGGCACCTAGTCGTGAGGATCCCACCTATGCGAAGTGGGAAGTAGGAAATTATCCCGTTATGAGTTGGCTTGTGCATTCGATGGAGCCTAGTATTGCTGCATTTTTTCTCGAGATGGAGACGACACTTGACATATGGGGGATACATTAGCACAGACTTATGCTCGGAAAGGGAACATAGCTGAAGTTTATGAGCTTAGTCGGCGTATTGAGGCTGATGAACAAGGTGAGCGTTCTATCCTTCAATATTACACGTCTTTGAGTACTATGTGGAAGCTTTTGGACCACTTGAAGAATTATCGTCCTGTTTGCTCTACGGATGCCACTAGTTTCAAGGAGTATATTGAGAGTGAAAGAATCTTTAAGTTTCTAGTTGGCCTCAATTCAGAATTCGATCAGGTGAGGAGTCGAATTCTTGGGATGGATCCATTGCTGTCACTTCGAGGGGCATTTGCCTATGTTCAGAACGAAGAGAGTCGTCGTTCTGCTATGCTCTCTCCCAAACCCACCGACCGATCCACTTTGGTATCTTTTAATTAGAAAGGGGGTAAAGCTCCCAGCTATAATTCAAGGAAGGATCAGACACTTTCTGATCCCAAGGGTTCAGAGACTAAAGATAAGTGGTGTGACTACTGTAATAAGCCAGGCCATATTCGGGCTACCTGTTGGAAACTTCATGGTCGTCCATTTTTCCCAAGGGGAAGAGGTGGAGGCCGCACTGGTGGCCGAGGTAATGGACCCAGAGCCCATTTATCCACGGGTTCTGAAGCTCATCAGTCCGAGGAGATTCCCTCTGCTTCACCTGCAACTGGTAGCATTAGTAGTACTGATTTGGAGATTCTGAGGCGCATTATGGCACAGTTGGACACCTCCACGAGTTTTTCTACTTCTTTTGCCCAAGCAGGTAATGTTGCTAATTTTACATGTGCTTTGAATGCTTGTTCTCCACAACCATGGATCATTGACTCTGGGGCATCCGATCATATGACCGGTCTATCCACTATTTTTTCTACTTACAATCCTTGTTCAGGTAAAGACAAGGTTAAAACTGCCGATGGTAGTCTTTCTTCCATCTCTGGTAAAGGTGTTATTCATGCCTCTGAGTATCTGTCTCTATCTTCAGCTCTTCATGTACCAAACTTTACGACTAACCTACTTTTGATTAGTCGTATTACTAATGATCTTAATTGCTGCGTCACCTTTTTTCCCTCTCACTGTTTATTTCAGGATCTCTCCACCAAGAAGGTGATTGGCAATGGTAGGGAGAAGAATGGACTCTACTTTCTGCTGCCTAGTGAAGTGGATACTGGAGGTGGAAGTTTGACTCAGAGGGCTTATCATTCTTTGAGAGAGACACTCCCTAGAGAAGCTTGGTTGTGGCACCAGAGACTAGGACATCCTTCGTTCTCTCTTCTTCGTCATTTATTTCCGTCATTAATAACCAATTATAATGTTAATAATGCTATGTGTGAAGCATGTGAACTTGGCAAACATCACCGTGCCTCTTTTAATTTGAGTTTGAATAAAAGTACTATTCCTTTTCAGCTTGTTCATACTGATGTTTGGGGTCCATCCCACATTTCTTCTTTGCATGGGTATAAGTGGTTTGTTACTTTTATTGATGATTTTTCTCGTACTACTTGGGTATATTTGATGCGAGAGAAGAGTGATGTATTTTCCATTTTCAAAACTTCCACAGCATGATTTGCACTCAATTTAGTACTGTTATCAAAGTTGTGCGTTCTGACAAAGGGGGGGAATATATTTGTAGTGGGCTTGAGAATTTTTTCCTTCAACACGGAATAATACACCAAACCTCCTGCACTAATACTCCCCAACAAAATGGAGTTGCCGAGAGAAAAAATCATCATTTACTTGAAAGTGCTCGGTCTATGATGTTTTCAATGCAAGTTCCCAGTCTTATTGGGGGGAGGCAGTTTTAACTGCTGCCTACCTTATCAATAGATTATCCACCCGTGTCCTTAATAAGAAGTCTCGGGTTGAAGTTCTTCTAAATCCATCTTCTGTGTTTACTATTCCTCCTAAAGTGTTTGGTTGCGTTTGCTTTGTTCACAATCACTCCCCTTCCAGGAAAAAACTTGACCCTCGTTCTCTTAAGTGTCTTTGTTGGTTACTCACCGACACAAAAGGGGTACAAGTGTTACCATCCTCCTCGTCGGTGGTATGTCTCCATGGATGTTACATTCCATGAAACCCAGTCCTACTTTCAGTCTCCACAGTCACCTCTTCAGGGGGAAAAAATGAGTGTGGAAGAGATGTCTATTCCTATTGAGGGAGTAGTGGAGGTAGGAGACAATAGTGAGGAGGGAGGAGAGAAAGGGGAAGTAGAACATGAAGAGGAGTTTGTGAGAGAAAGAGAAAAAGAAACAGAAAAAGAGGAGAATGGGGAAGAGAGGGAAGATATTGTAACAAAGGGGAAAGAGTTACTTACCTACTCAAAAAACAAGGAGAGAAGAAGATTTGGGGCAGCAGAAATGGAAGTTGTTCCAATCCCTCCACTCCAGCCAATCTCTTCTAGTGATGATGGATGATCCAGGTATCTCTCCATCTCTTATTCCTGCATCTGGTAATGATTTAGACATACCTATTGCTCATCGTAAAGGCACTAGAAAATGTACTAAACATCATCTTTTTAATTTTGTTTCATACTCTCGATTGTCACCATCCTATAAAGCTTTTTGTTTCTAGCCTGTCTTCTGTGTCTACTCCTAACCATGTCCAGGAAGCCTTGTCTGACACTAAGTGGAAGTCCGCCATGGTTGAGGAGATGAAAGCACTCTCTAAGAATGGCACATGGGAATTAACAAAATTACCTCAAGAGAAAAAGACAGTAGGCTGCAAGTGGATTTTCACTGTGAAATATAAGGCTAATGGGACGATTGAGGGTATAAAGCTTGACTGGTGGCTAAGGGTTTTACTCAGACTTATGAAGTAGATTATCAGGAAACATTTGCTCCAGTAACCAAAATGAATTCTGTTAGAATTCTGTTATCTCTTGCTGCAAATTTGGAGTGACCGCTACATTAATTTGACGTAAAGAATGCCTTTCTCCATGGTGATTTAGAGGAGGAAGTGTACATGGATGTTCCTCCAGGTTTTGAGGATACCAAAACAAAAGGGAAAGTTTGTCATCTTTGGAAGTCATTGAATGGGCTCAAGCAGTCACCAAGAGCGTGGTTTGATCGATTCTCTCAGGCTATGCTCAGGTATGGTTTCAAATAAAGCCAAGGTGATCATACTCTCTTTATTAAACACTCTTCAAGTGGTAAATTGACAGCATTAATTGTCTATGTTGATGATATCGTTCTCACTGGAGATGATCTGGAAGAGATGGTAAAGTAAAAAAATTATCTGGCCAAAGATTTTGAAATCAAGGACTTGGGAAGCTTAAAATATTTCTTGGGAATTGAAGTGGCCAGATCCAAAGATGGGAATTTTTTTATTCCAGAGACAGTATGTGCTGGATTTACTAAAGGAAATAGGAATGCTTGGTAGTAAGGCAGCGGATACTCCAATGGATCCTAATATGAAGCTTAGTGATGACCCAGGAGGAGAACCAGTAGAAAAGGGAAGATATCAGAGAATGGTGGGTAAATTAATTTATCTCTCACACACCAGGCCAGACATTGCTTTTGCAGTAAGTGTGGTAAGTATATGCATTCTCCCAGACAGGTTCAGAGAATGGTGGGTAAACTGATCTATCTCTCACACACCAGGCCAGACATTGCTTTTGCAGTAAGTGTGGTAAGTTAGTATATGCATTCTCCCAGACAGGTTCACCTTGACGCTGTTTTTAGAATTGTGAGGTACCTCAAGTCGGCGCCTGGGAAAGGTTTATTCTTTGCTAAGCATGGTCACACTCAAGTGGAAGCTTATATAGATGCGGATTGGGCCGGATCAGTAACCGATAGAAGATCGACAACTGGGTATTGCTCATTTGTTGGAGGGAACCTGGTAACTTGGAGAAGCAAAAAACATCCCGTAGTGGCTAGATCCAGTGCCGAAGCAGAATTTAGAGCCATGGCTCAAGGGGTATGTGAATTGTTATGGATCTAAATTATCCTGTCTGATCTTGGCTTTAATCCTGAAGACTCGATGAAGCTATACTGTGATAACAAAGTAGCCATTGACATTGCCCATAATCTTGTGCAGCACGACCGGACTAAGCATGTGGAAATTGATCGTCATTTTATCAAGGAAAAACTAAATAGTGGGAAGATTTGTACTCCATATGTGAAGTCCGGAGATCAATTGGCCGACGCCCTTACCAAGAGCCTTGCGAGTAGGGCATTTCACTTCATTCTTAGCAAGCTGGGTATGAGAGATATCTTCGCACCAGCTTGAGGGGGAGTGTTGGAGTTTTATTCTTATTAGTAGCTCAATATAGTTATGTTATTGTTTAGGGACTATATTGTAATTAGTCATTATTGTATTTTCTACATCTAATAAAATAACATAGAGGAACAGTGGTTCTCTCTAAGCTTGGAAAATAATTGTTCAACACAATTTTGCCCAAATGTTTGATTTGGATACACCTACTACTGCCTCATCATCTTTTGCGCGTTAAGGTAATTTAGCTACTTCAGTGAGTGCATTCAATTCTCATACTAGTCTTCCTTGGATTATTGATTCCGGGGCATCCGATCATATGACCGGTTCATCTCCTGTTTTTTCTGATTATAAACTATGTTCAGGTCAGGATAAATTAAGGATTGCAGATGGAACCGTCTTTTCGGTTTCAGGCAAAGGTTTAGTCCATGCCACTCCCTCGTTGTCTTTATCTTCTGTTTTGCATGTTCCTAGCTTTACCACTAACCTCTTATTTATTGGTCGTATTACTCGTGATCAAAATTGTAGCATCACTTTTTTTCCTTCTCATTGTGTGTTTCAGGACCTTATCACGGGAAGGACGATTGGCAGGGGTAGAGAGGAGAATGGTCTTTATCTTCTGGAACTGCAGGATCGACAACAATTGGCTCATCATACTACTCTCACTGGATCTGCATCTGGTGATATCATACTATGGCATAAATGCCTAGGTCATCCTTCCTTTGGTCTACTAAAGCAATTATTTCCATCTTTGTCCTCTAATAAAAATGTATCCATCTTTCGGTGTGGAGATTGTGAACTTGGAAAGCACCACCGTGCTTCTTTTTATCCCAGTAATCATAAAAGTATGGTTCCTTTTTCTCTTATACATTCAGATGTTTGGGGTGCCTCTCGTGTTGTTGCATTTAAGGGCCATAGGTGGTTTGTCACATTTATAGATGATTTTTCTCGTACTACGTGGGTTTACATGATGAAAAAAAAAGTGAGGTCTATTCAATTTTTAAAACTTTTCACAAAATGATTTATACCCAGTTTGGTGCGGTTGTAAAAATTGTTCGTTCGGACAATGGGGGGAGTACTTTAAATCTGGCCTTGAGAAGTATTTTTTGGAAAATGACATAATTCACCAATCTTCTTGCATCAATACTCCACAACAAAATGGAGTTGCAGTGCGCAAGAATCGTCATCTCTTAGATACTGCCCGGTCAATGTTATTCTCAGCCCAAGCTCCGAAGGCTTTTTGGGGTGAGGCAGTCTTAACTGCTGCTTATTTAAGCAATTGGCTTCCTACTCAAGTTCTTAATAAATAATCACCTGTTGAGGCTCTTTCTAGTCCTTATGATCTTTTTGCCATTCCTCCTAAGGTCTTTAGTTGTGTTTGTTTCGTTCATAATCATGCTCCCACAAGAGGAAAACTTGATCCTCGGGCTATCAAATGTGTTATCCTTGGTTACTCTCCCACTCAAAAAGGGTATAAATGTTACCATCCTCCTACTCGAAAGTGGTATGTTTCCATGGATGTCACATTTTTTGAGGAACAGTCCTATTTCACCCCTCAGGCTCCTCTTCAGGGGGAGAATACAAGTACAGAAGAGTTGCCTGAACTACATGTTGTTCCTAATTTACGTGTGTCTAATCCATTTGAGATATTGGGCACTCTTGATGAGAAGCAAGAGGTAGAAAAAAATGATGGAGAGCAAGAGATAGAAAAAATTGATGGAGAGCAAGTGACTGAGAGAGAGACATTTGTGGAACCCACCGTTGCAAATGAAAAAAATCTACAGAAAGAGGATATAGTATATGAGGGAAGAACTTGGAGGATGAAAGATAAGACCATTCCTCCTGATCCGCCACTCCAGTCTCCTTCCCTCGATAAGGGACCAGGTAATTCTAATCCTCCTACTACTATTACTGATGATTTAGATATTCCAATTGCTACACGTAAGGGTGTTAGGTCATGTACTCAACATCCCATATCTAATTTGTCTCATATGGTCATCTGTCTCCTTCTTACCAAGCCTTTGTATCCAAACTTGCTTTTGTGTCTGTCCCTAACCATGTACAGGATGTACTCACTGGTCCCTAATGGAAGCATGTTATGATTGAGGAGATGAAAGCTCTCCACAAAAATAGCACCTGGGAATTGGTTGAAATACCTAGAGGGCACAAGACAGTGGGGTGTAAGTGGGTGTTTACAATCAAGCATAAGGCAGACTGATCTATTGATAGGTATAAAGCTCGATTGGTGGCAAAGAGATATACACAGACTTATGGAGTGGATTATGAGGAAACATTTGCTCCAGTTGCTAAGATGAACACTGTGAGAATTCTTTTATCCCTTGCTGCAAATTTAGATTGGCCTCTCTATCAGTAGGATGTTAAAAATGCCTTTCTACACGAGGATTTGGCAGAAGAAGTTTATATGGATATGAGTCTTGCTAGGGGCACAAACAACTTTCACTAACACTTACTAACACACTCTATCTCTCTCCTAGTGGTACTGCGGGGTCCACTGCGGACCCCACAGTGCCACTAGGAGAGAGATAGAGTGTGTTAGTAAGTGTTAGTGGAAGTTGTTTGTGCCCCAAATATTACTCTATGGATATTCCTCCAGGTTTTGAAGACTCAAAAACCAAAGGGAAAGTTTGCAGACTTAAAATGTCCTTGTATGGACTTAAACAGTCTCCAAGAGTATGGTTTGAAAGATTCACTCAAGCTATGTTAAAATATGTCTTTAAACAAAGCCAAGGTGATCATACACTATTCATTAGACATTCCCCACAAGGGAAAGTCACCGTTTTCATAGTGTATGTGGATGATATTGTCTTGACAGGAGACGATGTGGAAGAAATGCAGGAATTGAAGAAATATCTAGACAAGGAATTTGAAATAAAGACTTGGGAAACCTCAAGTACTTTCTAGGGATTGAGGTGGCTAAAAGCAAACAAGAAATCTTTATCTCCCAGAGAAAATATGTTCTTGACCTTCTCCAAGAGACTGACATGCTTGGGAGTAAGTGTAGAATTGATTTAGGGTAAAAAACTGAGAAGACAAAATCAGTCTTCTCTCTTTTATTATATGTCAAATAATAAACTATTACATCATTTACAATAATACCCTTAGGTAAAATAATAAAAGACATAAGAAAAACAAACATAAAATATAAACTCTAACACTCCCCCTCAAGCTGGTACAAAGATGTCTCTTAAACCCAGCTTGCTAAGAGCAAAATGAAATGGTCTACTTCCAACTCCCTTTGTGAGAATATTTGCAAGTTGATCTCCGGTCTTCACAAATGGAGTACAAATCACACCGCTATCAATCTTCTCCTTGATAAAGTGTCTGTCAATTTCCACATGTTTAGTTCGATCATGTTGCACTGGATTGTGGGCGATGCTAATTGCAGACTTGTTATCACAATATAGCCTCATAGATTCACTGTGATCAAGTCTCAAATCAGTTAACAGTAACTTGATCCACAGTAGTTCACACACTCCTTGAGCCATTGCTCTGAACTCAGCCTCTGCATTGGATCTAGTTGCCACATTCTGCTTCTTACTCCTCCAAGTAACAAGGTTGCCACCCACAAATGTACAGTAGCCAGATGTGGAGACAAACCATGGAACGTAACATCCATGGAGACAAACCATTTTCTAGAGGGAGGATGATAGCAGCGGTAACCTTTCTGAGTAGGAGAATATCCCACAAAGACACATTTGATAGATCGGGGGTCTAGCTTTCCCTTAGAAGGGGAGTGGTTGTGAACAAAACAGACACAGCCAAAGATACGAGGGGTAATAGAGAACAGAGGAGAGATATCAGAAAGAACTTCAATGGGTGCCCTTTTGTTCAGGACATGAGTAGGGAGACGATTAATGAGATAAGCTGCAGTTAACACAGCTTCACCCCAATAGGATTTAGGTGCATTAACAGAAAAAATTAAGGTGCGAGCAATATCAAGCAAATGTCAATTCTTGCGCTCCGCCACCCCATTTTGTTGAGGAGTGTCGGCGCAAGATGTTTGATGAATGATCCCATTAGAACAGAAGTAATCGGCTAAACCCGAGTTTATGTACTCACCCCCTTGATCAGACCTCAAAACCTTTAGACTAGTACCAAATTGTGTACTCACCATTTTATGAAAAGCTTTAAAGATGGAAAACACCTCTCTTTTCTCTTTCATCAGATATAACCAAGTTGTACGGGAATAATCATCAACAAAAATGACAAACCATCTATGACCTTTCAAAGATAAAACACGAGAAGGACCCCATACATCATAATGAACTAAAGCAAATGGAACTGAACTTTTATTAATATGTGGAGCAAAAGAAGCTCTGTGATGTTTACCAAGTTCACATGTTTCACATAGAAAGTCAGAAACATTTTTATTCAAGACTAATGAAGGAAATAATGCTTTAGAAAATGAAAAGAAGGGTGCCCTAAACGCCTATGCCAAAGATGTATGTCTTCAGCTTTATTTCCTGAAACAACCGTGTGATGAGCCACTGGTCCTCCAGCATCCAAAAAATAAAGTCCACTCTCTTCCCTACCACTGCCAATCGTCCTCCCCGTGGAGAGATCCTGAAAGACACAATAAGAAGGGAAAAAAGTTACACTGCAGTTTAGTTTCTGTGTAAGACGACTTATAGATAAAAGGTTATGAGAACAATTTGGGACATGTAAGACAGAGGAAAGAGTTAAGTTTGGAGCCGCAAGAATAGTACCCTTTCCTTAGACAGGAAAAAGTACCATCTGCAATACGAACTTTATCTCTTCCTGAACATGGTATATAGTTAAAAAAAATATCAGAACATCTAGACATGTGCTCAGAAGCACCTGAATCAATAATCCGGGGAGAAGAGGAGAGAGACAAGTTTGCTCTTACGGGAGGAACAAATGTACCTAACTGGGCAAATGAAGTAGAGACACCTGTGGATGTAGAGGCTGTGGCAGAGGAAGTGCGGCGAGCCATTAGGGTTCGAAGAGCCTCCTCCACCTCAGAGGCAGTGAACATAACTGGGGAAGTATTAGGTGGAGGTTGATCACCTGTAACTGAAGCTGTAGGATCCACAGTGGTAGAGTGATGAGCATTAGCATGACGGCCATTAAACCGTCCTCCTCGACCCCTAGACTGGCCATAGCGACCCCTTCGACCTCCTGGAGCCCCCATTCCGTCTGGGGGATAACCATGTAATTTATAGCACGTGGCCCTGGTATGATATTTGGTATTACAGTAGTCACAAAACTGCTTGGACTTATCTTCGGATTCACTAGTATTGTCACAGCCACGGTTCTCATCTCTCTGAGAAGCCGAAATAAGAGCAGAGCGCTCTGTAGAGGCAGGTGGAAGCATAGCAGAACGACGGCTTTCCTCGTTCTGGACATAAACAAAGGCCTCCTGAAAAGAAGGCAGAGGATCCATTCCAAGTACTCGACTGCGAACTGGATCCAAATCAGGATGAAGGCCCTCGAGGAACTTAAAAATCCTCACTTCAGTAACAAGCTTATTATAGGCCACAACATCAGTAGGACAAACAGGCCACAACATCAGTAGGACAAACAGGCTTGAAGTCTAATAAGTGATCCAGACGTTTCCAATTGGTGGAGAGAGAGGTGTAGTACTGAAGCACACTCAAGTCACCTTGTTCGGATCTGCCAATCAATCGACGTAACTCAAAAATCTGTGCTGAGTTCCCCTTGCGGGAATAAGTGTGGGACATAGTTTCCCAAATATCTTGGGCAGTCGCCATGTCCAAAAAACTTTCAGCTATCTCCGGTTTCATAGAATGACAAAGCTAAGTCATGACAGTGGAGTTCTCCATCTCCCACTTGTCATAGGTGGCATCCTCAGGATTATGTGCTTTAATCTTTCCATTGATGTAACCCATCTTTCCTCTGCCCTTCAGGGACATAACCACAGACCCAGACCATGCCACATAATTCTGGCCATTAAAAAGAGATGTAGTAAGCTTGACATTCGGGCTATCGCTTGGAGGGACAACATAAGTTTCACTCCTAGAGTTCACGATAGACTTGGCAGGATCGTTAGACATCGTGAATAAATCTCAAAGAAATAGGATACCCACAACAATCACCACACAAGGAAAGAAAACTGATATCAATGGATTCAAAGCACACAATAACCAATCACAGCACCATAAGGATGCCCAATAGAATTAGTATAGATCAATGGCCATCAAAGGGTTAGGAAAAATCTGGGAAAACTAAAACTCCAATCAAAATAAGTGGCGGTAGGGGGATGGGTGGTGAAGAAGAAAACCAAAACAGAAAAAGAAGTATATGTGGGGTTGCGGCTAGGGCTGGGCAAGCATGGATTGCACGATCTGTAGTGTGAGCAGATGAGGGGTTGCATCGAGGCTGGGTGGGGTTGTGGTGAGGTCGGCGAGGGCTAGGAGGCCATGAGAAGGACCATAGGGGCTCGGCGAAGGTGAGGTTGGACTGAGAGGGTCTCGGCGCTGGGTGGGAGAGGCTCGGCTAGACCTAGAGACCCATTAGGGTTGGTCGGCTGGACTGTAGAAAGATTGGGGTGGTGCCGCAGGAAGGTTCAATGGTAGTTGGTGGTGGTGGAAGGTGGTGGTTTAGGTAGGATATGAAATCTCTCTAAGAGAAGCTCTGATACCATGTAGAATTGATTTAGGGTAAAAAACTGAGAAGACAAAATCAGTCTTCTCTCTTTTATTATATGTCAAATAATAAACTATTACATCAATTACAATAATACCCTTAGGTAAAATAATAAAAGACACAAGAAAAACAAACATAAAATATAAACTCTAACAGTAAGGCATGCGATATTCCTATGGAAGCTAATCAGAAGCTAGGGGATGACACCGATGGAGCAGTAGTTGTCATGGGGAGATACCAGAGATTGGTGGGTAAGTTAATCTACTTGTCACACACTCGTCCAGACATCGCTTTTGCTGTAAGTGTTGTTAGTCAGTTCATGCATGCTCCACGAGAGTCCCACTATAATGCTGTTCTTCGAATTCTTAGATATTTGAAGTCAGCGCCTGGAAAAGGTTTATTCTTTGGTATACATGGTCATCTTCAAGTGGATGGGTATACAGATACAGATTGGGCAGGCTCAGCCATGGATACGAGGCCTACCTCAGGATATTGCACGTTCGTTGGAGGAAATCTTGTTACTTAGCGTAGCAAGAAACAAACTGTAGTATCTAGATCAAGTGCTAAAGCGGAATTCCGAGCCATGTCTCAAGGAATTTGCGAATTACTATGGATATAAATTCTATTGAGAGATCTTAGACTTGAGCCTACAGATTCTATGAGATTGTACTGTGATAATAAAGTAGCCATCAGTATTGCTCACAATCAGTACAACATGAAGCATGTTGAGATTGACAGACACTTCATCAAGGAAAAATTGAACAGTGGAGAGATATGTATTCCATTTGTGAAGTCTAGTGAACAGCTGGCAGATGTTCTCACCAAAGCTCTTGGAAACAGGCCTCAACATTACTATCTGATCAAGCTGGGCATGAGAGACATCTTCGCACCAGCTTGAGGGGGAGTGTTGGCAATTAGCTGTCAGTATCAGTGGGATTACTATTTATTCCCTTCCATTATTAGTTGGTTTATATTTGGGTCATGTTGACCATTTTTAATTTCTCATTTATTAGGAGATTAATTTCTCATTTATTCGGAGATTTTGTTTTCCATTTTTATTCTCAGCATTGTGTATATATATACATTGGTGATCAATTAATAAAATAAGCTTGAATGTATAAACTTCTATAGATAATGCCTGATTGACTTGAAAATTGATGAGCACGAGAGGGGGGGGGGGGGGGGGTTGTGCAGATTTTTCAAAATTACATTTTTTATATGTGTAGTTTTGAAAATTTTCAAATGATTTAGATTGCCCCCCCCCTCCAAAAATAGTATGATTATTACATAACCCCCAAAAAATATTGGTAAGGCTAAAAATAAAAGGGTTAAATACATTTTACACCTTTACAGTTTGTTACACGTGTCAGTTTGGCCACTGTAATTTAGAAAGTGTCACTTTAGTCCATGTAGTTTTATAAGTGTGTCAATTAAGTCCAATAAGTCCTTTAGTGACGAATAATTTTGTCACTGAAAGGAAAAATTTGTCACAAAAAGTGTTTGAGAGACTAAAATGACACACTTATGAATCTACAAGGACTAAAATGACACTTTCTAAACTACAGGGATCAAATTGACACAAAGGGAAAACTTATAGGGTATAAAATGCAGTTAAGCCAAATAAGAATTTAGATTTAGTATTTTGGCCTAGTTGTTATCGAACCACCCACAAATTGAAATAAAGTATGTTATATGCTATATAAATTGGCCAAATTGTAATCTAACACATCCTGAATATTTAAACCAATAATCTTTCTTCTCACTTACTAATTGAATTCAGCCTAAAGTATTTTACCATCATTGCTCTCTTCCATCTAACTTACCATTTGAATCCAATCCAAATCGTTTTACCATCATTAAATTTTACATGCAACGGCGGATTTACGAATAGACCCAAAAGTTTTCGTCTCAGGGGCACTGCCCTCAAACCCCCGTGTAATTCTAAGTCACTGTACACGGCCCTCCCAAACTTTTATTCCTGGCTCCCGCCACTGAGCACGAGAGGCATGAAACAAATAGTTAATCCAATAGTTATCTTATACGGAAGCGGATGTTTATTCATTGGTGGATTGTTTGACAAATTTGTTACTATTTCGTTCCTACTTTTTTTGTATCTAAAACTACTACATAGATGCAATAATACAGTTTTTGTACACATCTTTACCCTTGAACTCACATTGAATAGTTTGTACTTTATTGTTTACAAGTGCTCTATCATAATGAAGTGTCAAGCAACTAGAGGCATATATTTGTGTGCGAGGCAGTGTGCATACATAGGGTCGCATTTGAAAACATTTGATTTTTCTGGCTTTTATCACCATGCATTAATGGGAATTCTGCTGCAGATATGGAAGTGTAAAACTACCCTAATCCAGCATGTTTAACTGACAAACCTGCATTTTAACTATCGACAACATAGGTCCCACCTCTTGCTTTTACTATATCATTGAGCTATGGTTTCTAATATTTTGGCTTGTTTTTAATAAATTTCTATGGGCGAAATATGTGCAATAATGATTTTGTTGCGAAATATACGTATATGGTTTCTTAACTCTAAATTATATAAGAATCTCTTCTCATGATTTTCTTTTTCCTCTCGTGACTTTGAATTTGCAGTTACATAATCCCTGTCCCTGTCATAAAACATTTTATAGCTGGAGTGGAAGAAAGTGGAAATTATGTCGGATTTTGCTCTCTTGGTTTGTCGTGCCAACCTACTGAAAATGTTCAACTTCGTGAGCACTTCCGAATGCGCTCTGATATGACTGGAGTACTCGTGAGCAAGATTAATCCACTTTCTGATGCAGACAGGGTCCTTAAAAAGGATGATATTGTCCTCGCATTTGATGGTGTGCCTATAGCAAATGATGGGACTGGTATATATTTTCAATTCCTTTTTCTTGGTGCTTCAATTTAGGACTTTGTGTTGTTATTGAATGTTTTTACGTTTTCTCCTTCCTTAGTGAGCCAAAAAGACACAAAAGTTTGTTTAGTTGTTCATATCGTATAATGATACCCATGTTGAAAAGAACACTTGGAGATTCCATTTTCTATTACTCATTTTCTGTAGGAAATAATCCACATGCATGTGGAGCCTGTTTGGTATTCCTTTGAAAGAAGTGAAAGAAGCACCACAAACATCCTGTTGAGATTTAAATAGCATAAATGGAAAGAAAAGAACAAAAGATTTATGTGGTTCGGCCATGGCCTACGTCCACGGGAGTTGACCGATTTTCACTATATTGCTTAATTTAAATGCTCCGATCAGCATGCCTATACTTATAGTCTAAGAAGCACCGATACGGACACGCGACACGGACACGACACGACACGGATACGCCGATACGGCATTTCTAAAAAAAGCAGGATACGATACGTTGGGGACACAATTTTTAAAATATATATTTTTGAAATATATGTTTACCATGTCTTATCAAAATTGGCATAAAGCACATAAATCACAACAATACTATGAAATTATCAAAAACAACAAAGCAAATAAATAAAATTCAAAAACATCTTCATTAATATGTTAATAACATTCATCAACCAAGTGTCAAAGCACATTGTCATTTGCTAACTACTAAGTAATGTATGCACTTGTCCCCCAAGTATGTCCATCTACATAAACCAAGTACCAAAAGATATTTGCTAACTTGTGTCCACTAGTATATAGCCCAAAAAATATATTTGTGATCATGAATTAAGTTCCAAAAAATACCGACTAATTACTAAATAGTAACTAGTAGTGCTATATATGTCCCCAAAAGATGTCCATCCACTCATTCTTCAATTTTGCCTCATCACCATCATCAGTAAATATCGGGTTGTGTTGTCGTTTTATCTTTCGATATTGATACGAGTGCCAAAACAGAGTGTTAGTGCTCCATAGACCGTTGGTTACCCACCAATGGTGGATGAAATCAACATCCGCAAACTCTCATGACCTACTTGAGTATCCGACACGTGTCCAAAGAGTGTCGGCTCAAGAAAAACTAACAAAAAATTCTGACACGAAATTTTGAGTATCCGACACGTGTCCAAAGAGTATCGGAGAGTGTCGGTGTCAGATACGTATCCGACACTGATACGTGGGGCAAAAGAGAGTGTCGGTGCTTCATAGCTTATAGTTATAGGCCATCATCATACATGATCTTGAAGATTCCTCATATAAAAGATATTGTCCAAATAATAAACACATAGATTTGATAATATCTTATCTCTAACTTAAATGATAAGATATACCTACATCGTATTTCTAAAGATATGATAAGAATCAAAATATGATACGCCCAAAATTGTCCGAGTATCCTGTACTCCCGACCTACCACTTTTCCCCGACCCACAGGTCGGGATAGGGCAATCAAGTAGATTCCTTCTAGAGCAGGACAATTCTAGTCCAACTCATTCAGTTCAACGAGTCCCACACGGCTCAGACTTAGAGTGGCTCCTAGATAAAATTGCCAACTAAAGATAACCTTATCTAGGGCTGCTAAGATAAGGAAACAACTGTCAATCAGTCTCCTAAGGGCGTCCTACATGTATTAGGAAACCATTTTGCTCTATAAAAAAGGTTCTCCTCTCCTCATCAAAGGATCCGATTTTCACATCCCTAACCTTAGCCTCTCACGGCCTGTTTCCTCCTTGAGGCTGCGAAACCCTAGTCAGCAAAAGCTCCCTTAGATTGCTAAAAGCAGTCGTGTAAGGCAGCGCCTTGATAGTTCCAGTTTTAATGTTGGATCATCAAAGTCTCCTACACCACTGACACACACACATCACACATGGATGTAGGTTGCTTCATTAACAACGCCAACCACATACCTATTTTTCTCTTTAATATTTATTGCAACTCTAAACAACACATCCGACCTGTTTACAAAATCTGACATCATCAGTTTGGCACCATCGGTGGGAATCGACATATCTCCTTCATCAAACAAATCTTCGACTGATACATCGCTGGAAAATGTGGTCGAAGGCCTCAGCAGGCCGCCACTGCTGCCCCTACAGCCCAGAAATCCCGGCAGTTCTGAAACCAGAGCAAGTCACTGTTGCGCTTGCGCAACTCTTTGAAGGGCAGCATCAGACACAACAACTGATCAACACCCTGGTGGTGAGCTAGACCAACGCCGCGCCTGCCCATGACGCTCCGACGGAGGTAGGCGCACTCGCCAGGGCCAACCAGCACACGCTGGCCAATCCGAACAGCAGGGAGGATGCTCGAAACGTGATCAGCAACAGGCGAGCCGCCCGAAGTGAACTGAGCGCTTGGCTTTGGAATCTACCCAGGATGCCTCGACAAGGAGCCAGGTGTTCTTAGGAATCAGATAGACAGTAGCCGGGCGCGTTCGCACTAGACAGCTCCGCCCAATTAGGATGATGCCTCATCTGCTGATCCAACTTATCATCCTGACCATAGTTGTCAAATCGGGATTCGTATCGTGAATCGAAATGATACAAGTGAATCGAATCGGGATTCGTGAATCGTGAATCGTAAGATTCGGAAACAAATAAAAAAAACTATAAAAGTGGTTTAAAAAAAATATGTAGAATAGAAAGTAGAAGGAAAGAGCAATCAAATAATGATAAATGTTTAAGAGTTTGGACCACCTTTATAAAAAAAAAAAAAAAAAAAAAAAAAAAATCACTAGTCTTGTATATTGTATTTGGTGTCTTGTATATTGTGTTTGGTATATTACATTTGTGTTGGACAGAATGTATATTCAAAAATGGAGAGAGTTTTGAGGAAAAACTTTTAAAAAGCACCTTTGCTTTTGTCTTATTCACAAACCAACACGAATGCTCCTTTTCTTGTTCCACATAGGAAAATTAGAGAAAGTTGGAAGGGCATATATAAGTGGAGGTTGGTGTAACCCTTGGGGGTACCGAATTTTGTGAAGGGGAAGGACTTAGGCCCAATTGGGTTTACAACAAAACACACACGCGCGCGCGCCGCCGTTGCTCCGCCCCACTCCGTTCTGGGCCGGGCTTGGGCGTGGGTGTGGGTTGGGTCGGGCTTGGTCCTACTCCTATATATCTTTTTATACAATATTTATTTGGAAAATATTTTTTTATAATCTGATAGAGTTATAACAAGATTGGACAGTTGGAGACCCAGTCTCCCTCAATCTCCTCCACGTTTTTTATTCCAAATTTTTTCTCCAACGTTACCTAGTTTCCTCTCCACGTTCTGCAACGTTATATTTCTAACGTTCTTTTTCCAACATTCTGTATATATTTATTTTTTTTATAAATATAGCAAACTGCTTTTAGTGTAATTTTAATTCCAACTAGAGAGAAAAACAAGCAGTTTTTGTAATATAGAGAGAGATACAGTTTTGCAAAATATTTTCTGTAATTTCGAGCAACTAGTTCTGAAAGGGTGTGGATTTTTCGGATTTCCTCCGTGCAAGGAAAATTTGAGACAGAGGCGATTTCTGGGCTGCTTTATCCTAGGGACGTCGTGACCTAATTGGAATTGCTTGCACGACTTGGGTAGAGCCGCGAAGTGTCTTAAAGAGAGCGACTTAGTCCACGACTCATCCTAAGAAAACGTCAAAGGCTACAACAATTTCTCTCTTATTTTTTATTAGAGTCTATTATATATGTTTTTACTTATAAACAATGGGAAAGGCTCTCCAGTGCACTGGGCTTTTAAGCCTACAAAACCCGCAGGCTGCCCCGCTGACCCGCGCTCCATCCCGCCGCTTCGCGGACCCGCGGGTTTTTTAAGCTTAAAAGCTCAGTGCACTCGCCTAGTGCACTTACCCAGTGCACTGAAGAGCCTGACCCTATAAACAATACTATTATATATGTTACTTTTGCTCTAAAAAAAAGGATCTCTTCTCCTCATCAAAGGATCCGATTTTCACATCCTTAACCCTAGCCTCTCACGGCCGGTTTCCTCCTCTTCTTGAGGTTGTGAAACCCTAGTTAGTAAAAGTCCCCTTAGATTACTAAATGTGGTCGTGTAAGGCAACTCCTTGATAGTTCCAGTTTTATTGCTAAATCATCGAAGTCTCCACACCAATCTCTGTAAACAGTTTTCTACTTAGTGGAAGCACTAACACACATCACACGTGGATGTAGGCTGCTTCATTAACAACGCTGAACCATATGCAAACCCTATTTTTCTCTCTTTTATATTTATTGCAACCAAGGATTAAAATTTCGTGTCGTTTCGACCAAAACGTCCGAAACTTTTTGGTTTCGCTGGGGTACGAAACGAAACAGGGCAGGAATCTCGAAATTCCAGAGTATCGACAAGATTCAACTGTTTCCATGTGTTTCGTACGAAACACTTTTGTTTCCACCGAAACATTCACGTGATTTGACAAGGCTGTCAAAATAGGTGATGATTCAAGAAGAGAATTTTGGGGGAAACGATTAAAGAAGAGAAATTTGGGGAAAGTTGGGAATCTGTGTATAAAAAACTTACTTGGTAGAGGTGATTCAACTGATTCATCTTCTTCTTCTTCTTACTATCTAGGGTTTCCCGTTAGCCTCTTCTTCTTCTTCTTCTTCTTCTTTTTCTTGCGATGATGAATCGATGATGATGATGATGATCTGATCTAGGGTTTCCCATGTGGGTTTAGCTCGAGTTGCGACTCTCGAACTCTCACGTATCTGTCTCTCTTTCTCTCTCTCTCTCTCTCTCTCTCTCTCTCTCTCTCAGCAGTGTTGAATCGTTGATTCAGTCCAACTAAATAACACAAGATATTTATGCCATATTTTAAAATCTTAAATATTTTGTTTTTATTAATGCTTTAGATTATAATATAACCAAGGATTAAAATATTAGATTATATTATATAACATATCAGTATATCACTTGGAGCTTAAAATATCATAGTATCATTTTTATTTTATTTTTTTTTGAGGAAAATCATAGTATCATGTTAAAAGCTTAAATATTAAAAGTTTAAAATATTAGTGTTATAAAGTATATAATATATACTTATATTGTTATTATAAGTTACATCCTTATAAAAATGTAAAAAATTAGTCATACTTTATTTATTAATTAGTCTTAAAATTTGTAAGTACAGTTTATAAGTCTGTTAAAAAAAAATTACAATTTGTAAATTATTGACGCCTAAATTATCATGTATTTTCAATTCGAACTATAAATTATTGATATAATTGCATATATAACTTATACTGTATTAGTTATATAAATTATAATAGTTACAACTTATATAAGTTATATAACTAATATTCTTATAAATATAAAATTAGTTATACTAAATTTACTAATTAGTCCTACAAGTGTACTAATTGCAATTAATACTTGAGTAATGCTACGCCCACAGAGCCTGGACCAGTTTATGTGCCTGCTCGACAATCTACAGCCGGTTGGATGTGAATTTGTTGGATGAACAATCATTTGTATTTTAGAGATGTCTTATTAGCTCCTTATGTGCTTATATGTAACTTTTCTTTTCTATGAATAGCATTTTCTGTATTCTATGAACTGCTTGACAGTAGATTGACGCCTAAATTATCATAGATTTTCAATTTGAACTATATATTATTGATATAACTACATATATAGACCTCTCAAAGGTTCAATTAATCAATTTTAAGCTTTATATGTGCAAACAGTGTAGTTTGAAGTTATGTTTCCACAAGTTTCTTAGTGTTTCCAAATTTTTCCGGTGTTTCCACATGTTTCCGAAACGTTTCCGAAAAGTTTCCGTTTCCGGGAACACCGAAACACTACACCGAAACGAAATTTTGATCCTTGATTGCAACTCTAAACACCATATCCGACAAAATTTGGCATCATCATAATATATGCATATCTTATCTCTAACAGTCCCACTCGAACGAGCATGTAAGAATCTAATGCTCATATTGAATACAAAATATTTCTCTTCGTTCGGGCCGAGAGGGGTGCGAGGCTACGGGTGGTGCTGGAGGTGGCTACCGAGTGTGCCAAGGGTGGCTACCGAGTGGCCTGGACGAGCCACTAGTGGATAGCGAGCACTATGTGAGAGAGCCTGGTTGATCTAGAGGCCTAGGAAAGAGAACCCAGTTGATCGAGATGACCAAGGCGCAGAAAATTTTGGATCCCAGTTTTCTACTATTTGTACATACAAATAAACAAAGAATTGAAATGAATAAAGAGAAAGAGGAAGAGGAAGGGAACATTAAGGAAATACATGGTTTGGTCCAAAGAACCTATATCATCACTCCAAAGAAAATTTTGGATCCCAATTTTCTACTGTTTGTTCCTCTCTATGATTTTATTAAACAAAATGAGAAAAGAAATAAGATATTACAATGTTGTCCATCTAATAATACTTAACTATACTAAACACCCAATAATAAAATAATATACTCAACACTCCCCCTCAAGCTGGTGCGAAGATATCTCTCATGCCCAGCTTGCTAAGAATAAAAATGAAAAGACCTACTAGGAAGACTCTTAGTGAGAACATCAGCTAATTGTTCTCTAGATTTCACAAATGGAGTACAAATATTCCCATTACTCAACTTCTCCTTGATGAAGTGACGATCAATTTCCACGTGTTTAGTCCTGTCAAGGCGAATAGGATTGTGAACAATATTAATGGCCCGCCTTATTGTCACAGTACAACTACATTGAGTCTTCAAGCTTCAAACCCAGATCAGAAGAATAATCTGAATCCATAATAACTCACACACTCCTTGTGCCCATAGCTCTAAACTCTGCTTCAGCACTAGATCGAGCCACTACGGGTTGTTTCTTGCTTCACCACGTAACCAGATTCCCCCCAACAAAGGAACAATACCCCGTGGTTTACCTTCTGTCAGTCACTGACCTTGCCCAATCTGCATCAGTAAAGGCTTCAACTTGTGTGTGACTATTATGCTTACCAAAGAACAAACCTTTCCCTGGAGCTCACTTGAGGTACCTCACGATACGAAAGACAACATCAAAATGAATCTGTCTTGGAGAATGCATAAACTGACTTACCATACTCACTGCAAAAGCAATGTCTGGTCTGGTGTGAGACAGATAAATCAATTTACCCACCATTCTCTGATATTTTCCCTTATCCACTGGTTCTCCACTTTATTCACCCCCAAGTTTCTGATTAGGATCCATAGGCGTATCAGCTGCCTTGCTACAGCATCCCTGTTTCCTTTTAGCAAATCCAACACATATTCTCTATGATATAAATATTCCATTGCTGGATCTTGCTACCTCTATTCCTAAAAAATACTTTAAATTTCCCAATTCCTTAATCTCAAATTCTTTAGCCGGTAATTTTTTAGCTTCTCCATCTCTTCCAGATCATTTCAAGGGAGAACAATATCATCAACATAAACGATCAAAGCAGTGACTTTACCTCCTGAAGAGTGTTTCACGAAGAGGGAATGGTCACCTTGGCTTTGTCGAAATCCATACCTGAGCATCGCCTGTGAAAAACGATCAAACCACCCGATTGCTTGAGTCCATAGAACGATTTTCGGAGACGACGCACTTTTCCTCTTGTCTTGATGTCCTCAAAGCGTGGAGGTACATCCATGTAAACTTCTTCCTCTAAGTCACCATGTAGGAACACATTCTTTACATGATGTAGTGGCCACTCCAAATTTGCTGCAAGGGACAACAAAATTCTGATAGTAGTCAACTTAGCCACTGGAGCAAATGTCTCTTGGTAATCGACTCTGTAGGTCTGAGTAAATCCCTTAGCCACTAACCTGGCCTTATACCTCTCAATTGTCCCACCAGCTTTGTGTTTCACAGTGAATACCCACTTGCAACCTATTGCCTTCTTCCCTCGAGGTAACTCTGCTAATTCCCAAGTGCCGTTTTTAGAGAGTGCTTTTATCTCTTCAACTATGTCTATCCCTTTTATAGTTTCTTGGACATGGTTAGAATAGAAACAGAGGAAAGTTTGAAGACAAAAGCTCTATAGGATGGAGACAAACGAGAGTATGAACAAAATTAGCAAGGGGATGTTTAGTACATGCCCTAGTGCCCTTCCGATGAGCAACATGAATGTCTAAATCATCACTAGAGTCAGAAATATGAGTTGGGGAATTTGAAATTCCCTGACCATCATCACTAGAAGTGATTGGCTGTAGTGAAGGGTAAGAAATTGTCACGACCCAAATCCACTAAGTATGGCACGAGGGTACGTGACATGCCACCGAGGCCTGACCCTATGTGATTAACGTTCTAAACGGGTTTTTAAACTCATTTAAACTACATTTGCAAGTGATTAGCCCCAAGGGTATGATAGGAATTTGAGTTAGATTTATACCAAAAGATAGCCGTTTGAGTCTAGGTTCCAACGTTGAAAACGGTAAGTTATGTCTGTTTCCGTAAAAGTCGTCGTTTTGAAACAATTAAAACAGTGTGTATTTCGATCGATCGAAGCAGCTTCTATTCACAATTCTAGCCATGAGTATCTAAGCAATCAAACATGCTTGAATAGCAAAAGCACTTGTCAAAACCTTTCATACATGAACATAGGAGTCTTATACATCAAGTTCTACACATGCTCACCTAACAACATAATTTACAAGTCCTTAGTCCTAAACAACAACAACTACGCCATATACAATATGCACATTAAACACTTGCTCTCCTCTTTCGTCCTCTATTTCTCTTTCTCCTTCTCTTTCCTTTCACCTGAAATGGTTATTCAATAACCACATGAGCTGAAGCTCAATGAATAACGTGCTCTTTGACATAAATTTGTGTATATCATTTAAACACGTGATATGCAATTCAATGTAACATAATGAATCACAACCAAGTAAGTATTTATCTCCAAAGCTTCTTGTTCTTCTCACTACCCCGTGCCCGTAATGGCACCCTTTATCCTTGTTCCGAGCTATCCAATACCCTACACAAGGCGTATTGAACACTCAAGCCTTAGAAGGCTTTTCTACACTCCCTTTTTGGAGCTTTCTCTTTGTAGTGATAGAACAATTGCTTCTTCAACCACATAATCACATAAACATGTTTCCAACACATAATCCTTTCTATCTCTTGCACATATAGTCAATCATGATATACACACGTGCTCATAATTCATGAATTGAAAGTAAATCATTTATATGCCACAATTTCATTACTTGAAAAGTTTCCTCAAAGATAGAGGTTACTCACCTTGCTCTGGATATAGTATTGACAAGATATAATGCTCACTTTCAAACTCCTACAAGTCATATAAGATTTTCATAGCAAATTAATATGAATTCCTCTAATTCATCCATCAAAACTCTATGGAAATGAAATTAAATCACATACAAAGAATACTCTTACCCTTAGCTTCTCAAGTCTAGCTTCAATTTGAGATAGAAATCTCCCTAGAACCCTTTTCCCTTTGTTTTTCCTTCTTTTCTCTCTTGTTTTTCCCTTTCTTCTATGCACCTACTTGCTTGTATAGAGACAAGCACCTCAAAAAGATGTACATCTTATTTAACTAGTTATTCTTCCATTTCTCTCTCTTGCCCACTTGAATACACATGGACTTGGCCAAATATAGCCCAACACCTCCTACTTGCCCACCTACTAGGCCACCTACTATGCCACCTACTAGCTTAGGTAATGTAAGCTAGCACCTTGATTAGGCTAACTAATCATCATTAAGCTAATTAATCTCAATTAGACTAATTAATCTTGATTAGGAAAATTCTACCAAATTTCCGAAATTACACTTTCACCTACCATATTTCTTACTAATTACACAATAGCTCCTCTAGTTCTCGTGAATTGCCAATTCACCTACTAGTTAGGAAAATGTATTCTTTTTACTCCTATCATTTATGCCCTTGTCTAGCAATTCAACATTTTACATCAAATATATATCCAATACAAGGCATTAAATAATTCCATGTTTTTCAAAATATGCAAATGCCAAATAGATTGCCATGTATAATAAGATTAGGTATGCAAATCTTATATATATTCATGTCATTACCGTATAATGCACATTAAGATAATAGTATTACATGTCAAAATGTTGAGATATTACAGAAATAGCTTCCATGTCTGATGCCCCAAACCGTTTCCTCTCCTTGTTCTTTGAGTAAGTTAGCAACTCTTTCCCCCTTTTTTTCAGTTGGTGCTCTTTCTCCCTCATTTTGAACTTCCTCATTTTCCTCATTTTGTTTACTTCCTCACTCTCTCTTTCTTCTCCCTTTTTTTACCTCATTCTTCCTACTTCTGCTACTCTCTCATTTTCAATTCCTTCCTCGTTGCATATAATAGCAACATGCATCTCTTCCTCACTCTCTCTCTCCCCCTGAAGAGGTGATTGTAGAGACTGTGGAGAATGAAAGTAGGAGTGTGTCTCATGGAATGTGACGTCCATAGAGATGTACCACTTACGAGTAGGAGGGTGATAACACTTGTATCCCTTTTAAGTAGGGGAATAACCGAGAAAGACACACCTAAGGGCACGAGGATCTAACATTTTTCGGGACGGAGAGTGATTGTGAATAAAACAAATATTCCCAAAAACTTTAGGAGGAATGACAAACATGGACGACAGATTAAGGAGAATTTGGATAGGAGATTTCTTTCCAAGGACACGAGTGGGTAATCTGTTGATGAGGTAGTAGCCGTTAAAACTGCCTCCCCCCCAATAAGACTTTGGAACCTGCATCGAAAAAATCATAGATCTAGCAGTTTCCAACAAATGACGATTTTTGCGTTCTGCAACTCCGTTTTGTTGAGAAGTGTTGGTGCAAGAAGTTTGGTGAATCATGCCATGCTCAGAAAAATAGGCTCGAAGGCAATCATAAATATTTTCCCCTCCTTTTGTCTGAACGGACAATTTTGACTATAGTACAAAATTAAGTGCATCATTTTGTGAAATGTTTTAAATATAGAGAACACTTCATTTTTATCTTTCATCAAATACACCCAAGTAGTACGAGAAATATCGTCAATAAAAGTAACAAACCACTTGTAACCATTCAAAGCAGAAATATGAGAGGGACCCCATACATGAGTATGAACAATCTGAAAAGGACTAGTACTTTTATTCAAACTCAAATTAAAGGTGGCACGATGATGTTTGCCAAGTTCACATACCTCACAAAAAACATCAGAAACATTCTTGTTGTTTATTAAAGAAGGAAATAAACGACTAAGAATAGAAAAAAGAAGGATGCCCTAGTCTCTGGTGCCACAGCCAAGCGTCTCTAGGAAGAGTCTCCTCAAAGAATGATGAGCACTCCTAGTCAAACTACCACTCTCAGCTTCATTGGGCATTAGATAATAGAGTCCATTAGCTTCCCTACTACTGCCAATCCTCTTCTTTGTGGAGAGGTCCTGAAAAACACAGTGAGAAGGGAAAAAGGTTGCACAACAATTAAGATTATAAGTGATTCAACTAATTGAAAGAAGACTAGTCGAAAAATTGGGAACATAGAGTACCGAAGATAAAGGCATTGAATTAGATGCATAAATGACACCTTTACCAGAAATAGAAGAAAAATTACCATCAGCAGTTCTAACTTTATCTCTACCTGAACAGGGATCATAAGTAGAAAAGACAGAGGATTGACCCAGTCATATGATCGGAAGCCACAGAATCAATAATCCATGGTTGTTGAGATTAAGTTTGTAAAGCACTTATAAAATTAGCAACATTAGCTACTTGGGCAAAAGAAGTAGAAGAGCTCGTAGGATTATCCAACTGTGCCATAATACGCCTCAAGGTCTCCAAATCATTGTTTCTAATACACCCAGTAGAAGGAGAAGGGGACGATGACTGCTCTGGAAAACTAGGATTAGTTCCCGTGGATAAGTGTGCCCGAGGTCCATTTCTTCTGCCCCCATTTCGACCACCAACCGGTCCACCCCCCCTCCTTTCGTCGAGGGAGGACGACCATGAAGCTTCCTACACGTTTGTCGAGTATGATAAGGCCTATTGGAGTAATCACAGAACTGCTTACTCTTGTTGTCTGTAGCCTCATTAGTGTGGTTCTTGGGAGGATAAGGACCCTTCCCCCTCTTTGGCTGGAGGAGGTCATGGCAGACCTATTAGTAGATAAGGAGGGAAACATAGCTGACCGACGACTCTCCTCATTCTGAATGTAGGCAAACGCTTCCCGAAGAGAAGGTAATGGCTCCATCCCAAGAACCCGACTCCTTACCGTATCAAACTCGGAGTTGAGGCCAGCTAAGAATTTGAAAATTCTCTCTCTCTCTCTCTCTCTCTCTCAATGTAGTCCTTAAAGCTAGCTGCATCTGTAGGACAAACTGGACGGTAATTCTTTAAGTGATCAAGCTGTTTCCACATCGTGGAAAGAGAGGTATAAGATTGAAGTATATTGCGCTCACCCTGAGCTTCAGCCTCAATACTTCGACAAAGTTCATAAACTTGAGCAACATTACCTTTTGAGCATAAGTCTGAGTGAGAGTATCCCAGATGTCTTGTGCAGTTTCCCTCTCCAGGAAAAACTCAACAATTGTGGGCTCCATAGAATGAACAAGCAAACTCATCACAAGATAATTTTCTGTCTCTCACTTGGCATAAGTGGGATCTTCACGACTAGGAGCCTTGAGCGTGCCATCAACATAGCCAAACTCTGCTCTACTGCGGAGCCAAAAAGTGGCAAACTGGTACCAAGAGAGATAATTTTCACCATTGAATAGAACAATGGTGATTTTTGAACCTGGGTTCTCGGTAATGAGGGAATACCTTTCATTACCTATAGGAGAACTCACAACACCAGTAGTGGTGGGGGACTTGCCGATCTCCAAATCTTCTTTCGGCATCTTGAGAAAAACTCTTGGTCTGAACGATCACACACGACAGAGAAGGTCAACCTAGTCGTCACATGCACCGATTGGGTGCAATTGTCCAATCTATGGACAGGTCATTGGTCCGATTATAGACCAAAACACAAATTCTGGAAGATTCGATCAGCCAGTAGAGAACAGCTTTGTGGCTAATTTAGGAAAAAAATTTGGAATTTATAGAGAGAATAAGGTTAGAGAAATCAGCCCAGGGTAGATATGAGAAGTTATAGTATGTATAAGGTCTATCGTAGGGATTGTTTGGGATGCGAGGTTGGCCGGACTAGGCCAGAGATGACCTGGGGTGATAGGCGTAAGCCACAAATGGCCTGGGGGGTTCGGTGCAAGCCACAAATGGCGTGAGGTGTTCGGCGAGTGGCTGTAGGGGTCGGTGCAAGTCTGTGGGGTACTGGGATGGGCGGCGAAGGTCTGGGTGGGTGGTGGTGTGTAATAACCCGAAATTTCTATATCTTTTATGCTGCAATACGTGAGCACGAGATGCTAGCGCATGATAAATAGATAGGGGAAAGAGACTCATTAAAAAGATGGAGCAGTCCCATGATAGGAGAAAGGGTCCGAGAGGAGATGCAAGGGGAATTTCATTACGAGAATGGAAGGTACGAATGGTAGAAGAAGAGAGAAACGATGAGATGAAAACGTTTCCATAATTGGTAGGATAATTAGTAACTCACAAGAATGTTAGTTGTTAATTGGTAATAAGCAAGAAGTGCATAACATAGGGGTAAGCTAGTATCCCAAAAGGGGGATAAATGATAAGGGTGTGTATGTAAACATTTCTACAACTGGTAGGTCAAATAGTAATTCACAGAAATGTAAGGAGCTACATTGAAATAATTGAAAGTATAGTAGGTGAATATGTAATTTAGGAAAGTTCAATTCTAGAACTTGGTGAAATCTCCTAAGTAGGGAGATTAATTAACTTAATTGAGGTTAATTAGCTAATTGAGATTAATTAGCTTAATCAAGAACAAGCAAGGATGTGTTAAATGTCGTGACTTGGGAGATTAAATCTCCAATTGACATGTGGTGATGACTAGCCTAATGGAAGAATACAAAATAGATGTACATCTTTGAGGTGTTTGTGTAGTATAGGCAAGAAGGTGAAAGAAAAGGGTGAATAAGGGAGAAAATAGAAAGAAATGAAAGGAAAATAAAGAAAAGGGAAGTTATGATAAAGGAATTGGAGTTGGAATTTGACCCCCAAGGGTAAGTAGACTTGTAGTCTATGGTTTAATTCCATTTTGATTAAGGAACATGACATGTTCATATATTGTTTACATGTTGAATAACTAATGTAGGGGGATTAAAGGGGTGATGTAGAAATGAGCTAGTAATCATGTAATTGAATCTACTAGCAAGGTGAGTAATTCTAATACTTGAATTGATGATCAAGATGCTGTATATATTGATGAGCCATGAGATTTGTAAGTGATCATGTTATCTTGTTATGGTTTCATGAAGTGATGTTATATGCGACGATTATGGAGTTATGTGTTTAATTATACTCTCTATTGTGTAAAGTAAGGATATGGATAGATATTGTTATTGTGGTGTGCATGGAAAGGGGTATGAATGTTTTGACATGCGAATGGATTCCGTAATAAACGGAAGGAAAGGGAAAGTAAGAGAATTCCTACGGGGAATTGTGAGAATGGCACTGGAAGAGAGCAAAGAATGAGAAAGTATGAAATGAGGTGTAAACTATGTGGTATTAAAGTAGTGATGGAAAAGAATGCGTTTAATCGGTGTACTTATAATCATTATTGTGCTTAAATGCTATGTGATGTTAACGTTCACTGATTATGTTATTCACTGAGCTTTGGTTATTTATATAAACATTTCAGGTATTTGGGAAGCAAGGTGAGTTGAAGTGAGGTGAAGAATTGAAGAACGTTTTAGTGTTTATATTTCAGATAATTAGATGGTATTGTAATAATATGGCAGAAGAGAATGCAGTGAAATTGGTAATGAACTATGACTCCTATAATGAGATTAATGGAGCGGTAGGGATAGAAGTGGTACTCTAGAGGTGAAGCCACATTTGTTAAGACCTCAAGGGTTCTACTATGTGGAGTTATAGATAATAATGGATTGTGCGTGTGTTTTATAATGAATGGTGACTCATGGGAAAGAGATTAAAAAGGGGAAAAACACGAGGGAATGTGCATACTTGCATGACATGTTAAACTTGTTTGGAAGTAGATTGTGTAAGAGTGATTGTATGTCTTACATTTGCGAGATATGACGATAACTTTGGTTGCATGGAAAATATTGTTTAGCTTGTGTTTAAAGGTTTCTACAGATTATTATAAAGAAAGAGCCTTTATGGGTTTTAAAAAAGGGATTTTATAACTCAATTTGAGAAAAAAAGATGCTTGTTTGGTTTTGGTCCATTTTAATTTGCATAGAGTCAACTAGTGACTCTTTAGTTGAATAGTAAGGTGGGGAATAGAGCCTTGGTGGCAGTCACATGTCCTAAAGCTACTCTTTGTGGGTTTGGGGCGTGACACGGTGTCTTGGCGAAGGCCTGGGTATGGGCGGAGGATCTGCGGATGTGGTGGTTGGTGTGGTGGTGGAAAACCCTAGTTACCCTGACTCTGATACTATGTTGGACAATAATTTCACCAAGATTCAAAGTGAGAGAAGAAAATAAGATATTACAATGTAGTCCTAATAATACTCAACTATACTAAACACTCAATAATAAAATAATATACTCAACACTGAGGGGCCTAATTGAGAGCTGCGAAGGGCTTAGGGGCATGATCGCTGTGATGCCGAAGCAGAGAACCGTGGGGCCTGATTAAGAGGTGTGAGTGGCCTAGGGGCCTGATCGCCAAGATGCCAAAGCTAACAACCGAGTGGCCTGAGGGCCCGGTCGAGGGTGCCGAGGGAGTGAAAACCAGTTTGCTCTCATGGACATAGACCTTTGGCTGACCACGCAAATCTCTTTTTCTTTTTCCTTCCATTTTATATTATTTGAATTTCAACATGGTTAATAGAGCATAAAACTCTTTGACATGGTATTAGAGCAGAAAACTCTTTGACACATCCAAATGAAGGGAATAATCTTAAGATGTCTCTAGAATATTCAATTTACGGACAAAACTGCTAGTTTATGTTGGTTGAGAGTTGAAAGTCGTTGTTTTGCTTATCTTATTTAAAGATTTTTGGTTTTCCATGATGATGATATATTACGTTATTTATCTTCTGCAGTTCCTTTTCGTAATAGAGAGCGGATAACTTTTGATCACTTAGTGTCCATGAAGAAACCCAACGAAGAGGCTAAAGTTAGAGTATTAAGGAACGGCGAAGAGCATGAGTTCAGTATAACCCTCCGTCCAGTAAGTTTCGGTTCTTTTTCCTATGATTATTTGAAATGAAAGAATTTCTCACTTCTGCAATCTACAGATCATGTGTGTAAATTGTAAAATACCAAGTGTCTATTGAACAGTAACACAATAAGAAAAGCAAGAAATTTTCTACCAATATGAAATGAAGCTGCATTAGATAAATGAGGATAATGCTTTGTGACGAGAAATAGTTACTGACAAAGTGCTTTCCATGTTGTTCTTTTTACTGGACCCAACATGCTGCAATGAGACATTGCTAGATGACCTTCATTTGGTTGGGGACGTTGTTTGGTGTTTGGCCTCCAAATTGTGCACAGGAACACATGCTTAGTTTGTGAACACTATTTATTGATCTTATCAGTATGGCTTTAGATATATGGTGGTAATGTAAACAGGTTGGATTTGGACTTGATTCAAATCCGAGTCTTTCATGAAAAATCTCCAGCCCTCTGAGTGATCTTTTCATACATAACCTGATTAACTCAGCTATTCGATCCAAGATTCAGCCCCGACCCGCAATTGCATACTTTTGACGCATCCTGCTGGTTTTTTCGAGCTGTGAAGTTGTGTAGTATAATTGAGATTAAGACTAGTGAGTACTGTGGTATTACGTTTGTTATAGTGCCTTGACTTAGGTTCCATGCAACTTGCTATCTTGTTTATTATTTTAGAGAATCCATGCCATGATCTTTCCTATAACAGTTTGTTGGTTTTAACGTTTTGTCGCTTATTTGGTATAAGATTGATAAATAGAGTGATATATATAATAATAATAAATTTTTTTTTTTTTTTTTTTCAGTTGCAGCCCCTAGTTCCTGTTCACCAATTTGATAAGCTCCCTTCTTATTTCATATTCGCGGGCCTAGTCTTTGTTCCATTGACCCAGCCATACCTTCATGAATTTGGGGAAGACTGGTATAATACTTCACCTCGTCGGCTTTGTGAGCGAGCACTGAGGGAATTGCCGAGAAAGGCTGGTGAACAACTTGTCATTCTTTCACAGGTCTGTCTGCTTCTTCCTAGTATTCTTTTTGGAAATGATATATCGTTTCAATATATGGTGTTTATGTAAATTCATGATGAACCCGTATGATACTGTTGCCGCAATGAGAACTCAATAATCCCCACTGCCTAATTCTAGAAGTTAAGAACCTTGATTGATGGATTAAACTAAGCCACTAATGAGAATAAAAAAGGTAAATAGCCAATTTCTAATTTTTGCCCTTCCCTACGTTATGCTAGAATTTTATGTTGCAATATATTTTTGGCAAACTTAGGGTTGACAATGTGTCAATCCCATGTTTTATGTTAAATGGAATAATTGTAGAGAAATTACATAATGGTCCTTAAGACTTTAGAAAAGAAAAGTGTTGAGATTATTTGTCCCACATCGGGGACTTATAACCTGGCTACTCAATATATAAGTTCAAGGGGCCACTCCACCCGTTGCCAATTGGTTTTGGGTTGGATGTTCTAATTTAACATGGTATCAGAGTAGGTTATTATTGGGCAATTTGTCCACGTGTGCTCTACGTCACCCTATCTCAGTAATCCACATGTTTGGCTCTCAGTCATGCCACACGTGCGGGGGTGTGTTGAGATTATTTGTCTTACATTGGGGACTTATAACCTAACTACTCAATATATAAGTTCAAGGGGCCACTCCACCCATTGCCAATTGGTTTTGGGTTGGATGCTCCAATTTAACAAAAAGAAATATAAAACATAAAATAACTTCCAAAACTCCCCCACAAGCTGGTATGAAGATGTCCCAGCTTGTCAAGAGTGGAGTGAAACGGTCTACTCCCAACCCCTTTGATACGAATATCTGCCAATTGCTCACCAGTCTTCACAAAAGTAGTGCACACTAGACCATTGTTTAGATTTTCCTTAATAAAGTGCCTATCAATCTAGACATGGTTGGTATAATCATGCTATACTGGATTATGAGCTATGTTGATAGCAGCTTTATTGTCACAATATAGTCTCATAGGTCCTGTCAAATCCAACCTCATATCCTTCAGGAAGGACTTGATCCTCAAATGTTCGCAAATGCCTTGGGCCATTGCCCTGAACTCTACCTCTGCACTGCACCGTGCTACTAAATTTTGCTTCTTACTCCTCCAAGTAACTAAATTACCCCCTACAAATCCTTAGATGGACCTTATATCAGTCACCGAGCCAGCCTAATCTGCATCAGTATAGGCTTCCACCCTAAGGTGATCATGCTTGGCAAAGTACATGCCCTTTCCCGGAGCGGACTTTAAGTACCGAAGTATCCGAAAGACAGCCTTCAGATGAGTCTCACGCGGAGCATGCATAAATTGGCTACCCACAATCGCTGCAAATGCGATGTCGGGAAGTGTATGAGACAAATAGATGAGTTTACCTACAAGTCTTTGATATCTCCCCGTATCAATTGCAGTTCCACTACTGTCATCACTGAGTTTCTGATTAGGATCCATAGGGGTGTCGCAAGCTCTACTCCGTAGCAAATCGTGAATCGTAAGATTCGGTGAAAATTTTAAAAAACCTATAAAAATGATTAAAAGATAAAAATAAAAATAAAAATTGTGTGTTTACAATAAACCTAGAGTCTCTATATATATGTATATATCTTATAAGGGTTGGGAAAAGTAAGAAAATATTATAAAAGTTTTAGCCTTTCACAACACTGTATTGTATATTCTAATATATGTTATATATGTTACAAGTAATACTGTATATGTTATAATAATTGTATATTATTATAATCTTGGACCACTTTATGTTATATATTTAAAAAAAGAAGAAGAAGCAAAGTCCAAAAAGGGGTTAAACCCAGTTGAAATCACCGACTCACCTCTACTCTATATTTGTATATATATATATGAAATAAAGGTAAAAACATGGGTTTTAAACCCAATTGAGTCTTCAGTCGGTGGCTGGGGGTGTTTCATGTATGTAAGTGGTTTATTCTTCTTCATATATATATATATATATTACTGTATATATGTATATGTATGATACACCCAAAATTGCCTATACACTAAAACCGAGCGGTAGACCCGGCAACTCGAGGCCTGACCAAACTGGTCGGAATTGTAGCGCTGGTCTGGCCAATCACAGAGACAGCTCACCTGGGCCCCGAGGCATGATTCAGAACGTTCCAGCTAGTTTCCTATACAAGTTAGAAGACGAATGGAAAGTACAGATTGTTTCCTAATCCAATTAGGAAACCCCCTTGATTGATGCCAATCAATCCAAAATCAAATTATATTACTTAAATCTGTCGAATTTCCTTGTATGAATAAGTCTCTTGCATCTATAAAAGTGACCACTCACCCCATAGAAAGTGATCGACTTTTCAGTCTGCATATCACCCCCATAGCAAGAATAATCGTGCCCGGTCGACCACTGGTAGCTCCAAATTGTTGGTTCACCAAAGGTCCTCGACTTTTTAACAGTATAGTACAAAAAACCGGTCTCTCACTGCCTCTCTCTCCTTAAACTGCTTTAATTTATCATACCAATTTTTGGCATCATCAGTTTGGCGCCATTTGTGGGAACCGACAGATTTCTCAAAACACAAATCTCCTAACTGACAGTCATGCCTCCGAAGAAGGGTAAGAAGGTTGCGCAGCAGGCTAACCGGGACGTCCCGCCGGCCCCGGCAGTCCTCACCCCAAAGCAAATTACCACAATTCTCGCACAGCTCTTGGATGGCCAATGTCAACCTCAACGGAAGATTGAAGCCCTACTGCCCAACAAAGCAATCCTCCAGTGGCCGGGGAACAGCCCGGGAACTTTGTGCGCGGTCGGGAACCGATCCTGACTAGACACCCAGCTACTCACCGTCAGACAGCGGAGGGGAGAGTCGTTGAAGGATTACACCGAGCGATTCAACCAACATAAGCTTCAAGCCCGCAACCTGAATGAGACAGTCACCATTACAGCCTTCTGCTCGGGAGTTCAACACATCAAGTGCGCCACGTCGTTTCACCGAAACCGACCAGCAACATTGGTTGAACTCGCAGAGAGGGTTGGAAAATACATTGACACTGTAGAATTTCTAAAGACCAAAGACCCCGGGCAAAAAAACGAGCCTACAAGAAGTAAGCGGAAGCGGGATCATCCCGAGAAGAATAACGCAAAGGAGCCCAGTGGTTCTGGCAGTTCCTTCAGTGTCCAAGAGCGGTCAGAGTCCGGCAACCCCGACTCGACCTCCAGTTCACAGCGGTCTGGGTCCGGCTGCCCCGACCCGACCTCCAGTTCATAGCGGTCTAGGTCCGGCAGTCCCGACCTGACCTCCTGTTCATAGCGGTCTGGGACCAGTAGCCCCGACTTGACCTCCATTTCGCAGCAGTCAGGGTCTAGTAATCCCGACCTTGCCTCCAGCTCAAAGTGACCAGGAGCCCGGTGATCCCGACCCGGCCTCTTGACTCCAACAGTAGACCAGTTCAACTACAGTGGTACTTCTGCCTGATCATAGCACGAGGCTTCACGGCCTGTCAGAGAGCTCCTGCAAAGACCTCGGGATCACACCCGGGGCATCTAGAAGACCTCGGGATCACACTCGAGGCACCACCAAATGACAGGTAGATCACACCCGAGGCATTCAAAAGACCTCAGGATCACATCCGAGGCACAAAAAGACCCTGGAACTACCAACGATCTGGGTTGGCTGCCTACAGTAATTGTTCCCGCACGCCTACCTCAGCAAATGATTGGGAGGCAAGACGGAATAAAAACTAAAAGAAGTCACACTGAGTATTTACAGGCCTTAGGGCTACTGAGTAAGACTCTTAGACAACCCGGGAGCCTACAATATTTAGAGGCATAAACTCCACTTAGGCCCAAACCGACGATAGAGGTGATTAAATCCTCTTAGGTTGGCCCACAATAGAGGAGTGAAAGAAATCCTAAAATCCATACATTTTGGGTCTGTGTTTAGGTCCAAACCGACAATAGAGGTGACTAAATCCTCTTAGGTTGGCCCACAATAGAGGAGTGAAAGAAATCCCTAAAATCCATACATTTTGGGTCTCTGCTTAGGTCCAAATCGACGATAGAGGTGACTAAATCCTCTTAGGTTGGCCCACGATAGAGGAGTAGAAAAGGACCCTAAAGCAACACGCTTTAGGTCGGCTCCACCAACATGAAACTCTTCTCCCAACAGTCTTGATGAAGTCTTGCTGGGCAGAAGATAACCATCCTGGGGAGTTAGCATAAAAAGGACCCTAATGCAACACGCATTAGGTCAGTTTTTCCAACATGGTAAAATTCTTTTACCCACAATCTTGACGAAGATTTACGGGCAGAAGATGATCATCCTGGGAGCCAACTCAAGCAAAAGACTCCGAATTAGACTGAGTCTCAACTCTTAGCCAATTCCCCAACACTTAAAGATTTCGAATCAGGCTAAGTCTCAACACTTAGCCAGTTCCCGCGAGTTCACCAAACTTAGAAGTCCCGAGGTAACTTTCCCGAGCGGTCAACAGATTTCCAAGCTTGACTCAATATAGCATCAAACCAACCTTAGAAATTGCCTCTACGCTAAAACCCAGCGGTTGACCCGGCAACCCCAGGCCTGACCAAACCGGTCGGAATTGTAGCGCTGGCCTGGCCCATCACAGAGACAGCTCACCTGGGCCCCGAGGAATGATTCAGAACGTTCCAGCCAGTTTCCTATACAAGTTAGAAGACTAATGGAAAGTACAGATTGTTTCCTAATCCAATTAGGAAACCCCCTTGATTGATGCCAATCAATCCAAAATCAGATTGTATTACTTAAATATGTCTAATTTCCTTGTATGAGTAGGTCTCTTGCATCTATAAAAGAGACCACTCACCCCCATAGAAAGGGATCGACTTTTCAGTCTGCATAGCACCCCTATAGCAACCATAATCGTGCCCGGCCGACCACTGGTAGTTCCAAACTATTGTCGGTTCACCAAAGGTCCCCGACTTTTTAACAGTATAGTACGCGTGCTCAGACACACCCGTGGATGTAGGTTCCTTCATTAACAGGGCCGAATCACATACAAAAAACCGGTCTCTCACTGCCTCTCTCTCCTTAAACAACTTTAATTTATCATACCAATTTTTGGCATCATCAATGTATATTGCTGGTATTTGGGTCGGCGCAGCTCTAATGCGTTTTGTTTGGGTTTTGCGAACCAAATTAGGGGGAAAAAGTTCAAAACTCCAGTCAAAATAGGAATCGTATGTATCACAATGCCGATTCTCTGCGACATACAATTAATGAGCTTCTGCGATTCGCACATTCTTTTCAAATCGTTTACTTTGTGTATCGTATCGAATCGTACGTTACGATACATATCGTATGTTATTCACAACAGAGGGTGGTATAGTCATAATATTCTTCATGTTATACTATTATTTGGAGTTGATTTATTTTAGGGATGGTGATATGAGACAAACACATAGTAAACTTTGTCATTTTCTTTGTTCAAAAAGAAAAAACCTTGTCAGTGCCTTTATTGGTTACAACTAGTAGCTTTTTCTTCAAAGTTTGCCTAAAATAATACTCCCTCCGTCCCATTTTATGTGTCCATCTTTCTTTTTTGGGATGTCCCAAAATTGTTGTCCACTTTCTTAAATTAGTATGTAAATTTTACCTAGTTTCCCAAACTACCCTTCCTTACACTCAACACCAAAAGAAAGCAAAAAAGGAAAGTGTAATGATTATGGGCAATTGTGGAAAGTAGGTGTAGATTCTTTTTGTCCCCTTAAATAGTTGGATTCCCCAAGATGGACACATAAAATGGGACGGAGGTAGTACTATTTTTATGTTACTGGGTCATATAGTACAGAATATATACTTAAATATATATTGTATTGCAGCGGTGTCCGTGTCATATTTTTATAGGATTTTCCTTATCGCCGTGTTTTTATGACATTCTTGCCGAGAACATTTTTTTTTCGTTATTAGAAAAGCTCTTTTCTTTAAGGTGAAATTGCAGAGGCTAGAATTTTTCTTGTTGAAATGGTCATAAACTTCCACTTTACCTGTCAGTCATAATTGTTAGTATCATAAATTTCAGGTGCTGATGGATGACATCAATGCGGGATATGAGCGTCTTGCTGAATTTCAGGTAAAGTAGTTTTTCTTTTACCATTGGGATTGTGATCCTCGATCCTGTTTTCAGCACAGCTTTGATGAATTTATTGATATGTATGATGCTATTAATCACTACCTAGATACAGAATGTGGAAGTATCATCGTGATGCCATGCAATGCTCAAAATCAAAGAGAGATGGAGGAAAGCATGTATAGAAATTAGGGTGTTGGGTTGGAATTCCAAATTAGAGCCAGACAATGCTCTATTGTATAAACTATTCTCCAAGAAATATCCAAAACTGCTTCTAAAGCTGAAAGTAACACCTATTTTTACTCCTACTATGGTGCACTAACCATACATGGTTGTCACGAATGCAAAATAACCTCCTAAAAGTAAAAGGTACTACTAACTAAGTAAAGGACTGCACTAAGATTGTGCAAATTCTTGTAAAGAGTTTGCATGTATTTGAGAGGAAGAAATTGCGCCGTAAGCTGCTTCTTCATCTTGTCCCACTCTAAAATTTTCCGTTTTCCCCTTTGTTGTCTACTTGTTTTGAATTGTTTCCACCAAACCGAGACTCGTCTCTTCCAATGAATAGATACAAGATTCAGCTTCTTCTCATCTGAATGCAAACTTCCATAAAAATTCGGGAGTTCCACCTTAATGATATGTTCCCACTTGTTTTTTTTTTTAAGAACCATCTACTCTAAAAGCTTAAGCTGTTAGAGAGGGAGCTACTCTCAACAAGCTCCCTCACGTGTGAAAAGGTGTTTTTTTATTTCATTTTTTTTTGTAAGGGCCAAACATGTAAATTTTAGACAATAAGGCTGTCCGCTGCATCTTCTTAGGTTATTCACCTATGTTAAAAGGTTACAGGTGTTATGATCCTATCACATGTCATATGTATCATTCTTTGAATATTACATTTCTGGAGATATTCCATATTTTGCTGGTCTTCAGTCTGTTCCCGATCCTTCTTCTACCGAAGTCTCTGAGGATTTAAATTTACTTCCGCTTCCAGTTCCTCTATTTAAACCACCTCTGGAGACTTCCTCTTCTCTTCTTCCGTTCATTACCATAACTCCTACTCAGGTGTATTCTCTCCGGCCTCCTGATCAGACTCTACTTCCAATTTCTTCACTGGAATCTGGTAATGTTTCTACTCCCTTACCTTCAGTTTCTTCTAAATTTCCCACTAGACTTCGTCGTCCTCCTAATCGTTATGGTTTTTCTATTAGTACTAATCATCCATGTATCTTACCAGCGACTCTCGGATTCCTATTGATATTTTCTTTGTCAGTTTGACTCCACATCTATCCCTCAGTCTGTCTCTGAGACCCTTCAGGATCCACAGTGGGTGGCTGCCATGACCTTGGACGTGGATGCACTTCAACGTAACCAGATTTGGGAAGTTGTGGCTTTACCCCTGGGTGAGAAAATTGTTGGGTGCAAATAGGTCTTCACCATCAAATATCAAGGTGATGGTACTATTGATCGATATAATGTCCGTCTCGTGGCCAAGGGCTTTACTTAAATTCCGGGCAAGAACTTTAGTGTTACCTTTGCCCCTGTAGCCAAACTGACATATGTTCAACTTTTTATCTCTTTGGCTAATTCTCATAACTGGCCCTTGCACCAAATGGATGTAACAAATGCCATCTTAAATGGGGATTTGGATGAAACTATCTATATGGATCCTCCACTGGGTTTTCGGGCTGAGGGGGAGTATTCAGGGAAGGTATGTCGTCTTCGAAAATCTTTGTATGGGCTCATGCAATCTCCTCGAGCTTGGTTTAACCGCTTTAGTGTGGTTTTTTTTTTATGTTGGCTTCACTCTGTGCCACTCTGATCACACTTGCTTCACCCATCGTCAATCTGATAGCCGGTTAGTTATTATTCTGGTGTATGATGATGATATCATTATTACAGGAGATGATGCTCCAGGCATTACCAAAGTCAAGATGACCCTTAGTCAGTCTTTTGATGTTAAGGACTTGGGTCCTTTTTGATACTTTCTCGGGATAGAAGTTGTTCACTCACGTCGAGGTATCTCATTGTCTCAACGAAAGTACACTCTGGATCTTCTGCAGGATACAAGTATGATGGGATGTCGTCCTACCTACACCCCTATAGATCTCAATCATAAGCTGTGTACTGAGTCTGGGGAACTCTTTCTTGATGCTTTGGTATATCAACGCCTTGTTGGTCATCTTATCTATTTGACCAACACTTGACCCGACATTACATTCGCTGTAAGTGTTGTGAGTCAATTTATGCATGCACCCAGGTCATCTTATCTTGATGTTGTTCATCATATACTTCGGTATCTCAAGACTTGTCCAGGTCTTGGATTATTTTACTCTGTAGGAACACAGTCTGGAGTGTCTTGTTTCATTGATGCCGACTATGCTGGGTCTAAAAGTGATTGTCGGTCCACATCTGGATTCTGCACTTTCTATGGGAATAGAAACAAGCTGTAGTTTCTCATTCTTCCGCTGAGGCAGAGTATCGGGCCATGGCCTAGGAAACATGTGAGCTTCAATGGGTGCGTTCTATTCTGAAAGAGTTGGGTTATCCATTTAGTGGCTCGTCCACTTTGTTCTGTGATAACAAATCTGCACTTATGCTTGTCTCTGACTCAGTTCTCCATGAACGTACTAAGCATATTAAAGTGGATGTTCATTTCATTAGAGAGAAAGTTCGATCTGGAATCATCGCCCCAGAGTTTATGCCTTCTTCTAATCAAACAGCCGAGATGTTTACAAAGTCTGTTGGTCCCTCTCCTGAAGTCAACTTGGATCAGGCTGGGTCTTGTTGATATATTTGCTTCAGCTCCAGCATGAGGGGGAGTGTTGGAATATTTATTTATATTGATCAAACTCAATCACGGAATGGTAGGAATAGATTGATTGTGATGGATTGCAATCATCTATTTCCTTTTTCTTTTTCTTTCCTTTTCTAGTTTTCCTAGCTTGTATATACTCATACATAGTGAATAAATAATACACAACAAATTATTCTTCCATTTTTCTTTCATCTAAAACCAAACCCACAAGCAGTCGCAATTCAATTGTGAAGCCAATACCGATAGGTCACTAGCAATTCAGTTCGACTTTTGGTTCGGAAGTACAATCGCGACCCCAAGTCTGGTTCACAATGATGGTTTCGACCCCCATCCCTGTTTGCGAAGATGATTTCAAGTCACAAAAGGGATTTCGGCTAGTTCGAACAATCGCAAATGGAATTGCAAATTGGCAGTTGGTTGCGACCCTCTCTCCAGGTTTGGACACAGTCAATCCTTGTGCGAAAATGGTTGAGTCCCTATTAGGCCTTTGTTTGGTGAGATTTGGTGGAGATTCAAGCAATATTACTTTTATTCCAGGCTCAACTCAAAGCTGGATACCAAATGATGCCATGCAATGCTCAAAATAAAAGATAAATGGAAGAAAACATATTTAGAATTAGGGTTTTGGGTTGGCATTCCTTAGTAAGAGCCAAACAGTGCTCTATTGTATAAACTCTTCTCCAAGAAATATCCAAAACTGCTTCTAAAGCTGAAAGTAACACCTATTTATCTTCCTACTAAGGTGCACTAACCATACGTGGTTGTGACCAATACAGAATAACCTCGTAAAAGTAAAGCATCAAAAGGTACTGCTAACAAAGCATAAAGCACTACACTAAAAGTACTAAAATTATAACAAAAGTACTGCAGCACACAGGAATAGGGAAGCAGGGGGCCGTGCACCCCGTTCACCACCTAGATGGAAAGTCAACCTTTTAAATGTTGCCCATTCTTCAGGGATTGGATGTGGGACAGCCGAGTGTTCGACTAAAAATTATACTCGAGTTTTGAAGCATGCGATTAAGGTTCCTAGTAATGTTGCTTGGGTTGACCACTTTCTAAGTATGTATTTTCTAAATATATATTGTCTGATAACTATCTTGGAATTCCAACAACTTCACTCTCATTTTGGCTGTTAAAATACTGAGAACTATATGGTGAGCAGGTAAAGGAAGTTAATGGTGTGCAAGTTGAGAATTTGAAACATCTGCGCCAGCTGGTGGAAGATTGTACGGAGGAGAGCTTAAGGTTTGATTTGGATGATGAGAGGGTAATTGTTTTGAACTTTAATTCAGCAAAAATTGCTACTTCTCATATACTGAAGCGTCATAGAATAGTTTCTGCCATGTCTAATGACCTTATCAATGAAGACAAGAGGACAGAGGTCGAGTCTCCCTGCTTTATTTGAGTCATTGTCTTCTTTCTAACAATTGTCATGTGTGGGGTGGGGTTGTTTTTCCCCTCTTTTTAATTTCTATCTATTGCTACTATTGCTAAAATTTATTTTTATTTTATTTAATGTTTTCATTTTTTGTCAAAAATATTTTGGTGAGTCTTGAACCACATATCAACTGTAAATGCTGGAAGTCTCACTTGTCATACCTAATCATTACAATTTAGGAGAAGAAGAATAGAATTTCTCTGAATTGAATCATATCAGAATGGAATTTACCAAGAAGGGTTTATGTATATATATACCCTGAACTAACTTAGCTAATTTTACATAAGACGCCATTTTAAATTAGTGATTACAATAGAGACCCCACTGACTATATTTTAATATCTCAACACTCCCCCTCAAGTTGGACTGTGTATGTCCAATATACCCAACTTGCTCATGAGTGTATGAAATTGTGCAGCAGAGAGAGGTTTTGTTAATATATCAGCAAGCTGGTGTCTTGACCCAATATGGAGAGCCTTGATCACTCCTTGAACCTTGCCTCTCACAATATAGCAATCTACCTCAATGTGTTTGGTTCTTTCATGGAAACTGGGTTTTGAGCTATATGGCTGGCTGCTTGGTTGTCACAAAACAGAAGTGTTGCCTTCTTGTGTTGTATCTGCAAATCTTCCAATAAGCCAATTAACCATATAATCTCACAAGTTTCACCTGCCATGCTTCTGTATTCTGCCTCTGCAGAGGACCTACACACAGTTTGCTGTTTTTTAGACTTCCATGATATTATAGATTCTCCCAAGAAAACACAAAAACCTGTTACTGGTCTGCTTGTATCTGGACAAGCTGCCCAATCTGCATCTGCAAAGCTTTTCAACTGTAGATCAGAATTGGAGGGAAAAAAGATGCCTTGTCCATGTGAAGCTTTGAGGTATTGAGGTATTGCAGAATTTTGTTAGCTGCAAAAGAAAGATCAGGTCTAGTTAGAGTAAGATAAAGCAACTTCCCAATTACAGTCCTGTAAGAACTAGGATCAGGAATGAGTTCTTATGTTAAATTCAACTTAACACCTGGTTCCATAGAAATTTTAGAAGGTTTTGATCCAATGAAACCAATAGATTCAAGAAGTTGTAAAGTATAGTGCCTTTGAGATACAAATATTCCTTTACTGTTTTTAGCAACTTCTAATCCAAGAAAAATATTTTAGGTTTCCTAGTCTTTAAGTTTAAACTGTTTATTGAGTGATTCTTTCAATTCATTGGCTGCTTGAAGATCATTACTTGCCACAATTATGTCATCTACACATACTAACAGTGCTACGAAAGAAGATCCTTGAGTTTTAGTAAAGAGGGTATAATCGTACTTACTTTGTGTAAAACCATGAGCAAGTAAAGCAGAAGAGAATTTTGCATACCATTGCCTGCTTGCATGTTTGAGTCCATAGAGAGTTTTGTATAATCTACTTACCTGTGACTCCCCCTTGCTATGGAAACCAGGTGGAAGTGTCATGTATACCTCTTCAGTCAAATCCTCATGTAAAAAAGCATTGTTCACATATAATTGCAACAAGTGCCAATTTTTAATATCTCGATGGAAACTACATCCCCAACTTGAGTTACTTGCTCGATTATGGACATAAATTGGGAATTTGTTTGTGTTTTTGGAGTTTGGTGCTGAGTTAGTGATTTGAATGTTGTATTTTGATTTTTATTCTGGTTTTGGTCTGTGATTTAGTTGTGTAGGGTGTTTTCAGTTTTGGCTCTGGCCTATTTGGTGTGGTTTTCTTTACCACAGTCCTCATGCTCATGCTTCATGTTTTATCCTGGGGTATGCCCTTTGTATATTTGTACTTTTTTGGATTGTATTTACCTTTTTCAAAAAAAAAAAAAAGAGCTAGAACAACTTTGACTGTGGCTAATTTAGCTACTGAGGAGAGTTTCTGTGAAATCAACCCATTCTTCTTGTGTATATCCCTTTGGCACTAATCTCGCTTTATATCTCTCAATAGATCCATCTGATTCCAATTTTACCTTGTATACCCATTTGCAACCTATTGGTTGCTTCTCAGAAGGTAAATTGGTAAAGGGACCAGGTGGTGGTGTCTTCAAATGCCTTCATTTCAGCTGCCATAGTTTCTCTCCACTGAGGATATTTCACAGCTTGATAAAACTCAAGCTCATACTGAGTTGATATTGAGGCTACAAAGGCTTTGTAACTGGATGATAATTTGTCATAAGAAAAAACTGATGATAAACATTATGGAGCTCCTGAATTATGTGCTAAAGTGTCATGTTGTTCAGTAACCAAATGATAGTTTGTAAATATGATGGTGCTTTATGGAGTCTAGAGAATTTTCTAGGTTGAGCATGAACTGTTGGTGGGCTTTCGGTAGTAAGAATTCGCTCAGTGTTCAAAAATTTTGGATGACTTTCCTCCTGCAAAATATTAGAAGTTGAAACTGATGAAGTAGGAAGTTCACTTTGAAAATTTTCATTTATAAGGGGTTGGTAGAGAAATATCTGAAAAAGGATTTGCGTTAGGTTTTGACTCCTGGAATGGAAAAATATTTTCATGGAATATTACAGCTTTTGATACTAAAGTAGTTTCAAGGTCCATCAGCTTATAACCCTTGATTCCAAATAGATAACCAATGAAAATACACTTTCTGGCTCTTTTGTCAAGCTTATGTCTCTGAGAAGCTAGAGTAGAGGCATAAACTAGACAACCAAAAAACCTTTAAATGGGTATAAGATGGTTTAGTCTGAAATAATAACTCAAATGGAGTTTTGTTTTGTAACAAAGGAGATGGTAATCTATTTATTAAGTATGTTACAGTGATAATACATTCTCCCCAAAGTTTCAAAGTTACATTAGACTGAAATCTAATAGCCCAAGCTACATTAAGTAGATGCTGATGTTTTCTTTCCACTATGGAATTTTGCTGTGGAGTATCTACACAACTTAGTTTATGAATGATTCCTTTATCCTTGTTGAAATCAAATAGGTTAAATTCAAGGCCATTATCTGACCTGAGTGTTTTGATTGAAACATTGAACCGATTGAAGATCAGATTATAAAATGCAGGAATGAGAGCTACTACTTAAAACTTGGCCTTGAGTAAATACACCCAAGTAGCTCCACTATAGTCATCAATAATAGATAAAAAAAAAAATATCTCTGTTTGTTAATTGTTTGGACATGAAATGGTCTCCATATATCACAGTGTATCAACTCAAACATGGAACTAGAAATGTTATTACTAGGTGTAAAAGGTAACCTTTTCTGTTTAGCAAGTGGACAAATATTTTTACATTGAACTGTATTTTTATGTAGACTAACAAATGATTCACATTGTTGTAGCATATGTAATTTTGCATTGTGCCCTAGTCTACAATGCCACAAATTGTCTTTAACAATGCTAGAAGCAAAAATAGATAAATTAACAGAATTCAAATGGTGAGAATGTGTATTGCCGTCCAAGATGTAGAGATCTCCAGCTTTCCTACCGAGTCCAACCATTGTCCATTGGGTGTGGTCCTGGAGGAAGTAATGATCAAGTATCAAGATACAAGCATAATCTTGTGTCTTTAAGTAATTTACTAACAGAGATGAGGTTAAACTTGAAATCAAGAATACATAAAACATCATGCAAAATTAAAGAATCGCTAATCCTAACATTTCCTATATGTGTTTAGGTGTGCTGACTCTATTAGGAAGTTTTACATATGAATTAGACATGATAGAAAGAGTCTGAAATGCAGACAAGTTGTTACACATGTGATTAGTAGCACCAGAATCTATTATCCATGAACTGGCATTCATAGTGATACTAAGTGCACAAACTGAAGGTGGTTGCACAACAGCAAACAAAACTGCAGGAGAGAGAGATGTGATACCTGACAAAGCCAATTTTCCATTAGAAGATTTAACATCTGATTGAGATCCCATTTGAGTGTGAAGATATGCCAATAATTGTTGACACATTGTAGGAGTCATCTGAACTGATGAGGGATCTGTAGATGTGGTTGGAGTTGGAGCCTCAGAATTCTGAGTAGTATAAACTTGATGTGCCATGGGAGCTTGTGTCTTTCCTTTGGTTTTATACCCTTGGGGATACCCATGTAATTAACTTGTAACATTAATATGCCCAAGCATTCCACAATGGGTACAAAGTTTAGGTGGTATGTCCTTATTGATTTTCTTGTATGGCCCAGTATGACTACCACTCTTAGAATCTCCATATATTGTGAACATAGCCATAGACTCCATTGGGTTTTCAGACTTAGAATCAAAAATCGTTCTCTCTCTTTGCCTATCTTGTTGAGTGACTTTACCAAATAATGCATTCATTGAGGGAAGGGCTCATGTTCTTGAGTATCTAAGAGGATCTTAACAATGTTGCAACCACAAGCCCTTAATGCCCCACAGTTGCAGACTGGAACAGAATTGTAATTTGAGAGCTCATCCCACAAACCTTTCATTTTGGCAAAATAAACTGTATGTTCTTGTTTCAAATTTGAAATTGCCTTGTTTAACTGAAATAATCTAGGTCCATTCTTCTGTGAATATCTTTCCTTGATATCAAACCAGATTTCTGTAGAATTATTACTGTCAAAAGAGCTGAGAGAAAAAAGATTTTCTGTGTATTCATCTCACAAGGAGGGCTCCTATTTATACATCAACTACAAGCTAAAATAGGAAAGAAAAATAATGGAAACAATCAATCTATATTAACTCTACCTCTAATTATGCTATATACAGCTATACAATCTTTGCTAAAAAATAAGTGATATCAACAACACTCCTCCTCAAGCTAGAGAGCAGATGTCATTCATTACCAACTTGTCACATATAGAGTCAATGGCACCTTTGGAAAAAGGCTTTGGTGAAGATATCTGCAAGTTGACAATTGGAAGGAACAAAAGGAGTTGAGATTTCTTTTGACTTCACTTTGGCTTGCACGAAGTGGCAATAAACTTCAATATATTAGTTCTTTCATGAAAGACGGGATTACTAGCAATATGAATAGAAGCTTGATTGTCTCAGTAAAGAGGAGTTGGGTCTTGGACTGGAAAACCAAACTCTCATATACGAGTCCTTAACCAGGTGAGTTCACAAGTAGTATAAGCCATGACCCGATACTCGGTTTCAACACTTAACCGAGCAACCACAGATTGTTTCTTACTTCTCCAAGTCACAAGGTTGCCTCCAATGAAGGTACATAAACTAGTGGTAGATTTTCTATCTGATGGTGATCCTGCCCAATCAACATCAGTATATCCTTTGATGTGAAGATGTCCGAAAGGTTGATAAAGAAGTCCATGCCCTGGGGAATTTTCGAGATATTTCAGGATGCGAATGACAGCATCTAGATGAGGAACCCAGGGAGTGGCCATGAACTAACACACAAAAGTAACAGCATACGAGATGTTAGGACGAGTGATAGTGAGGTAAATAAGCTTACCTACAAGCGTTTGTACATCTCTGGGTCATCTATAAGATCACCGTTGTCTGGTAATAATTTCAAGTTTACATCCATGGGTGTAGAAATAGGTTTGGAGCCAAGATGACTTGTTTCTTTCAAAATATCAAGTGTATATTTTCTTTGAGATAGGCTAATATCTACTTTGGACCTAGCTACCTCAATACCAAGGAAGTAATGAAGCTTACCCAAATCCTTGGTAAGAAAACTTGAGCCGAGATGATGAATAAGAGTCTGAATGCCTTTATTGTCACTCCCCGTGATGACAATATCATCCTATTTGCACCCAAAAAATGCATGCGCATGGTAAGTATGGACAATAGCCTCCTCATCATGCTGAATCCTCATCGTGCTGCCTCTTCATCACACTGCCTGTTCACCAGTTGGTCTCTCCCATCGGTTTGATGAAAGCTTCTTCAAAAAGCCTTCCACAAGTTCCAAGAAACAGAGATCCCCAAATGATGAGAGAAAAATCTCCAAAAGTTGTCAGCGCTCATGATGAAAACGCAAGTGGCAAGACAGACAGAGCTGAAGTTCCAACCAATAAGAGAGCTTGGAAGCTATAAGAACCACTGACGTGGCTGAAGCTCATTGGGCATAGCTCCCCAAGGTCGTTTGGCCTCAACTGCTAAAAGCAAGGACTTTCCTTATAAATACAAGACATGGTCCAAGCAGACAATGACCCCGTGTCTCAAACAAAATCCCAAAAAGCATACCAAACACACTATCCCTTTTAGAAAGCATTCCTTTGTCATTCATCATCTCTGTATAACTTTAGTACAACTCATAGTTTGTTCCTAAGTCCTTTTAATATTAGTTTCAAGTTTTTGATCATCAGGATGTCTTTTCTCTTCAAGGTAGTCTGATTTGCCCTTTAAAGCTTGTTGATTTATTTTGGTTGCTTTCCACATCTTTATGACATAATTTGACTTGTGTGCTTCAATACTGTCAAAGACCCTTTAACTAGGGTACTTTCCTACTAGTTTTAAACAATCACCATTATGATAGAATTCAGATCGTGCATCACTCACACAAAGTATTAGGAAAAACCACGTTTGCCTTCACACACACACACAATTGACCTTCAAACAGCTCTGGCACGTCCGAAGCAAAATAATAAGAGCAAACAATTTTGCCACATCTAGTGGGACCACTTGTGTCCAAAGCCGTGGTTTGAAACCATGCCCCCTAAAAAAACTGGCAAAGGAATAGATTTATTAGGGGAAAAAATTAGACTAGAAACTGAATTTTCTAGAGAAGGTGATGAAGAAACTTCTGGCCGTCAAGAGACGGCCATCATCACCTTCAATGAAGGGATGCTTTCTCAATGTTTAGAAAGTTCTCTCACCCCTTTGCTTGACACTCTGGCTCCCTTAGCATCACAAGAGAGAGAGAGAGAATCCATTGATGTTTCTAGGGAAATACGAGAAAACAACCTAGCACTGGGAATGTCTATCACAAATTTAACCAAGATGATGGAGGCCGTCCTCTCGACTAAGTCTTTCTCTCCTAGCCTTGAAGCTAAGGATCATCATTGAATCATACAAAGATCCATCCCTCTCCCCTAAGTATGTGCCACCGGCCATTCGTAGGGAAGAAAGGGTGGATCTTGGTAAGGAGACAGCTACCTCGCCCAGAAATCCTGAATCTAGCAAGGAAACGTCTACCTCATCTAGAAGTATATTACCCTCCAAGAGGGCAGCCGAGGGGCAATTTGGGCCTTCGGCAGCATTGGGGCACATTGGCCTTAATGGGCCAGTACATAATGGTTCAGGTCATAGTGACTAATCTCAAGCTCAATTCCAACACCCCCAAAACCAGGGTTGACCTCTTCTAGAGTCTGGTTTGGGGTAACCAAGAAACATTTTGGGGGCAGGTAGGGCCGAACAAGAGTTTTGGCCATACAGAAACCAAGAATAATAGGCTTTGGTACTTCCTATGGTAAACCAATTGGCCCCTAGGATGACACTTATTGATAGGAATCAACTGGTTAAGGCCATTCACGACAAATATGGCCCCTTTATGAGAAGAATCGGTCGGCTGATGTATCATCGGCCATACTCGGCTTACATTGACCAGGTTGAATTCTCTATGAACAATAAGATACCGAGTTTCTCTCTCTTCTCTGGAGAAAGCGAGCAATCTATCCTGGAACACATTGGCCAGTTTACGATGCAATGTGGTAACGTCGGGGGTAGCGAACCATTGAAGATGAGGCTATTCCCTAACTCGTTAACGAGAATGGTATTGACTTGGTATGCCAATTTGCTGAACAATTCGATATTCAATTGGTAACAGATGGAAGAACTATTTCACGGACAGTTTTATCGGACAGAGCCTGAAACATCCATGGCTGACCTGTCCAAAAAGCACCAATTATTAGGAGAATCGGTTGAAACATATATTGGCCGATTCAAAAAAGCCAAATATCAGTGCATATTCACTCTCCCCAAGAGCAAATTCGTAAAACTGGCCACTGGAGGACTGAACTTTGAACTCTGAAAAAGGTTTGACGAAATGAAGTTCAGAGATTTGCTTGGATTAGCCTCTAGGGAAGCCCGATATGAGAGCATTTTAATGGACGAGCAAGAAATAAGAAACTCATCAAAAGGCACTGTAGACACCCCAATTTTGACCGAACTATTAAACTTAGGGGGGATTTACCTCTAGAAATCAATGATGAATAATGTCCCGACGATTTTCTTCAAGTTCATCGCTTCGACTTCTGAAAAGCTTCAAGTTCCCAAACCTTGCTCCTAATATCCCTAGATTTGGCCAATCACTGACCATCTGTCTTGAGCTCACTGGATCATGGGTTACTTTCTAAAAAAAATTGAATAGATTGAATAATAAAAATTATTATTATATTTTCTAAAAATAACATTGTTTCCTGTATTTTATTTAAATTTAAAAAGAAAAAAATATACTATTTGGTAACTCATATGATTAATTTAGATTTAAAATGAAAAATGTGTCTATACATATATATATATATAGGAAAAAGAAAATAATAAAAGAAAGTAGGCCATGTGATTTGGAGAGTTAGAGATCCCTTGGCATATTCCTTATCTAAGAAATACCCAAAAAGCCCTTTGTTGGGCACTAATCTCCCATGTGCTTTGAAGATGCTCTAGAATGTTCCTTTATTCTAGCCAACTTAAATGCCTTTCAAGTTTATTGAAATTACATAGAAGTGCCATGGAGAATTAGAGATGCTATAGAATATTCTTAACCCACCACAAATTGACATATCTACCCTTATCTTAGCCCTTAAGATAATGAAAGTCTATTAAAAAAACCATTTTTCTCTCATTTTGAAAAAGAAAAAAAAGGGTAGACACTTGAATTGTATAGATAAATATTGGGAGAGCTTTAGAGGAAATAAATATAGAGAGAGAAACTCTACCAATTATTTTACCCAAATCCCACAAAAAACTCTACCCAACCATCAAATCACCATTGAAGGAGCTTGAAGCTTGAGGAAGAAGAAGAGGAAAAGCTTGAGGAATTCAACATCTCTACAAGTTTTGAGAAGATCTAGAGGTAAAGCCTTCAAATATATATATATATATATATAAAATAATTCAATCACAAGTTCTTAGATCTAGGAACTTTTTACATTTTCAAAACCTCTCTTCTTACCCCATTTCATCACACACCACCAAGAACTTGTGATTGAATCTCATGACATCTCATTAATTTGGATCTAATTAATACTTTGGGTTTGAGATAAATTAGTTTTGAAGAATTTGTGTTCTTAAATAAAACTTTGATTTCCTTTATTTCTATTTCATTCATGAGATTCATGAGATCTACCATATCTCATTGAAACTCTTTGAATTTGATTCCTTAGTTCCCTATGATCTTACGATCCATATGGAGATTAAAATGAATCATGATTATAATCTACACATAGTTGGTGAGATGCTAGTATCAACTCATGACTAGGATCTCTTTACTATGGATCTTATGGAATTCATACTATATTCCATGGAGATTAGAGTAGATTTTCTTTTTTTTTTTTTAGTCTCCAATGACCATCAAATGGTAGGAGAAATGTTTTAGTTTAAGTCCATCTCTATGGCTTGGACTAATCTCTTCCTTGGGTTTTGAGAAGTTCTTCATACTTCATCTAAAACCTACATATATGTGTGTCTTTATCCTCCAATGACCACCAAGTGGTAGGAATAATGATTTGAACTCAAGTTTTGGTCCATAAGTTTGAGTTCATTGTTTGGGATTTTGTGAAGTCCATTTCATACTTCATTAAAAATTCATAAGTCTAAAGATGTCCTTAGTCTTCAATGACCATTATATGGTAGAAGAGTTGGTTTAGTTTAAGTCCAACTTCATGATTTAATAGTTGGGGTTAACAAATAAAGTTGAACTAGCAAAATAAAAACAGTGAGTTCACGAACTGTTTTTGATCAAAGTTTGTTTGTTCAAAATCTAACCGTTGAAATCAAGTGAAACCAACGGAAAAGTGTCAATAACACATTGTTTTACCGCTGTGATTTTTGTTTTGGTAAGATTTTATGCTTAGAATGGTTTGATCATGAATTTTGTGAGACAACCACAATCTGTCCAGAATTTCAGAATAGTTTCAGAACAGCAAACCGATTTTAAAATTGATAGATCAGAGCTCTAACCAAGTTTTCATGATCTCTAATAATTTTTTATAAGAACCTCAATGTGTTAGGAAGGTTCCCTAAAAAGAATGAAGCAATTCGGATTTGTTTGCTATTTTTAAAAAATCATACAAGATCTCTGGACAGAAGGTTGTAGAATGCTGAGTGATGTCTAGTGTTTTCCACATTCCCAGAGATCTAACCGTTCAAACCTTGATTTTCTTTTTGGGTTAGAAACTAGACTCACAGAGGCATAACATATCCGAAAATCATTAAGATCCAACCATTGGAAGTATTTTGATTCCTATTTTTGAAGATCTGGTCTGCTCTCTGTAATTCATAAAAAACTGCTACTGTTTTGTCTAATCTTATTTATTTCAACTCAAATGGTCTCTAAATGTCTTAGGACTCAAACCATGTTTTGAATAATGATAATTTAGATTAAACCCAGAGGCTTAGGTATCCAAATTAGTGAATAATTTCATATCTCATTCTTGTTCATATTCATGCATTCAATTGATACATGATAATATTCATAAGTAGGACTTATCTCTTGTCTTAGTTGAATCTAGTTGAACATGACTTAGGATTAATTACTCTTTGATATTATATCTTGTCTAAGTCATGTGTACTAACCTTTGTTTTGTAGTGCATTTGAGGTACAACCTCTCATCCCTTCTCTAGTTTAATTCATTTCTTTGATTTTGAATTGATTTTTAACTCCATGTGCGGCACTTTAGACTAGGTCTTGCCTTATGTGTTTATATGTGATAGAGACCTTTTAGGATTTCTATTCTCGCATGCATTGCACGTTTAAGTATTCGCGGCTGGATCCCGGGTATGTTCTCTAGTTCTCTATTGCATATCATGTTGCTTACTACTTGAATTACATGGCTTATGAATGATATTTTGCCGTTAGCAATTTTACACCATTTCTAACATGCTTGTGTTATGTATACCTATATATGTATTAATTGAGGGCATGCTTAGATTATTAATTTGATTAAAAAGGATGTTGAGTAGAGGCCTATCGCGAGATAGGATGAAAGGGGGTGTTTTAGTCCGTCGGGCTCCTTCCCCTTTCATTCCATAATCCCCGGACCCAGTTTATCTTTGGTTTCGCAAAAGATCAGTTCGCTTAAAAATGGTTTCTTAATTTTCCTTTTAAAAATTAAGTGGCGACTCGTATTTGATTTTGATGTGAAAAATGTTTTAAAAGTGGGTAAGAAAACCTGCGATATCCACAATCTGGCGACTCTGCTGGGGATCGAACCCAGAATCTCTGGTTTCGCAGACCAGCATTTCGGATTTTGGGTTCACTCGAGGATTAGACTTGAAAGCATCCTTTTAATCAAATTAATTAATTTTGGTGTGCCCGTTGCATTGCACTTGCATGTCTCGCCAGTCGATTGCACGGAACTATGACCTTGGAGGCTCGGGGCAACCCGGTCGGTCAAGTCATCATGGGACCGTGTGATCACCCTTGATCTCGTACCATGTTTTGGTATATGAAGCATCCTATCGGGTGTGTGTTGAGGGTCCCTTATTTGACCAAAACCCGGCCTTTGCATGGTAGCTTCCATAGAACCTTTCGATCTTAGGAAATCAATTCTTGATTAGGATTTATGTGCTAGGGAGTTTTGTACACCCGGAAGGGATTACTTGAGATGATGACGATGCTTACTTGATAAAAGATGTGTAACCTCTTAATCACTTTTGAGCAATTCCTTTTCATGTCCTATGACATTAAAGAATAAGCCGAATCTTGATTATAAGATTACATCTCTTGTATCATGTTTAGCTAAGCATCATTGACCTTGTATGCATCCGAATTCATGAAAAGTGCGATGATTATCTAATCATGTGATGCTCCTACCCAAGAATCCAAAGTTCATGGTTTATGAAAATTTCTTTTATCCAAAAGAAGAAGAAATTGTTTTGAAAAAATTTTACCCTTTCAAAGAAAAAAAAGTGTTTAAGGTTCATTTTTCAAGTAAAACCCAAATCATTTTTCTTATTGAGAAAATTTTCACATCCCCACTTTCAAAGAAGAAATCCAAAAAAATCTTGGGAATCGTTTTTGGGATAAATGCTTTTCAAAATGAATTTCAAAGCAAAAATTTTAAATTCAATCATCTTTGAGGAACGTTTAACATCCTCATTTTCGAAAAAAAAAATTCCAAGAATTGTTTTCAAAAGGATCACATCACCCAAGGAATACTTTTTAAGCGAAATTCAAAGTTTTTCAAAAATATCCAACCTTCGAAAGGGTAATGAGGATCACAATGATAAGAGAAGTTGGCGCACTTGACATGAAGGAGGATTTTATGTGCTTATATGTTATATGTGCTAGGACTAGAATTTTCCTTTCTTTTGCATATAGAATAGGCACACACACACTTGCATTTCATCCGCGTGTCATGTGTGCGGTGCATGCATTTAGCCACATCAAATCATCAAAGCATGTACATTTTGGCACTCTCATCATGCCAGTCAACGTTATTACATGCATGTAAAATACAAATTCAGAAAGTAATCCAATAGTTCCTCAAAATTCCTTGCCTCCTGAAAATAAATTCTGCATGCGAATCCAATAGTTCCTCAAAATCCCTTTACCTATGTATGTTGTTGAATTTGTAGAAAGAGTGGAACAACTAGATCTCCTAGTAAGGACACTTCTAATCTTCTTGGGTTCATCTTTCTTGATTTAGAGGAGAATATGTTTTTGCACACATGCTGTTGGGGAGTGATGAACCCAAGGTTCAAATGATGATAGTAGGGTGATAGTGTTTGGGAATACTGTTGTTGAAGCGAATGTGGATTCTCTTGGGGACCCAGTAAATTGAAAATCATCTGTGACACTCCAGTTGAGACCAAGTCTAGTCCGGTAGTCGAGTCATGTCAAGTAGGAGTTAAGTGTCAAGTCCAGTCCAGTCTTTGAGTCAGTCGGTTATCGAGTATTTTTTTTTTTAAGTCTCTTTTTATCGAGTCAAGTGATGTAATCCTTTTTCCCTACTAGTTGAATAAAATCTCATTCTGTTTGATTCAGTGTGCCAAGTCGTGAATGTATGGATCATTAAGCCAAGAAAGAAAAAAAGAAGAGAAAAAATAAAAATCATTTTTCAAATGATCATGGAAAATACCATTGTTAATAAATCTTTGCATTGAAAAGGATCCCCAAGTGATCAAAGCAAATTCTGTGCCAAAACCACGGAGGAGTAGAGAATTGATTTGCTTTACTTTAAGAATTTAAAGATGCTCTTGCTTAATCTTGAAAAGATGAACTTGGAACTTGAAGCTTGCTCACCATCCCCTCTTCTCAAATACCAAGCCTCAAAGATGAGCCCAACTAGTACAAAGCCATAAGCTTGGTCCTTGATGGTAGCCAGATTTTTTAAAAATGAACTTCTTCTTCAAAGAAAAACAAAAAGAAAGAGAGAAAAAAAAGAAAAAAGAAGAGAGAGCTCGCTAGGATGAAAACCCAAAAGGGCGCCTAGGCAAAAGTGAGAGCACAAAAAAAAAAAAAAGAGAGAGAGAGAAGAAAAAGATGAAGATGAAGGAGCTCGCTAGGATGAAAACCCGAAAGGGCGCCTAGGCAAAAGTTAGAGCAAGAATAAGATGCGTGTTGATTTCAAAATCCGAATCCTAGCCAGTCAAAATCATGAAGAGAATAAGGGATAGTGAGGTAGAGAAAAGAAAGGAAAGAGAAAAGAAAAGGCAAAATAAGATTGAGAATTCTTGAGCACTTCAAAGTACATCATTGGTAGATGAATTATCCCAAAGCTTTGTGTTGTTCTCAACAAAGAAAATAAATTGGAAAGAGAGATTTGAAAGTATCAATTAGTATCAAAATTTTGTGAGAGGCTCATGGCTAAGTGGGCCTATAACAATGCAAAAGTATCTTTAAGAAAAATAAAGAGTGATTTGGAGGACTGTTATTGCTTTATGAGTATGGTAGAGTATGATTTAAACACGATGTGTTATGATAGTTGTAAAGATTGACTGGCTAGTGAAAAGGTGAAAAGAATCAACCGCCATAAAAAAAAAAAGAAAATAAAAGAAAAAAATAAAAAATAAATAAAAGGGAGACGTAGTTCATGTTCTCATCATTTTGTTCAAAAGCTACCACAAGGAATCTGTTTTAGAAAATCTGCCCAGAAAAAAGCACTCATTGGACTAAAATGAAAACATGGTTCAAAAAGACCATAATTCTTGAAGCCTTATTCTTTCAAGACCTCCAGAGTCGATGAACTACGTTTTGACCTGATTCCCACTTGGGGATACGTAGGCAACCGGCTCGGTTCGGTCATCACCCCATCATCTCATGCTATCTTTCATTCAGGCCTTGGCCGAACTACTTTGGACCTGATTCCCACTTGGGGATAAGTAGGCGAACCTTCCAAGGTTCTCGGTCTATAACCATTCCTAAACCAAAAGCATCACCCTTTGCACCTTTGGTTTCCTTCCTTCAGACTAGGGGCAAACTTGTGTTTGCCTGGAGCCATATATCTATTGCCAAACCAGGGGCAAACAAAGTTTGCCCATCAGCATTGGGTTTCCTGCTTCAGCCCACCATATTCATGATGATTACCTCTAGGATGAGCCTATTTGCCCTTAAGACTAGGGGCAAACTTTGTTTGCTAAAAGCCCTCTATGCCAGAGGCAAGTTCTTAAGTAATTGAGTTTGTTTTGAAAGGATTGAAATAGAGTGCCTTTCATTCTATAAGCTAAAGTACTAATTTGAAGCACATTCTAGATGGGCAAATAATTCGCTAAATCGAAAAGGAGAAGTTTTCAAAGCTTAGATTTATCAGCAAAGCACTACCATTGTTAGATGATGAATAAATGAAAGGTGAGATGATAAATTATTCACGATGAAAGCACATTCATTCATAATGAATGTAGAGTTTGAGTCAGTCATCTTGAGTAACTAGCTTTGTCAGGTCTGTCCTCCTTTGATGAGTCAATAAATGGTCTCAAATGTGTGGGTTTAAGATGATGAATAAAGATTTGAAAATTCTTCATGAGCATCCCAAGATCAGTACGAGCAGAGATTTCAAACACTATCACAGCATAAAGTGGCAATATAAGAAGAGTCCAAAACTAGGGGCCAAGGTGACTTCCCTCTTTTGACAAAATCGATGTGTTTCTTCGAAAGGTCCGTAAATATGGAAAATGATTATTTCTATCAGCTCTGTTCAAATTTTTGAGTCTCGTTTAGAAAATAGGTTGATTTGAGTTTGATTGACTCCCGATCTAAGAAATTGAACTGAATTGAATTGATTTGAGTCTGATTCTCATTTTTTGAATTAAATTGACATAAGTCCCCAAAAGGGCTGTTGAATGTCGCTTCTACAACATAAGTCCTTGCGAGGCTGTTGATCTCTACTTTCGCAACATAAGTCCCCAAAAGGGATATTGAATGTCGCTTCTGCAACATAAGTCCTTCAAAGGCTATTGGCTATCGTTCTTGCTTGTAAGCCCTTGAGTGGCTATTGACCAATATCTTACCATGTTGTTTAGTCCTCAGTGGCATCTTCTCTTCATAAGCATTAGTCCTCAATGGCAGCTTCTCTAAAGCATTAGTCCTCAATGGCAGCTTCTCTAAGCATTAGTCCTCAATGGCAGCTTCTCTAAAGCATTAGTCCTCAATGGCAGCTTCTCTAAAGCATTAGTCCTCAATGGCAGCTTCTCTAAGCATTAGTCCTCAATGGCAGCTTCTCTAAGCATTAGTCCTCAATGGCAGCTTCTCTAAAGCATTAGTCCTCAATGGCAGCATCTCTAAGCATTAGTCCTCAATGGCAATGGCAACCTTGCATTAGTCCTCAATGGCAGCATTATATTTGTTAGTCCTCAATGGCAACCTTGCATTAGTCCTCAATAGCAGCATTATCGGTGTTAGTCCTCAATGCCAACCTTGCGTTAGTCCTCAATGGCGGCATTATCCGTGTTAGTCCTTAATGGCAACCGTGCATTAGTCCTCAATGGCAGCATTATCAGTGTTAATCCTCAATGGCAACCTTGCGTTAGTCCTCAATGGCAGCATCTTTTGCATTAGTCCTCAATAGCAACCTTGCATTAGTCCTGAATGATAGCATCTTTTGCATTAGTCCTCAATGGCAGCATCATTAGTCCTCAATGGCAGCGTACTTTGTGTTAGTCCTCAATGGCAACCTCGCATTCGCGTTGTTCCTCAATGATTCTTTGAGTCTCATTCAAACTCCCGATTTTGAATATTCAAATTTTTCTGAGTCAAATTGACTCTAATATTGTAAATTGAAATGTTTTGTGTAGTCGAAGTGACCCCGATTTTTGAAATTTGAAATTCTCTTTGAAAATTTGAATTCGTTCGAGTCAATTCGACTCCCAAATTTTGGAAATTTGAAAATTCTTTGAGTCTAATTGACTCCTGATCTATCCAAATATTCCCATTGTTGAGAATGTAACATATTTACACTCTCGGTTCTCGCAACATATTTGCGTTAACCCTCATTTTGAGAATATAACGGATTTGTATTCTCGATCCTCGTAACATATTTGCGTTGATCCTTTGTTTGAGAATGTAACATACTTACACTCTCGGTTCTCGTAACATATTTGCGTTAACCCTCGATCCTCGTAACATATTTGCATTGATCCTTTGTTTGAGAATGTAACATATTTACACTCTCGGTTCTCGTAACATATTTGCGTTAACCCTCGATCCTCGTAACATATTTACCTTGATCCTTGAGAATGTAACATATTTGCACTCTCGGTTCTCGCAACATATTTGCGTTAACCCTCATTTTGGGAATATAACGGATTTGTATTCTCGATCCTCGTAACATATTTACGTTGATCCTTTGTTTGAGAATGTAACATATTTGCACTCTCGGTTCTCGCAACATATTTGCGTTAACCCTCATTTTGGGGATATAACGGATTTGTATTCTCGATCCTCGTAACATATTTGCTTTGATCCTAGAATGTAACATATTTGCACTCTCGGTTTTCGCAACAAATTTGGTCTGCATAGAATAAGCATGGTGTATGCATAATCAGGTCTATTCAAAGAATACCATTGCATGGCACTTGCATCACGATAAGATAGGTGCATTCATCCGCATGGTTATTTGTGCTTGTGTATGTTTAGCTCCTGCTCGAACTACGTCCTGGTCTGATTCCCGATGGGATACGTAGGCAGCTCACCTTCGAGCACGACCAGCACCGACCGTCTCCGCGAATATTTTTGCAAGGCCTTTTATTTTTACCTAAGTTCAATAGCTCGATCAAAGGCTTGTCTTCACACAGGCTTCGACATTCACTTGTGATACGCGTTGCTTCACAAGCTCTGCCGAAGAGGGGCAAACTGTAGACACCCCAATTTTGACCGAACTATTAAACTAAGGGGGGATTTACCTCTAGAAATCAATGATGAATAATGTCCCGACGATTTTCTTCAAGTTCATCGCTTCGACTTCTGAAAAGCTTCAAGTTCCCAAACCTTGCTCCTAATATCCCTAGATTTGGCCAATCACTGACCATCTGTCTTGAGCTCACTGGATCATGGGTTACTTTCTTAAAAAAAATAGAATAGATTGAATAATAATAATTATTATTATATTTTCTAAAAATAACATTGTTTCTTGTATTTTATTTAAATTTAAAAAGAAAAAAATATACTATTTGGTAACTCATATGATTAATTTAGATTTAAAATGAAAAATGTGTCTATACATATATATATATAGGAAAAAGAAAATAATAAAAGAAAGTAGCCCATGTGATTTGGAGAGTTAGAGATCCCTTGGCATATTCCTTATCTAAGAAATACCCAAAAAGCCCTTTGTTGGGCACTAATCTCCCATGTGCTTTGAAGATGCTCTAGAATGTTCCTTTATTCTAGCCAACTTAAATGCCTTTCAAGTTTATTGAAATTACATAGAAGTGCCATGGAGAATTAGAGATGCTATAGAATATTCTTAACCCACCACAAATTGACATATCTACCCTTATCTTAGCCCCTAAGATAATGAAAGTCTATAAAAAAAAAACCATTTTTCTCTCATTTTGAAAAAGAAAAAAAGGGGTAGACACTTGAATTGTATAGATAAATATTGGGAGAGCTTTAGAGGAAATAAATATAGAGAGAGAAACTCTACCAATTATTTTACCCAAATCCCACAAAAAACTCTACCCAACCATCAAATCACCATTGAAGGAGCTTGAAGCTTGAGGAAGAAGAAGAGGAAAATCTTGAGGAATTCAACATCTCTACAAGTTTTGAGAAGATCTAGAGGTAAAGCCTTCAAATATATATATATATATAAAATAATTCAATCACAAGTTCTTAGATCTAGGAACTTTTCACATTTTCAAAACCTCTCTTCTTACCCCATTTCATCACACACCACCAAGAACTTGTGATTGAATCTCATGACATCTCATTAATTTGGATCTAATTAATACTTTGGGTTTGAGATAAATTAGTTTTGAAGAATTTGTGTTCTTAAATAAAACTTTGATTTCCTTTATTTCTATTTCATTCATGAGATTCATGAGATCTACCATATCTCATTGAAACTCTTTGAATTTGATTTCTTAGTTCCCTATGATCTTACGATCCATATGGAGATTAAAATGAATCATGATTATAATCTACACATAGTTGGTGAGATGCTAGTATCAACTCATGACTATGATCTCTTTACTATGGATCTTATGGAATTCATACTATATTCCATGGAGATTAGAGTAGATTTTCTTTTTTTTTTTTAGTCTCCAATGACCATCAAATGGTAGGAGAAATGTTTTTAGTTTAAGTCCATCTCTATGACTTGGACTAATCTCTTCTTTGGGTTTTGAGAAGTTCTTCATACTTCATCTAAAACCTACATATATGTGTGTCTTTATCCTCCAATGACCACCAAGTGGTAGGAATAATGATTTGAACTCAAGTTTTGGTCCATAAGTTTGAGTTCATTGTTTGGGATTTTGTGAAGTCTATTTCATACTTCATTAAAAATCCATAAGTCTAAAGATGTCCTTAGTCTTCAATGACCATTATATGGTAGAAGAGTTGGTTTAGTTTAAGTCCAACTTCATGATTTAATAGTTGGGGTTAACAAATAAAGTTGAACTAGCAAAATAAAAACAGTGAGTTCACGAACTGTTTTTGATCAAAGTTTGTTTGTTCAAAATCTAACCGTTGAAATCAAGTGAAACCAACGGAAAAGTGTCAATAACATATTGTTTTACCGCTGTGATTTTTGTTTTGGTAAGATTTTATGCTTAGAATGGTTTGATCATGAATTTTGTGAGACAACCACAATCTGTCCAGAATTTCAGAATAGTTTCAGAACAGCAAACCGGTTTTAAAATTGATAGATCAGAGCTCTAATCAAGTTTTCATGACCTCTAATAATTTTTTATAAGAACCTCAATGTGTTAGGAAGGTTTCCTAAAAAGAATGAAGCAATTCGGATTTGTTTGCTATTTTTAAAAAATCATACAAGATCTCTGGACAGAAGGTTGTAGAATGCTGAGTGATGTCTAGTGTTTTCCACATTCCCGGAGATCTAACCGTTCAAACCTTGATTTTCTTTTTGGGTTAGAAACTAGACTCACAGAGGCATAACATATCCAAAAATCATTAAGATCCAACCATTGGAAGTATTTTGATTCCTATTTTTGAAGATCTGGTCTGCTCTCTGTAATTCATAAAAAACTGCTACTGTTTTGTCTAATCTTATTTATTTCAACTCAAATGGTCTCTTAATGTCTTAGGACTCAAACCATGTTTTGAATAATGATAATTTAGATTAAACCCAGAGGCTTAGGGATCCAAATTAGTGAATAATTTCATATCTCATTCTTGTTCATATTCATGCATTCAATTAATACATGATAATATTCATAAGTAGGACTTATCTCTTGTCTTAGTTGAAACTAGTTGAACATGACTTAGGATTAATTACTCTTTGATATTATATCTTGTCTAAGGCATGTGTACTAACTAGGGATGGCAACGGGGCGGGTATGGGACGGGGCCCCCCTACCCCGCCCCCGCCCCGATAATAAGACAACCCTCCCCGACCCCGCCCCGCCCCGAAGAAGAACAACCCCCATCCCCGACCCCGACCAAGTACTAGGACCCCATCCCCGCCCCGCCCCGCCCCGCCAGAGAATTTTTTTCCTCTGTTTTTGCAAAAGTGACGGAACCCATGGGATAAAATTTGCTTCAGTCTTGTATATTTTCAAAATTTTTGAAATTTGACAAGATTCATCAAGCTTGCAAACTGGTGCTACAAAATTTAAGAAGAAATAAGTTTTCAAAATCATCTTCAACATCAATAACAATCTAATGGCTTATTCTACACACACAGATACGTACATACATATATCTATATGTGTGTGTGTGTATATTCATGCATTGCAAAAAATAGGAGGTGTGGATTGAGATTTTTTTCACTCAAGAACACATCCAAACATCCAAATACTCCAAAGTCTGCAAATACAAATCGATATATATATATATATATATACAGAGAGAGAGAGAGAGAGAGAGAGAGAGAGAGAGAGAGAGAGAGAGAGAGAGAGAGAGAGACCCAAATAGAAATTACTCATACAAGAGACAAAGAGATCCCTTTTACATGAAACTAAGACCAAGTGAGGGAGGGTCCGGCGAGAGGGGCTTCAATGGCGGCATACAACGGCCGGCGCAAAGGGGAGTGAGAGAGAGGCGCACTGTCACTGTGAAGGGGGTGAAGGGCGCCGCAACTTAAAAGTGAGAGTAACCTAGTTATTTTAGCATTTATACTCTAGAGGATTCTAGGGCTAGTTAAGTAGTTATACAAAATACAATACATATACATATACATATATTATACCTTATCGGGGCGGGTTCGGGTTTTTCAACCCTACCCCGACCCTGACCCGAACCCGACTCAGGTTATAAAAACCACCCCCATACCCGCCCCTACCCCTATTAAGCCTCCCCCATACCCTACCTATTAGGGGCAGGGCGGGGCGGGGAACCCGGAAAACCCGCCCCATTGCCATCCCTAGTACTAACCTTTGTTTTGTAGCGCATTTGAGGTACAACCTCTCATCCCTTCTCTAGTTTAATTCATTTCTTTGATTTTGAATTGATTTTTAACTCCATGTGCGGCACTTTAGACTAGGTCTTGCCTTATGTGTTTATATGTGATAGAGACCTTTTAGGATTTCTATTCTCGCATGCATTGCACGTTTAAGTATTCGCAGCTGGATCCCGGGTATGTTCTCTAGTTCTCTATTGCATATCATGTTGCTTGCTACTTGAATTACGTGGCTTATGAATGATATTTTGCCGTTAGCAATTTTACACCATTTCTAACATGCTTGTGTTATGTATACCTATACATGTATTAATTGAGGGCATGCTTAGATTATTAATTTGATTAAAAAGGATGTTGAGTAGAGGCCTATCGCGAGATAGGATGAAAGGGGGTGTTTTAGTCCGTCGGGCTCCTTCCCCTTTCATTCCATAATCCCCGGACCCAGTTTATCTTTGGTTTCGCAAAAGATCAGTTCGCTTAAAAATGGTTTCTTAATTTTCCTTTTAAAAATTAAGTGGCGACTCGTATTTGATTTTGATGTGAAAAATGTTTTAAAAGTGGGTAAGAAAACCTGCGATATCCACAGGCACTTATTATAAAGACCCAAACTATGAAGTTCATATTATTGAATGTGACTTCAATTTAGGGGAGCTAGATATGGCCGAAGTAATAGTCAAACGGCTAGTAGTTTGCTCAGCACTAAGCAAACCCGTTAATAATAATGCCGCAGTAAGAAGACAAACCTTTGAGGCTGGGAAAGTCTAGAATTGATTTTTGATGCCTTGTTAACTGAAAAAGCCATAAAACTAACGAATGGACATTAGATCCCCAAGGCCGATGACACAAAAAGGAAAGAATACTGCAAGTGGCATAATTCTTGGAAGCATGCCACTAACAAATGTGTTGTTTTTTGAAATGTCATATTGGAAAATGTGGAGAAGGGAATCTTTAAATTCTCTAACAAGGCGATGAGAGTAGACGCAAATCCATTTCCAAAAGTAGCTACTACCAGTATGACAATGTCAGACATGTCAAAACTCTCTAAGCCACGAATAAAAGTAGAACTTACCGAATCAGCTAATCAGAACCCTCCACAAAAGTAAGGCAAGTAGCCGTTGACAGAACCCGTGAGTTGCAAGAAAGATTGGTTGAAAATAATAATTCGGGATATACAGGCAACCTACGAGCAACAAAAAATCTTGCAAAAGGACAAAGAGGCCGAGGAGGTTAATTCGGCTCAAGGGGAATAAAGCAGCTGCTGTCAGAAATGAGACATCAGATAAGACTTGTGGAAAAGGGACTTTGCCCAAGGTGCAAGACAGAGCTGTACCCAAAGCCACCCGGCTCTGTCAAAAGACAGAGAGAGAGAGAGAGCGAAATGTTGAGGAAATACAGAGATTGGTTCAAAAATAGATCGTATTCCAAGGCCAAAGAAGGTCGATCCATGTTCGGATCGTGTTCCCATAGCAAAAAGGAGGTAAGGCCCCAAGATATATGGCCCAACCTCAGTGTCTTAATCACCCTTCGTAGGATGGCCAGGTCTCGAGGCATGGAGAATGGTGCCCGATCAGCTATCCTTCTTCTAGGAGCCATCCTAGGATGGTTTTACCAGTAAAAGTGGAACCTAGAAGATGGCACCAGGTGCAATATCCCAAGTTCCCAGAACCTACTCTAAGTCCTAGAAAAGGAGACACCAGAGGCATAAGCAATCAGCAAGGGAGCAAGAATGAAAGCATTCGGAAGACCGAATGGAAACAAAGAATGTCAAAGCTACAAAAAAGATTGACGCTCTTGAGGCATCAGCAAGCCAACCCCTCCCTAGCAAATAAGAGGACCACGTACTAGAACCTCTGATAGGAGATGATGGTGACTCTGAAGATTAGCTAAATACGTTCAATTTTGAAACAGAAATTATCTAGTTCAGAACCATCCCAACAGTTTTTTCATCTAACATGGTTTTTACTTTCCCAATGGAGTTTATAGCTAGGTTAGACCAACCAACGACCATGAATGGAGACGTGTATGAGCCGATACTCGATCTTTTCAAAGAACTCAGAGAGGTAATTAATGGGGTACCATTGCCTAAAGATTCTTGTCTAGATAATAACCATATGGAAATGACTGATCAACAAATAGATTGGTCCAGGATCAACATATAGAAGCCTAAGGCTGGCCAGAACAACAATGTCGAAGGACGAAGCCGATGAAAGTGGTCTTTGAGAAGCCAACTTATAAATTGGCCCAACACTTAAAACAACTTTATATTAAAGGCCACGTGGAAGGGGTCCCAGTACACAAAATTTTGATTGATGGAGAATCAACCATCAACATTATGCCTCAGGCTATGCTAAAAAGCTTGCAGAAATCTGAGGCAGATTTGATCCCAACAGAGCTAAATGTACAAAGCTTTATAGGCTCAACATAAAAAACTAAAGGGATACTACCTGTGGAATTGACAATCGGTAGTAGGACTACAATGGCTGCTTTCTTCGTGGTAGAAACCTCGGCCTCATACAATGTGTTGTTGGGCCGAGATTGGATTCCTGTATTCCTTCTACTTTATACCAACTCTTAATATTTTGGAATGGGGATGATGTAGAGGTAGTGGGAGCCGACACAAGGCCATTTTAAGCCAAGGTACATTCAGCGGATGCACTCTTATATGAAGAACACATTGGGCCTGTCAAGCTTCTTGGTCTTACCAAAGAAGGTAGACCAAGCTTAGCTACATGCATCAAAGAATCTGCCTTGGATATCAGGGAATATTATAAGTATTCTAATTGGACGGAACGGAAGAAATGAGACTGATTAAATTGATCTAATAGGAAGTGGAAAATGAAGCAACAACTTTATGAGCTTCAAAGGCAGCTGGCTTGGAAAGCCAGCTTAGCCAGGTTACAGGCCTTTGTGACCAACCAAAGACTGTAGGTTAGTTTAGAGGATAGTTCTGCTAACTTAGCAGATTGTATATTCGAAGAGGAAGCCTTAAAAGAGGAAGTGATGCAAATAGAAGAGTTGGAAACGGCTCCCACAAAATTGGACAATTTGAGAGCTGACGTCCAGGATCCACTCTTGGAGATCAATTTAGGTTCAGAAGGACAACATAAACCTATTTATGTAAGCCAATTGTTGGAAGCTGACTTCCAAACCAAACTAATCCCGATTCTTAAAGAATATAAGGATTGTTTCGCCTAGGATTATGATGAAATGCCAAGCCTGGCAAGGGAATTAGTAGAGCACCATCTGCTAATTCGAGAGGGGTATAGGTCATTCAAGCAATCACCCAGAAAATTATCTCCCGAAGTCACCTCCAAAATAAAGGAGGAAATTGAGAGACTCTTGAAAGCAGGATATATCATAACCACCAGATACATTGAATGGCTATCTATTGTGGTCCTCGTGGTAAAAAGGAACGGGAAGCTCAGAATTTGCATTGAATTTAGAAATATAAATCTTTCACCAAAGGATGAATATCCTATGCCTTTGGCCGATCAGTTGATCGATTCGACCTCAAAACACCAGATCCTGTCTTTTTATGGATGGACATTCAAGCTAACCAAATTTTCATTGCACTAGAGGATGTTTCAAGGACAGCCTTTAGATGTTCTAGGACAATTGGAACCTTTGAGTGGGTTGTCATGCCCTTCGGGCTCAAGAACGCGAGGGCAACTTACCAAAGAGCTATGAACTCAATCTTTCATGACATGATCAGTCATAATATGGAGGTATACATCGATGATGTCGTAGTCAAATCTGAGAAACAGACCCATCACCTTTTAGATCTCAAAAGGGTGTTTGAAAGAATAAGAGGGCATAAATTGAAAATGAACCCCCTCAAGTGTGCTTTTAGGGTATTAGCAGGCAATTTCCTTGGATTTTGTACACCAAAGAGGAATTAAAGTGGACAAGAATAAAGCGCGAGCAATTCAACAAGCCAAACCTCCTACTAATAAGAAGGTACTACAAAGACTCCTGGGGAAAATTAACTTTCTAAGGAGGGTCATTTCTAATTGTGCAGGAAAAACTAAAGCATGTTTGCCTTGGTTAAAAAACAAGACCAATGATGATTTTTACTGGGAGGAGTTCCAACACTTGGCATTTGAAAAAATAAAGCGCTATCTATCCACACCACCAGTCATGATGACTCTAAAGAAAGGAAGAAACTTAAAATTGTATATTTCAGCCTCTGAGCATTCCATTGGAAGCATGCTGGCTCAAGATAATGAGTCAGGAATGGAACAAGCCGTTTATTATTTAAGTAGATTGTTAACTCCAATCGAGTAGTGATATACGCCGATTGAGAGGTTATGTTTAGCTTTGTACTTTTTTTCCCAGAAATTGAGGGCGTGTATGCTGCCTATTTCAACTTATATCATTTGTCAAACTGATCTGATCAAATACATGCTATCCATGCCTATTATGAGAGGACAGATTGGCAAGTAGGTTTTGGCTCTTATGGAGTTTTCACTCCAATACCGATCCCAGAGATCGGTTAAGGGACAGGCTATAGCTAACTTCCTAACTGACCATTCATCAGACCTAAAATTAGAGGACTTGGCACCAATTACTCCTTTAGTGCCAAATGTTTCCCTAGTCCCCTGGACCTTGGTCTTTGATGGGCTAAAAAACATAGATGGTGCTAGGACTGTTATCGTGATCATATCACCAAAAAATAGGAAGACTAAAATGGCATTTAATTAGGCTTCAGATGCACGAATAATCAAGCCAAATACGAAGCAATGATCATCGGACTGGAGATACTCTAGGAAATGGAGGCATCTTCAATCCTTATTAAAGGTGATTCACAACTAGTTATTGGACAAACATCAGGTGATTTTCATGTCAAAAGATGGGAGTTGTATCCATTCCACTCTATAGCCACTCAATTAATCAATGACTTCAATGACATCACAGTTGGTCATATCCCAAGATTGACCAATTAGGATGCCGATAGGCTTGCTAAAGCTGGTTCAGGTTCAATATAGGAGGTGGAGGAGAAAAACATTACTATCCTTCAACGTTTACTACCTTCGGTGGCTAAGAGGGACTAGTTTATTGAGTCCTCCTCCATTCTACTTGAACAAAATGTTTGGAGGACTCCAATCAAGGAATATCTCAATCACCCCGATGTAAGGGCAGATTGTCAGACTAGGATGTTTATAGTCTAATTTGTTCTATTAGATGGAGAACTATTCATGAAAGCCATCAGGGATGACGTCGTCAAAAATTGTTTGGGAAAAAGTGAGGCCATGAAAGTTATGTCCGAAGTCCATGAAGGGATTTGTGGAGCCCATTAGGCTGGCACCAAAATGAAATGGTTGATAAGAAGATATAATTTTTACTAGCCAGCCATGTTGAAAGATTGTATTAATTATGCTAAAGGATGTCAGGTGTGTCAAAAGCATGGCCTATCCAAAGGATGCTAGTTAAAGTTTTACATCCAATCATCAAGCAATGGCCCTTCAGAGGATGGACGATGGACCTGATTGTGAAGGTCCATCCAACCTCTTTTGGACAACATTGTTTTATTATTGTGGCCACCGATTACTTCACTAAGTAGGTAGAAGCTATACCTACAAGATCGGTCACTCAGGCCACTATTATAAGGTTCATTGAGCAATATATCATACATTGGATTGGCTTGTCGGAAATAATTACGGCTGATCAAGGGTCAGTGTTTACTGGAGTTGAGACCACAAGTTTTGCAGAAAGTGTGGGTGTGAAAATTCTTACTTAAACCCCGTACTATGCCCAGGCCGAGTCATCTAACAAATTAATTAAAGGAATATTGGGGAAAAGGATAAAGGAAAATTCCAAATCTTGGGACTCACTCCTTTCTGAAGCACTTTGGGCTTATCGAATATCCAAACAAACAAGTACACGTGTGACACCATTTGCTTTAACTTATGGGCATGATGCCATGCTGCCCATGGAAGTTACAGTTCAATCGGCAAGGAGGGGGTTGCAAAACCAGTTGGAACTTGCCGATTACACTAAGACTATGATCACTGAACTGGAAGGATTGGACGAGGTCAGACTGAATGCTCTAGATTGCCTTAAGGTGCAAAAAATTGGGCTGACAGAGCTTATAATAAGAAAGTGAGGGCAAAATCATTTTATTTGGAAGAGCTTCTTTGAAAAGATGTGCATCCTAACGGTGAAAAAGATAGGAGGTATGGCAAGTGGTCTGTCAATTGGGAAGGACCATTTGTAATCTTTAAAGTTTTAAGAGGTGGTGCTTACAATTACGTTACATTGATGGTGAAGTTCATCCAAGATTAATGAATGGTTAGTATTTAAAATCATAATGCCTCATCACCCCACACTTTGTGAGACTACAGATTTAGAGTTCAGACAGAACCCAGACATAGAGTACGAACCAATCAGTAATCAAGAGGAAAAGATACAGGCAAAAGGGATGTTTTATTCATATTTCTAAGAAAATATTTACAAAGAAACCAAAAGAAGGAAAGATGCAAAAAGAAAAAAGAAACAATAGAGTAAGACTGATGAAGCTAGTCTCCATTGGTCTAAACTACATAGAGCGTCTCCTTTTATGCCCTGGCTTCTCGGGCTGCCTATCGATCTCTTCAAGGCAGCCAGCTAGGAACTGTGACTCCTCTTTCCATTGCCCCGCCTCCATCTTCCATTTCCATTTTCCTTGTTTGGAAAAATCCAGATGACTCTCTAGATTGATGATCCTTCTCCTAAGAGCCCTTTCCCTAACCAGCAAAGCAGTTGGACTATCGTCATCCTCGAAATCACCAAAGTCTGGGACATATTCAGTCTTTGCTGGTTCGGGAGCAGCCTCTGGTTGGAAGGCTCCTTCCCTAGACCTTTGTCCCACTTCAAAAGCCCTCGGTCGGGCTGGGCTGGTGTCTTCATCAGCCTCAGAGGATGGTTCTCTCTTATCTTCAGAAGAGCCATTAGTCTCTAGGACGATGGTCTCCTTATTTTTGGCTCCAGGGGGAAGGCGGAGTCTCTGCTCTAGGAGTCGGGCAGATGTTCGTCGCCCTGCCACTGCAAGTGCAATAGGTGCCCCCTCGATCGCTGGGGCAGTTGGTATGTCATCAGCCATTGGAGCTTCTGCAAGCTCCACCAGTGCAACAACACGAACTGCTCGGTGAGGGATGTTCTCAAGAACCGGATTTGCCAGAAGGCATGCATTTTTGGTTCATTAGCAAGGTATTGCCCGTATGGCGCCATCAAGAAGTCAGAGGTTATGCGAGCTTGGATGACCATCTTGGGATCCCATTTTTTGTAGTCCTTTTTCCCTGACCAAAGGATCTTCATCCGGTCACGAAAGACGTTGGCATCAAAAGTACGAGAAAGATACCCTCATACTAGGCAGGTACGAAGTTTCCTAAAATCAGCACATAGGGGATTTTTTCCTAGTTTTTATTGGGATGATCAATCCCAACTACCACATTGCACCCTTTCAAAGGCATGCCATAGACTTTTGTTTTGGTGCAGAGAATCTGGTAGTAGTCCAGAATGGTCCGCACAGTTATGCTCCACCAGAGATGAGAGTTGAGCGCGTGGATTCCATAAAATAGTCTGATGGTGTTTGGGGTGCAGACATGGAGTGCTAGCCCCAAGGTAGTCAGAAAATCTACTACGCCAATAGGGAGAAGAAAGCGAACGCCAACCGCCAGTAGCAAGTAACTACTAATAAGGATGAAGCCATCAAGAATGACAGAACTAGCCACGTACGGTTGGAAGTTAACATCACTCGGTATTTCGCAATCCGTTCTAAAATGGTTGTGAGCTTCCTCAGTTTGTAGGAACCCTTTAGCCATGGATGAATGGGAAGAAAGCTTAAGAATGTTGAGAGTTTTAGAGGAAGAAGAAGGATGCTTGAGTTTTTGCAGGTAAAGGGTGTCAAGAAGTCACACGAAGGATATTCTAGAGGAGTCCCACTTTGAAAAACTATTTTAGTTTGGGGAACTTCTCCTTTTGCCGCCTAAAAACTCTCTACCTCCTGAAAAGATCCCAGCCTTACACGTGTCTTTGTGTCTAACCAATCATACGACCGCGAGTTACTGCGCATGTTTTTTCTACGTGCGGAAGTGGTTGAAGAGACACGTCCATTTAATGAAGGCCATCATTAAGTTCATTATTTGAGAAATGAACAGCAGTCGCAACCATCCACGTGTTATGCTCATGAACGACGGCGTTTTGTGCACGTCAGTTGTATTGATTGATGTGACGTTTTGGGCCCAAACTTATAGAATAGCCTGTGGCTTGCTAAATAGACCAATGGACAGTAGCACATCAGACTTCAATTTAAGAATAGATGCATAGCAGTCCTATTGTGTTTTGAAAAGGAGTTGATGAATAAAATTGAAGAAAAATAATATCCAGATAAGCCACAAAAGACAAAATAAAATGAGAGTTCCCATTCATTGTTAAGAATATTCATTACGGGGGGTTACAAGGAAAAAATACATAAATTGGCCACTAGGTCGATTAAAACCTTCCTAAATTCTCCTTCAAGGCTGCCCAGACTCCTTCTACCTTCCGTTCATCTTCTTCACAGCATAGATTCGCGCTCCAGTCTTTGGTTAAGGAGAAGGGTGATTCGAGGTGAAAAGTGCATATTCATAGCGTATTACATGGTCCTTTATGCATACTTTTATCCCCAAAGTCCTTACATTTAGGTGCATTCTAATAACAATGTTCTTTTTATTGTGTTAATGCTAAAATATATGTTTATGCATTGTTTTATAGGTATTAGAATGTAAATCAATGAAGTGAAGCTAAAGAAAAGTGATTATGGTGAAGAGAACAATAGAAGCAACTGAGAAAATGCCAATTTTGACAATGAAGACTTCAGATTTGAAAGATTTTTCCCGAGATATGAAATGTAAATCTTTGAGTTATGGTCGTGTGGCCATAAACGGGAGGTAAATTTGAGGTCCGAGTGAAAAGTTATTGCCATTCTCCCATCGGTGCGCAAAGCTGTCAAGATCAGAGAGTTCAAGGGCTTGAGGAGAGTTCAATCGATCAAACCTTCGATCGAAATAACTAAGCTCGATCGATTGAGCTCTATTTTCCCCCCAAAAGTTACGTAGACTCTGCAGGAACCCTATAAATAAGTCATTTTGACACCAGACGAGGGGAGGACGCTCCAGAACGTAAAAAACAACAGTTTTAGGGTAGTTTTAGGGTTAGATTAGGAGTAAATTAGGTTAGATTCTTGTTTTTCTTCCTCTTTTCCATTGTTTTATTGAAGATTATTCAAGATTCAAGTTGGTTTCATGTTTATTACAAGTTATATTCAAATTATTCCAGGTTTTTCTTTTCTTTTTCTCTATTTGATTGTTTATTAATCTAGCTATTATGATTACTCTAGTTTGTTATTCCTGCATTAGTTTAATCATGTTTCCGTAGTTTAGACGTTGGAAATATGTTATGAAATATTGATTCTTAGCCTGTGCCATGTATGATGTAGAAAACCTGGGCTCGATCGATCGAAGATATTTCGATCGATTGAACCAGAGCCATAGTCAAGCGATCGAAGACATTTCGATCGATTGAAGGATGATGTTGTCTGATCGATCGAGAGCGCTTCGATCGATCGAAATTGCTAATTCCTGAGATGATTCTTTTAAGTATTCCATGAATTTCTGTTTTAGAAATCTGTCATCAAATTGTCCCTATAAGCTCAGTTTGTCACAACAGCTTTTAGAACTTAAAGCCTTAAGACTATTTTCTTCAATGACTTTTGAAAACCACTTTGAATGCTAACACCATTTAGAGTGCAAGTAATAACCATTGTTTTAAACCGTCTTCCAAGTATTTTAAATCAACTGTGATGATATAGTCCCGGTCATGAAAGGGCTATTGATTCTATATCTTTAGAAAAATATGGAATGCTGAAAAGGAATGAACTCCATAGAACGTTAATGAGTATGCATGGTAGATGGTTGGATCAATGTGGATTCACGTGTTTCCAACACCTTTAGTTTATCTGTTTAATTAGTTATGTTTCTTTATACTTTAGTTTATTATTTAGTTTAATTTAATTTAATTAATTAGGATTCGTTAGAACCTCCACCCGTACATTAATCTTTTCTTTTTCTTTAGGTTGTAACTTAGTAGATATTCTTCCTATTCCTTCCCTGTGGGATTGACCTGAACTTATCCAGTATTACTTGCACGATCACCTACACTTAGGTGTTGCACAAGAGCGCACAACTTTTTAGTCGTGTCAAGTTTTTAGCGTCGTTGCCGGGGAAGGCAACTAGGTTAGGATTTTACTAAGTTATTTCCATTTTTCTTCTTTTTCTATAATTAAAAAAAATTTACTTTGGACTTTTTCTCTTACAAGAAGAAAAAAATAAAAGTAAAATAAAATAAATAAATAAATAAAATTTCTATTATTTTAAAAATTTTGGGTAACATGTCATATCCATATTATCCTTCGTACGACACAAACACCACCAATGGGTACACCCTTGAAAATCAAAATAGTTATTCCCCAAGTTGGTGAGCACCTACTTATGACGCACATAATTATCAACCCGAGTGCTACCAACCACCACAATAGGGAAACAATAGCATTAGTCACCAGTGTTGTCAAACGTATCAAGAACCTCCACATGGAGAGTTCTATCAATCACAATGGGGATATAACCAAAATAATAATGTAGGATATAGTAGTAGTTCCTACGATTACCAAACATACCAAGACTTTCCCTTTGGCGAGTTTTGTCCACAATCGCAATGGGAAGGGGACTATCATCAACAACAATGGGGCGAAACTTCATATAGTAATAATAAGGAGAATAACCAAGTTGAGGATAATGGTATATTAAAATTGCTGCTTAGTGAAATGAAAATGATAGATAGTGCACTTGATAAATTAGAAACTAGATATCAACAAGCATATGCTGGCCAACCTTTAGAAGACTATACTAGTCCTTCAACACTACAACCTAAATTTCAAGCACTAACAATGAAATGGAATTGGAGGACAATGACGGGTTTATATCGCATGAGGTTAACAACTCACTCGAGAAAGTGATAACCCAACAAGAACTCCAAAACCAAACCATTGAGCATGAAGTTGTAGAACCATCTTCTTCTCAATATCTAACCCCAGACATCAACTCCTTCACTGCCTGGATAAAATTGCACAATCTTTTTGTCCAGAGTTCCTTAATAGATGACATATATAGTAAGGAGAGTTACGAGGATGAGAATAAGGTTTTAAAAGATGATGAAAGTTTAGGTGATTGCACACAACTAGGAAAGGAGGAGTTACCTGTTGACTCTACCCCTACCTTTGATAGTGATCCAAGGGAGGACGTAATTGAAAAATCTAAATCCGATTTAGATTCTTGTGATATTGATGAACCCTCACCTCTTTCTACCGAAGAGGTGGTGTCACCCAGTTGCCCATCACTTATCCTCTCTATTAATCAAAGCTCTCATCCCGAGCGTGAAAGTCATGTGTACCCCAATGTTGAACAAATAAAATGTGTTTGTGGAAGAGGATGGTAAGCATTTTAGCACATGTTCTTCGCAGAATTTTAACTTTCAAAAGTCTTTGAGAGAAGACTTGGTAAATATTGGGCCCACATTAGATCATTTTAAACTTCAACAAGAAGCTAGTAATCTTCTAGACTGCTTGACCTTCTTGAGTAATAATGACATTGAGGCTCAAATAGATAGCTTTATCCAAGTCCCGTCCAAAAGTATATACATAGAACAGAAATTAAATTCCTATGATCATATCTCGATAGATTCTGTTCTAGAACAAGAGGAGGGTAATGAAGCTAAATTAGAACATCACTTAGACCCTACCCCTTTTATCGAACCATGGCCTCCCCCTGTTTTTAGTATTAAAATAGAGGCCGTTATAGGAAATACCAACACCAAAGATCGTTTCTTGCGTATAATTCCTAAAAAGTGTGGTATACCTCTTATAATTGTCTCCAACAAATTTAGAGGCCATAGGTTCTGCATCATCTCCTCTGACCTTGAGCCTAACATTAGTTGGGGGAGTTGCAATTTTATGAGGATCCCTACATTCTTTTCACTGTTAAATTATTTCATTGGGAAGATCCTCAAAAATTTCGGTTATTAATTTATGATAAAAATCTTGATTAACCAAATTTATTTACTGAGTAGTTCTATTATATTCTCTATTTTTCTTTGTTGCTACTAATGATTTTGCAGGTAACTTAAAAAAAAATTGGACATTAATGCCTCGAGGTAACATCCTTCCTTCTCTCACTTTGTTTTACATGTCCATGTGCTTAGTTTGGAACATTGGGGACAATGTTTAGTTTTAGTTGGGGGGGAGTGAGTCATTGCATGCCTCATTTCTTTCTTTTTATGATTTAATGTCAATATACCTATTTAGCAACATGACTCAGTAAATTAAAATTATCAAAAATTTTAAAATTTTTAATTTTATTTTTAAAGATAATAAGATGGTTCTTGTATTTCTCTCATAGTAAATGTAGTTAGTTATGATGCATTAGTGTTATTTTCTGTATATTACTAGTATGTGATACACTATGGTAGTTTCTTTACTATCTCAGTTATAGTATATTTTATGCTTTTTAATCTTCAAACAACTTGAGCACGTTGTGACAACCTTGTACTTAGCTAAAATGGATTAGTAAGCATAGCTTAGGTGTCTTGAGAGACTGCAGTGGAGACTAATAACCCAAGTGAGTTTTTGTGCCATTCTTTGTTTTTGAGGGTTTTATAAATTATTCTTACTTTTTGAAAAGCGTTCTAATTCGTTGAAAGTCTCAATTTTCTTTTTCATTTTGACTGATCACTAGAAGAGAATGTTCAAGATCTACCAAAATTTAGAGCTCTTGAATTTACTAAAATGAATTATTCTATTAACTTAGAAGATGATTTAGGCTATCTTTTGACTATACATGCAAAATACAGCCTTGGCCTAGCTCTATAATATTTCTTTACTTCACCTCTTGAGCCTTATCATAATTGCCTTGTCATTACAATTCCTTAAATCTAAGCCTAACTCTAAATTATGGGTTTGAATTTCTTTTCTTTATCCAGGAGTGATTGGGATGTGTTGACGCAACAATAGGTTTGGTTAGTGTGAATAAGGGTAAGTTGGCAAAAAAAATGATGAAAAGAAAAAAGAAAAAAAGAAAAGAAAAAAAGAAAAAAAAAAAAGGCAAGGAAAAAAATAAATAATATGCCTATGGTTGTTATAAAAGAAAAAAATAATAATAAAAACAAGAGTGAGGAAAAAAATAGATAAAAGAGAAGAAGAAGAGAGAGATTGGAGATGTGGGAAGTTTGAAAAGTTATAGTAGACATTCCAATCACATTCATTGACCCAATTGAATATCACGAGCATTTTTCTTCTTTATCTAATATCTGTTTTTCAAAGTCCTAATGATTTTAAGTAGATTGGATTTGAAGTTAAGGTAATGAAAGAGTTCTCACGGTATCTCTCTCTTCTAATGAAAAGTATCCTTTCATAAGACTTTGTGAACTAAAATGTCCGTTTTTCAATTTAGATATGAGAAGCATTAGATTCCATTTACATTTACTCTTTATAGCTTCCATATCATGAGTGATAATTATTACACCTAATTCAGAATAATTTCATCTTGAGAGTGTAATCCTGGTGAGAGTTGAGTCAAAATGAACGTCTTGATAGCGTCTTAGGTTATGTGAGCTTTGAAATTAAAGTTTTGTATTTTGGTTTTCCATTCACACACACACTTGAAGATTAATAGGTATGGAATATTCTAATGACTTTAATACTAGATTAACTGCAATGTGTGTGTTGCATTGCTATGACATACTAGAGAGTTTCATGATATTGTTGAGCTTAACCACATTGCTAAATGAGAGGAAGATTTTTCTTGAAAACATTAAACGAGAACTATTACCATAAAGATGAATTTTGTGGGTAGATTCACAGCAAACCCTCACGAGACAATACTCGTCCACTAGGGGAACCTAGGGGTTTAAAGGCTTGTTGCATACGCTAAATGCAATCGCGATTCCTGCGAAAGTGAGTTAGAATTTTTACTTTCTTTTGTTTTCAATTCTTATAATTTAAATAAACATTGCTATAGTTCGCTTCATTGCTAGGGACTACCAACGAGCTAGTTGGGGGGTGTGATTCGAGGGGAAAAGTGCATATTCATAGCGTATTACATGCTCTTTTATGCATAATTTTATCCCCAAAGTCCATACATTTAGGTGCATTCTAATAACAATATTCTTTTTATTGTGTTAATGCTAAAACATATGTTTATGCATTATTTTATAGGTATTAGAATGTAAATCAATGAAGTGAAGCTAAAGAAAAGTGATTCTGGTGAAGAGAGCAATAGAAGCAACTGAGAAAATGCCAATTTTGACAATGAAGACTTCACATTTGGAAGATTTTCAAAGAGATATAAAATGCAGATCTTTGAGTTACGCTCACATAACCGCAAACGATAGGTAAATCCGAGGTCCGAGTGAAAAGTTATGACCATTCTCCCATCGGTGTGCAGAGATGTTGTAGACACCCCGATTTTGACCAAACGTCGAATTAAGGAGAGTGTCACCTCCATATCCGATGATGACAAAGGACCGAAAGATTCGAAGTGTTCTAAGCTCTTCAGAAAGTTCTCCAAACGCGGTAAAATTTTCACAGAATGAAATACCAAGTATGTAGGAGAATTCAGGTAAAAAACATCACTTTTGGAAAAGATCTTCGAAAATAAGTATTTTTAGAAAAAAGGAGAAAAGAAAAGACCTAAAAAATGGAATTTTAACAGAAACCGGCACACGGTAGGTTTTTACGGCACTCAGTGAGTGCCGTACGGCAGTCACCGAATGCCGGACCGAAACTTATTGAGTGCCGCCGACAATTTCTGACTGCCGTTTGCTTTTAAAATCTATATTTTGTGGTACAATACGTATATGTATGCGGATAAAAACAAAAAACTAATAAAGTAAGGTTGACAAAAATGCGGCAATCAACAATCCGGAGCGGCTCTCAGTAAGTGCCGCGCGGCAGTCGCGGCAGTCATGGAATGCCGCATCGGCTTTCACGGAGTGCCGCAGCGGCATCCACTGACTGCCGCAGAAGTTTTTTGACTACCGCCTTCTGCAGCAGTCTGTCTATTTTCAGGAAGTACGTATTGTACCACCAAATGAGACATTTATACCTGTCTTTTACTCCGAATTCACTGAGAATACTTGGTAATTTTGTCTATAAAAGAGGGAGGATCTTCCTTGGGAGGATATACAAGAGGTGGTTACCACTACACTAACATATATTTTGAGAGAGAGTTTAAAAAAAATAGAGAGAAGAGCTTGGAAGATCTTCAAAGGAGAGAAGCTTTGAGGATAGGTTGGAGGTGATCCTCTAACTACAAGTTGTTTTTCTTCATTCTTTTGAACTACTAATCTTAAAACTACTTGGTCTTTTGATTAACCTTTTTAGAAGTATTATTAGTGAACTTGCAAACTTTAATTGCATTTTCTTTTAGTTCTTTCTTTTCCTCTTCTTTGTTTATACTTCTCTCTTGAGATTCTTGGAAGTCTTCCATACTTCACTTGAATCTCATGAGTTGGATCCCTTGATCTCATGTGAGCTTGTGCTCCCCCATGAGAGTTAAGGTTGATCATCCTTTATATAAGAGCAAGTAAATGAATCTAAGCCCCTACCATGGTTTAGGATTCCTTAACTTAAGGTTTCATGGAATCCCCTCCATATTTCTTGAAACCTATGAGTATTTGCTATGTTTGTTTGTACTCCTCTCTTGAGATTCTTGTAGGCTCATGAGTATTAGTCATGTCTTCATCTCCAATGACCATCAAGTGGTAGGAGGAAGTAGTTTGAGTCTAAGCCCATCTCCATGGTTTAGATTCATTATCTTGAGATTTCATGAAGCCTATTCATACTTCATTTGAAATCTACAAATATAAAGGTCTTTAGCCTCCAATGACCATCAAATGGTAGGAGAAAATGGTTTGGTTTAAGTCCAACTTCATGTTTAATAATTGGGGTTAACAAGTAAAAGTTGAATTTGACAATGAAACAGTGGATTCATACACCGGTTTGGATCAAAGATTTTTGGTTCGAAATCTAACCGTTGGAATCAAGTGAAACCAACGGGAAAATGTTAATAACTCAAAGTTCTACCATTGTAATTTTTGTTTTAAGGAGATTTCATGTTTAAAGTGGTTTGGTCATGAGTTTTGTGAAGTCACTACAATCTGTCCAGAGTTTCAGAACAGTAACACTCTTTTGAAATAAGTAAATCAGATCCTTAATAAAGTATTTGTGACCCAAAATAATTTTTTCTAAGTTGATTAATGTGTTAGGAAGTCACCCTAAAAAGAACAAAGCATTTTTGGTCTTTTTGCTATTTTTAGAAAATCGTGCAAGAACTGTGGACAGAAGGTTGTAGAATGCTGAGTGATGTCTGATTTTTGTCCAATTCCCGGAGATCCAACCGTTGAAACCTTGATTTCTTTTCTGGGTTAAAAACTAGACACACATAGGCATCACGTGTCCAAAATTTGTCAAGATCAAGCACGGGAACCATACTTTTTATTTCTTCAAAGTTACGATCTGCTCTCAGCAATTTCCAGAATTCTGCAAGTTTTAACCAATCTCATGAGTAGTGGCTTAGATGATATTTTCATGAGTTAAGGTCCAAACCATGTTTCAATAATGATTAGTTAAGCTTGAATTCAAAGTTTAAGTGATCTAAATCATTGAGTACTTCAATAATTTATTCTTTTCATATACATATTCATCCATATGGCTTGACACTTATAATTAGGACTTGGTTGCTCTAGACTTAATTACATTTGATAGATTTAAGCTAGAAATTCAGGGTTGTTATTTCTAACTCCGTATCTTGTATAGCATGAGGACTAACCCTTTGTTTTGCAGCGCTGTTAAGGTATGATTTCTTGAACTCCTCTTAATTTATTTTAATTTCTTGATTTTATCAATTTTCTTAACCTTTATGCGCGACACATTAGAATTTAGATTTTGCCTTAAATGCATATATGTGGATTAGAGACTCTTTTCCTAGTTTTTATTTAATAGCATGCATTGCACGTTTAATATTCGTGGCTGGATCCCGGGTGAGTTCTCTCGTTCTTTATTGCATATCATATTGCTTACTACTTGAATTATGTGGCTTTTGAATGATATTTTGTAAATTAGTAATTTTACACCATTTTGACATGTTTGTGCAATGTATACGTATATCTATGTATTAGTTGAGGGCACGCTTAGATTAGTAATTCAATTAAAAGGATGTTAAGTAGAGGCCTATCGCGAGATAGGATGAGAAGGGGTGTTTTAGTCCGATGGGCTCCTTCCCTTCTCATTCCACAATCCCCGGACCTAGTTAATCTTTGGTTTCGCAAAAGATCAGTTGCTTTAAAAATGGTTTCTTAATTTCCCTTTTAAAAATTAAGTGGCGACTCATTTGTTTTGAATTTGAAATTTAAAAGAACTTTAAAAGAAAAACTGTGGGTAAGAAAAATTGCGATATCCACAATCTGGCGACTCTGCTGGGGATCGAACCCAGAATCTCTGGTTTCGCAGACCAGAATTCTGATTTTGGGTTCACTCGAGGATTAGACTTGAAAAATATCCTTTTAATTGAATTAATTAATCTTTGTGTGCCTGTTGCATTTCACTTGCATGTCCTGCCAGTCGATTGCACGGAACTATGACCTTGGAGGCTCGGGGCAACCCGGTCGGTCAAGTTATCATGGGACTGTGTGATCACCCTTGATCTCGTACCATGATTTGGTATATTAAGCATCCTATCGGATGTGTGTCAAGGGTCCCTTATTTGACCAAAACCCAGCTTTTGCACATTAGTTTGTATAGAACCTTTCATTCTTAGGAAATCAATTCTTGATTAGGGTTATATGCTAGGAAGTTTTGTATGCCCAGAAGGGATTACTTGAGATGATGACGATACTTGCTTGATGAAAGATGTATAATCTTTTAATCGCCTTTTAGCAATTTCTCCTCATGTTCCACGACATTTGGAGAACATGCCGAACCTTGATTATAAGATTATACTTCTTATATCATGTTGGCTAAGCATCATTGACCTTGTATGCATCCAAATTCATGAAAAGTACGGTGATAATCCGATCATGTGATCCTTCTACCCAAAGAATTTTAAACCCATCTTTGAAAGCAAATAAGATTTTTGCTACCTTTATTCTAAGGTGTTCAATCGCTCTTTCAAAAATCTTGGGAGTTCACTTTTGGATTAAAATTTCAAAGTCAACCGTCTTTTGAAGGAGGAACCCAAAAGTTCTTGGAACCCAAAATTCTTGAAAGATTTTGAAAAGTTTCACTAACTAAAGAAACACTTTTTGACCCAATCACCTTTTTTTTAGGGATATAATCCAAAATTCTTGAGAAATGCGTTTGAAAGATCCCATCATCTAGGTAAACGCTTGTCAAATGAATTCCAAAAGAAATTTCTAAAATTTTCAAACGTCAAAAGGGTAATGAGATCACAATGAGAGGAGAAATCAATGCACTTGACATGTGTGAGGATTTTATGTGCTTATATGCTTATGTGTTAGGATTAGGATTTTTCTTTTTTTTCTTGGCATATAGAATAGGCACACACACACATGCATTGCATCCGTGTGACATATAAAAAAGGTTTTTACTAAACATCTTTTAAAAATGTGTCTTTGTGTGACAAAAGATAGTGGGCAAAAAGTCTTAAAAAGAAAATTTCAAAATTTGTTGTAGGAGCAAAAATAGCATCAACGTCAAAACAAGCGTGGTTTAGGGATCCCACGGCAAGGCTGGTAAGAAGAGAATACGCTGACATGGCCGAAGTAAGAAACAACGAAGAAATGGCCGGGTTAAGGATACTGGTAGAACAACAAGCAGAGCAAATGAGGCGACAGGCCGAAAACATGAATCGCATGATGGGGATGATAGAAGAACTGAATCGCCGGCCACCACATGTAATTCCGCCTGTTATGGACCCACCTTTGGGAGGAGGGGAAGGAGATTGGTTCGACGATCAGGAGGCACAATGGACTGATGCACTACGGGCCAACAGAGACAGAGAGAAAGCTGAGAAGGAGAAGCTACTGACCGAGAAAATAGAGAAGTTAGAAAGGGTAATGCGCAAGGCTCAAGGGGTTGACACTTATTTGATGGAGTTGGAAGGTCTGTACGACGGGGTCCACGAGACGCTGCCTGCCGGGTTTAAGATGCCGATTTTGGACAAGTTTGACGGGACCGGGAATCCTCGCAGCCATACATGGATGTGTATTGGGGCTTTCCAACCAAGTGGGCTGAGCACAACCATGATGGCAGTCCTATTCCAACAGACTCTGACCGGGGCTGCTTTATCCTGGTATCTTACTCTCGAACCAAGCAAAACCAGGGTGTGGGAGGAAGTGATCAAAACATTTGTGGCACAATACGAGTACAATCAAGATTTAGATGTCACTGTCCGAGATTTGGAGACCACTAGGCAAGGGAACAAAGAATCATTCGCCGAATACCTGAGCAGATGGAGGGGAAAGGCGGCTAAAATGGTACAAAGGCCATCTGAGAAGGACCAGATCTGAATGCTGATGAAGAACCTACAGCCAGTGTACCAAGAAAAGATGAGATTCCAGTCGATCAACACCTTTGCTGAGGTTTTCGATGTCGGGACAAGGATAGAGGATGCGATCCAAGAGGGGATAATCAAGAGTTAGGAACAACCAAACCGGTACAGGAGGCCAAACTACGGGTCCAACGGAGGACAAACGGGGGGTCACTCTGGCCCCACCGACGTCAATGCACTGAATGGGCCAGAAAGGAAATTCGACATAACATCGAGGAGAGGAGGGGACAAAGCACCAAGGAAGTTCTCATATTTGGGAGTGTCACCATCAACTGCCCTCGATAGACTGTTAGCGAAGGGGCATCTCCGTCAGTTGGAACCTCGACCTCTGCCAAGTCATCTTCCGCCAAATTTCTAAGGGGATCTCTTCTGCAAATTTCATCAGCAGAAGGGTCACTCAACGGATCGGTGTATGAGATTAAGGCACGAAATCCAGAACCTCATTGATAACAAAGTAATTTCAGAACCACCTACCAAAGCTCCAAATGTTACTAGAAATTCGCTTCTGAATCATCAAGCTGTGCCTCCACCGTAGGGCCTTTATCTCTTGGGGATGGAAGAAGCAACCTTCGATCCGTCTAGGCTAATCACTAAGGCCGGGACACCAAGAAAGTCATACCAGCTACCTAAGGATTTGACAATCTGCGCTTTGGAGGATCAGCCGGAGAAGAGTGAAATGGGACAGTCAGACTGGTGGATTCAAGGAAGTGACGGTCGAGACATGAGCCAGGTGGAAGATGATCTTTGGTACGAGAGTGACAAAGAAACAGAGATGGTGGAGGGTACTCTGAAAGTTGATTCAGAAGTTGACAATCTGTGGGCAAGGGAAGAAGTCAGTCATTTAACTCGGTCGGGCAGACACTTTAAACCGCATGAGCTAGAGGAAGATCATCCAGGGGGAGAGTTGGACAAGGGAAAAGGGAAGATGAACGAAGAAGAGGAAGAAGACAGGGTTCTAAAGCAGATAAAGAAAACTCAGGCCAATATCACCATTTGGGGGTTGCTGATAGCATCAAAACGCCACAGGCAGGCAGTGTTGGACGCCTTAAACCAATCTGATGTTCCCATCAACACGGCACTGGAAGATATCGTGGGAATGATTGGCAGAATTCCGACCTTGGCTATTACCTTTTCTTCAAATGACGTGCCCCCCGGAGGACCCATGTTTAATAAGCCGTTGTATGTCACTGTTGAATGTTTGGGGAACACCATGCCCGCTTGTCTCGTTGAAAACGGGTCTGCTCTAAATGTATGCCCCTTCCGAACAGCCAAACAGATGGGTTTAGATGAATCATCCTTCGTGCCGTCCCAACAAAAGGTCAGGGCATATGACAACACTCAGAGAGCAGTCATGGGTATCATCTCTCTTAACCTCGTCATCGGACCAGTGGATAAACAAGCCAAATTTCAAATCATTGACATCCCCGCCTCTTTTCATTTATTGCTAGGGAGGCCATGGTTGGATAGCTTGGGTACCATACTGTCCACCATTCATCAAAAGGTCAAATGTGTTTGGAAGGGCAAGGTCTGCGACATTCTCGGGGACAGTTGGGTTGGTTTGTCCAAAGCATCATCAAGCGCACCTATTCTAGAATTACAGCTGCAAGAAGAAGAAGCAAAAATGGGAGGGTTCAAGTTCGTTGGCATGATTGAAGAAGAAAAGCCAAAAGAATTCCTGCCTCTTTACTTTGACCACTACGCAAGCCCATTGGTCGCGGGAATCATGAAGAAAATGGGTTTCTTTCCGGGATTGGGGTTGGGAAAGAAGCACCAAGGCCTGCTGGAGTTTCCAAAAATCCCTACTCAGACTCACACTCACACTCACACTCACAGTCTGGGGTACCAACCATCCAAGAAAGGGCAGAAGAAAAAGAAGAAGGCCGTCGATGCACCACTAGACCATTACCTAAAGACGCTCAATGGATATTTTATGAATGAAGGAGAAGATTTCCCCTTTTGCTACTTCCCAGAGCCATGGGTGGACCAGAAAGATAAATGTTTAAAGCCAGGGTTCGAGATCTTCTTTCCCCACGAGTTTTCTGCATATGAAGATCCATACTTGCAGCTGCCTACCAAGTCGGTCATCGCCAAAGATTGGATTGGTGCATTAGACGGTTCTATCATGAAAGATCTGTTGGGCGAAGGGAGCACAGAGGTTATGAAAGCGGATCATGGAAAGGCCAAGGGTGAATACATCGAAGGACTGGTAGAGGAGGCAGCCGAGAGCGGGGAAGATGAGGTAGATCAGAGGGAGACCGATAAAGGAAAGACCGAGAAAGGAGAGATGGAAGAGATTACCAAGGCAGAAGATCTGGAAGAATGCTTCATCACCGATCTGGGAGGAGAGAACAAGACAAAGTGGGTTTTTGAGTCTAGTGATAGGTTTCTCCCACACCCAGAGTTTGTAGTGGCCCAAATGAGGCGTCTTTCAATTTCCATGTCTGTTGTAATCACTCCGAAGAAAGTTAATGAGAACATGACTGATTCTGCCTACTCGAACGCGCTTAATGAATGTGATGAATGTGATGATCATGAAATACCCATTGAACTGCAAAAATTAATTGAAAAAGAAAAAGAATCTGCATGTAAAATCATTGAGGACACTCTAACAATTAATCTAGATCCTGATGGCACCAGAAGATTGAGAGAAAACCACTTTTATCACGCCATGGGGAACATACTGCTATAGGGTGATGCCATTTGGGCTCAAGAATGCAGGAGCAACATATCAGCGGGCCGCTACCACATTATTGCACGACATGATCCATAAAGAGGTGGAAGTGTATGTGGATGATATGATTGTGAAATCTAAGGAGATGAGAGGTAACTTGGAGGTTCTGAGGAAATTCTTCGGGAGGTTAAGGGAGTTCAGGATGAGATTGAACCCACAGAAATGTACCTTCGGAGTCACCACAGGAAAATTGTTAGGGTTCCTTATTACTCAGAGGGGAATCGAAGTAGACCCGACCAAGATAAAAGCCATAGTCGAAATGCAGCCACCCAAGAATGAAAAAGAGCTGAGAGGGTTCCTGGGTAGAATATAATTCATAAGCCGGTTTATCTCAAAACTCACCATGACCTGCGACCCGCTATTTAAATTACTCAGAAAAGGAGAGAAGTTTGAGTGGGATACCTTGTGTCAAAAAGCCTTCGATAAAATCAAAACTTACCTCCAAAACCCACCTGTCCTGTCACCCCCTTCACCCGGGAAACCTCTGCTGCTGTACCTTTCTGTGACTGAAGATTCAATGGGATGCATGTTGGCCCAAGAAGGAGAAGAAGGACACGTAGAAAAGGCCATTTATTACTTGAGCAAAAGGATGACCGGATACGAGTTGAAATACTCACCCTTAGAAAAGGCATGTTGGGCCTTAGTTTGGTGTACCCGTTGCCTTAGACATTATATGTTAGCCTTCCCCGTGATCTTAATCTCCCGAATGGATCCGCTCAAATACCTGTTTGAAAAACCCATCTTGACCAGTAGGATTTCCCGATGGACCATGATGCTAGCAGAGTTTGATATAAGATATGTCACCTCCAAATCTATTAAAGGGAGAGCCATCGCTGAGTACCTAGCTGACTTCGCTGTGGAAACTGGGGAGAAAGGAGAATTCAAGTTCCCTGATAAAGAAGTGATGGAGGTAAGGGAGGATTTTTGGAAGATGTATTTCGATGGGGCCGCCAATCAATTAGGCTACGGAGTCGGGGTTATCCTTGTAGCACCTGATGGAACCCCTACCACATTGGCCGTCAAGCTTAAGTACAACTCAACCAATAACACAGCAGAGTACGAAGCGTGCATAGTAGGAATGGAGGCGGCGCTGGCCTTAAAAGTTGAAAAAGTTGATGTGTTCGGAGATTCCAATTTGATCATATCCCAAGTGCGGGGAGATTGGAGGGTGAAACACGAAAAGCTGAGGCTATACCATGACTATTTGGAGAGTTTGAAAGAACAATTCAAGAAGATATCATTCTACTACCTTCCCCGAGAGGAAAACCAATTGGCCGATTCCCTAGCAACCCTGGCATCAATGATACAGATTCCCTCAGGGGTCACGATGGTCCCATTATCCATAGAAATCAGAAATCAGCCCTCATTTGAGACAGCCACGACCATAGAAGACGAAGAGGAAATACCGTGGTATGTGGATGTGTGGAAGTTCATTAAAGAAGGAGAATACCCCGAAGGAGTCTCAGAAAAGGACAGAAAGGCGATTCGACGATTCGCTGCTCAATTTGTGATTTATGCAGATAAGCTATGGAAGAAATCCTACACCGGGTATAATCTGGAGTGCCTATATGGGAAAGAAGCTAAGAGAATGATGGAGGAAATACATGAGAGAGTATATGTGCCCCACATGAATGGGCACATGCTGGCAAAGAAGATCATCCGACAGGGGTATTATTGGACGACCTTGGATAAAGACTGTTGTGAATATGTTAGAAGGTGTCACAAGTGCCAGATTCATGCAAATCTAATGCACACCCCACCATCACAGCTCTATAACATGACCACCCCTTGGCTGTTTTCCGTATGGGGGATGATATCATTGGTAAGATAGTTCTGAAGGCTTCCAATGGGCACCGATACATAATCGTGGCAATCGATTACTTTACCAAATGGGTAGTGGCGGCCTCGTATGCGACTTTGAAGGCCAAAGACGTAGTGAGTTTCATCGAGAAAAACATAATCTGCAGGTTTGGGGTCCCGAGTGAATTTATCTCCGATCATGGCAGTCATTTCCAAGGAGAGGTTATCCCGCTCTTAGAAAAGTATAAGATCGTTCGCCATCAGTCTTCCCCGTATAGACCTCAGACGAACGGAGCAGTAGAAGCGGCGAATAAGAATGTTAAAGCGATCATAGGAAAAACGACGGATACGTACAAGGATTGGCATGAGAAGCTGCCATTTGCTTTGTGGGGATACAGAACCTCGGTGAGAACTTCTATAGGAGCTACACCTTATTCACTGGTTTACGGTATGGAAGCCGTTCTTCCAGTCGAAGTAGAAATACCCTCTCTTAGGATTTTGGCAGAGTGTGAGATCACCAAATTGGAATGGATACGAGGAAGGTATGAGGAGTTGATGTTGCTCGATTAGAAGAGATTGGCCGTAATAAACAATACTCGTGGATACCAGAAAAGAATAGCTCGTGCTTTCAACAAAAAGGTTCGCCCGGAAGCTTGCTGAGGGTGACCTAGTCCTCAAAGAACTGAGAGTGCCTATTTATGACCCCAGAGGAAAATTCAAACCCAACTGGGTCGGGCCGTACATCATAAAGACTCTCCTCTCTGGAGGGGCGACCTATCTCATGGACCTGGACGGGGTTGAATTTAAGCAGCCGATTAACCTCGATCGCCTCAAGAAATATTTTGCTTGAAACCGTTTCTTTCAAAGCCTTCTACCTCGATGAAATACGCTTGACCTGATTCCCGTTAGGGGATACGTAGGCAACCTACTCGGTTCGGTCAGTAAATAATTGCCTAATTGGCACTTTTTCTTTGCAGCCTTAAGCCGAACTACTTGGGACCTGACACCCACTTGGGGGTAAGTAGGCGGGCTCTCGAAAGCCTTCGGTCCACCAAAAAAAAAACCTGTGCTAAACTAGGGGCAAACTGGCGTTTGCCCAGAACCACTTCAAAGCCCTAAAACCAGGGGCAAACTTCGTTTGCCATCCGAAGAACCCAGATATCTACCTGAAACCCATCTCTGGATCCCCTGGCTATCAAAATGAGTACTATAAAGAAACAAATGAGAATTCATGATATAGAAGGAGCAAAGCTTTAAGCGAAAAGCAAAGTAAAGAGCCAAGAAAAGACATTGAGAGGAGAATTTTTCATAAAAGATTAATCGAAGGAGTGGACACTTTGATTAAACATGTTAGAACTTCCCTAAAATACTTCTTGAAAAAAACAAAAAAACACATTCAAAAGCATAAAGGGGATAGGCAGGACTTGTCGGAAATTTTAAAGAACTTCGTCCTGTTTGTCTTACTTCCATCAATGATAGCCTGTCTCTAGATCAGTGTTTGAATATGAAAAAGGTACTCAGCTGTGGGCACAATAGAAGCCGGGATCCTCCGGAAAGGAGCTGAAACCCTGTCATGCCAAGCCTCGATGAAAGCCTTCACAATAGAAGGGTGCAATGTGGACCCCCTGGTGAAATCAGCAGTCACAGATTCAGTAGTATCCTGTAAAAGTCCAAACTAGCGAACCACCCAATCGGGAATGTAGAAAGTAGTAGCACGCAAGCCCGGCAGCTAGATGCCAGGTCGCCCAGGAAGACGTATAGCAATAGAGCGATGAATCCACTGCGGACAAACCCAGCAGATATCACTGGAAGAGAGACCCTGGAGCAAACCGAGCCATGCATCGGCGGAGTGAAATAAGCTGTGAACCTCCATACGATCGTAAGGAAGTAACTCGCGAAGATGGGAAGGGTGTATAAAGAGGTCCAAATGCTCCATGAGCCAAATCTGCAGAACAAAAGGTGCCCCGGCTGATAATATGGCCCCGGTAGCATGAGCATGATCTAGTCCTATCAGAGTCTCGCCGAGTCTCGCCGAGAACCAGCATGACTGCACTCTTCATCTCTCTCAAACCGCAGGCAATAGGTACGAGAATGTCGAAGGACGACTGAAAGAGAAAGTAAGAAAGCATAGCAATCGATAGAGCACTACGTGGTATAACTTGATACCCACTGTCATAAGGATCCCCAATGAGAGCATAAACCGAGGAGAGGCGCTCGAAGTCGACCTGTCTGTCATAAATGAAAGAGCCCGCAGCACCGCGGGAAATATGGAGAAGAGCCGCCAAGTCTTGAACATACCTGGCTTGCACTGGAGGAACAGTCAGATCCGCGGAAGGGTCAGTATGAAGGATAGCACTGAACTCTTCAAACAAAGGACAAATCTCTTGATGACTGAAACGGAAGACGTGGAGCGAAGGATCCCAACATCGGACAACGGCTTGAAGCAAACTTTCATTTAGAATCATTCGCCGGAAGGAGAACATGTCATTTAGCCTGAAACACTCGAAGTTGAGCTTATCGATACCAGAGAGGGTATCCATCCACGGGAAAAGGATTTGAGAGCTAACGGGGTCCATTTGAGAGAGGGGAGAATGAAAGAAGATAGTGTTTTGCGGAGTTTTGAAAAAAAAGATAGGGTATAGATGTAGATCTGCCTAGAGTCAGGGCGGCATTCGGTAAAGTAGAACAGCACTCGATGAAGTACCGCGCGGCAGTCCGTGAGTGCCGTTGCGGCATTCGCTGGCTGCCGCTGCGGCACTCACCGAGTGCCGCTGAGACCTAACTGAGTGCCATTCTGAGTTTTTTGTTGGCCAGAGTCTGTTTGTAACACTTTCAGCCCACCTGCAAACAGAAAACTAAATAAAGAACAATAAAACGTGTGCATCATGCAGCACGTGCAACAAAGGCCAAGCCATGATCGCATAAATTCATTCATTTACTTTCATTTCGCGATAAGAAAAAGAGATCGAAGCATTCAAAATTAAAATAAAGAAGGGACCAAGCTATGGTCCCACATACGGCAGGCAATAGAAAATGAAAAAGAGGTTTCAGCATAATAAAAGGACCAAGCTATGGTCACGCATACGGTGAATGAGCATAATGGAAAGCAGAAAATATAAAAGACATCCAAGTGCCTATCCTACCGGCTATTCTAAAGCCGCCATCAAAATAAAGTGTATGTGTATATACAATCATCTAAATAAAACATATATGTCCTCCCGGAACACTCAAAAGTAAAAAGTAAAGAAGAAGGCGAGATCAGCCTCGACCCCGGCCCCGAGCCTGACTGGTCACACGCCTAAGGGGCTCCTCCTCTGACTCTGTCCCGCTCCCGCAGCCCCTGCCTCTACCTCCGCCGCTGCCTCCACCGCTACCGTCGCCTCGCCCCATGCCTTGTCCGGCACCGCCATCTCCAGGAGTGTCGCTAAGGGGAATACCGAACTGCTGGAGCCGCTGCTGAAGCTGTCCCACCTGCTGGGACAGGACTCTGATCTCCTCAGCCTGAAATGAGAGAGGACAAATCCGGAAAGTGTTGAAAGGACAAATGAAATACTGAGAATAAAAGGATAAAGATCATACCTGGGCCCTCAACTGAGCCGCGGCAGTCGCCCGAGCTCCCTCAGCCTAAAAACAAGAACCAAGAATAAAGATTAGTAAAAGGAGAGGCAATCAGAGTCAAAGTGAAAGGAGGGGATAAGTTTCTTACCATCCACTCTCGCTCGAGAACCCACTGCCGCACGCTGTGGGCATACGCCAACCCCTCATCCGCATAAGCACGCGGGACGACGTCATAATGAAAAGTAATAGTAGGGGCGCCCTGTGAGAGCCGGGGGATCGTCGTCGAGAAGGGCTCGCCGAACGAGACAGTCGACATGGTCCAGGTGCCCCCCCAGGTAAGGCAGGAGGACGAGCCGCAGCAGGAACAGGCTGCAAACAAAAAATAAAACGTAAATAAAGGATGAAAGAAAACTCATAAAAGAATGAAGGAATCATTTACTCACCCGAGTCACTTCCATCAGAGGGAAGTTCAGCATCAGCTTAGCGGTACGGAACGCTGGGTATCTGGTGGGGGAGTCCACAAAGTCATGGATATTCAAGCCCATCAGAGCAGCCATAAGCTCGCTACCCTGGAGTGTGTCTGTGGCTCTCATAGAGTCAGGAGGAGGGTATGGCACAAAGAATCCGGGGGCTGCCAGTGACTGCCTAGTCACCCTCTCTCCCAAGTACCACGCTTGGCCCTCTGGCCCATCAAGAAGTCGTCTCGTCGGGTGGTATCCAGCCGACTGCCGGATCTCTGCGCGAGCGTCAGGAAGCACCCTAAGCCATGGCTGCCAGTTAACATGCTGTTCCCTCAGGTTCGTCAGGAAGTTCCTGAACGAAATAAAATCGTGGGCCCCAATCTTCCGCCCGACTCTATCCTTCGCCCATTTCAGCCCCTGAGGCATGATGAGCGCGTCAACATCGCGTGTCTTAGGGGACATCATGCGGAGATACTCGTGGGACCAAATCTGTAATATAAAAAAGAGGTTAGTCTTGCAATTTAAATAAGTTTCTGAAAGTGTAATAAGCAGTGAAATATAGAAAAGGGTATACCTCCCACGCTCTCCAATAGCCACCAGTGAAAGCCGGCCTGTCCCGGGAAATGTCGCCCATATGCCTGTACAAGATGGGTAACCCTGCACCAGCCCAGTCATACTCATCGATCCGGTCCAGGTGCTCCAGGGACGCTACCAGGGAAACAGAGACCCGGTCACCCTTGGTGCTCAACAGAGAGCACCCCAACATGTAGATGAGAAAACCCCGGGTCATCTGCTCGTCGGTAAAACCCTGCTGACCCCTAAACGTATCCATGAACCATCGGGCTGTGACCAAAGACTCCTCCGGGACCACTCCCAACAATGGCCCCACCTGGTCCCACTCCGTATCGGCCAGATACCGCAAACACTCTCCACCAAAGGCAATCCCCGTAATCATCGAGAAGTCGAGCGGGGTCAGGGTCATCTCCCCAAAGTCGAAATGGAACGTGTTGGTGGTATCCCATCAACGCTCCGCTAAGGCATGAATCTGTCAGAGATCATTCGAGCTCTTCGTCAAGAGCTTGACGAAGTCCCCGAAGCCAGCAGCAGTAACTAGACTCTTCACGGTCGGGTTCAGCTCCCCGAACCACTCAAAGCAGTGGGCCAAACTCCCGTGCCCTTTCAGCACGTCTGGCGGAAGCTGCAAAAGTTAAAAAATAATAAATAAATAAATTTTCACATCAGCAAAAGGAATAAAAATGGAGAGAATGGAACAGAGCAAGTATGAATAAAGGATAAACGACCCAAAAAAATGACATTCCAATCTCGGAAAGGGGTTTTCATTATCATACAAGTCTGAAAATAGGAAAAAGGGAACTGAATAATAAAGTCAGTGAAAAGAGCAGTCGAAGCAATCAGGAAATTCTTTCCTTTCTAAAAAAAACATATGATAAAATAAAAAATAATAATTAAAAAATGGTGTTTATACTCATAAGAAGATGAATGAACTGTTTGTTTCATAAACATGCATTACCCTCATGAGGATAAAAGAAGAAATGAAGTAAACGAATAAAAGAAGGGCGACTGCAGCACTCGTAAGCATAGAAGTTGCATTGGTAAAAGGTGTACAAAGTTGTGATTGAAATACATTACATTCGTGAGTACTAATAGAAAATAAAAAAATAACAATAACAATAATAAATAAAACAAATGAACGACAAACTAAACATGGGAATGAACGTGGTTCATAAGGGTGACAATCGCATTGCACAAAAAGTATGGGAAGTTTCGTCAGGCACCATATTCGTAAGAGATAATATCATGTCGATATGATTCGTAATAGGATAATACGAAAAGAGAAGTAATGGGTGAAAGCGAGTATACCTCTCGCTGAAGCGCCCGCGCTGACAAGTGCTGGCCCGGGTCCCGAAGCAGGAAGGAAGGGTCGGAGTGGGGAATGGCCGTATATTTGGCCTTTTTCTTCTTACTCCTCGAACCACTAGCCATAGTCTGTTCAGAAGAAAAGAGGAACCAAGGGTTAAACTTCAAAATAAATCAAGAAAGCAATCAAAATAAAGAAAATTTCGAAGTTATGATCGAGTAGAACTTACCTGTGAATCTCTTGGATCAATGCGAATAAAAGAAGAAAAAATCTCTAGAGAGGATCCAAGAGTGAAAGTGTTGAGGAGTGAGTGAGAAATGAATTGAAACCTTAGGTTTAAGCACTCTGCTGGTCAGAACGGCACTCGGGGAACTGTGCACGGCAGTCTCTGCAGTGCCGTGCGGCACTCACTGAATGCCATCGCGGCATTCACGGACTGCCGTACGGCTATCACAGACTGCCGCATTTTGGAGTGTGTGCCGCAGTTGAGGCGGTTTAAATGCCACCTGTCTTCCCCCCAAATTTCAAAATATACCCCAAAAATTTTAATCCAAACCCCCCGATTTTGCCCACTTTTGGCACTTTCATCCCCAAATAATATTATTTGACTACTGATTTTGAATACTGAGGTGAATCTAGGTCTGATTGACCCCTAATCTTGAAATTTGAAATGGACTTGGGTCTGATTGACCCTTAATTTTTAGGATAAAAATAAAACTGAGTCTGATCGACTCCTGATTTTCAAATTTGAATAAAATTTTGAGCCAGCTCGACTCCGGAATTTGAATTTAAGTTTGTTCGACTCCTAAATTTTGAAAAAAGAAATAAATTTGAGCCCGTGGGCTCCCAACTTTGAAAGATTGAAATTAACTTTGAGCCCGTGGGCCTAATTTTTGAAATTTGAAATAGATTTGAGACTGTGGGCTCCCAATTATGAAAAATTGAAATAAATTTTGGGTCTGTAGACTCCAAATTCATCTTAATACGATTACCTTCGTTCTGGGAATATAACAAATTTATATTCTTGATCCGCGTAATAGAGTTACGTCGATCCTTTATTTTGAGAGTGTAACGGATTTACATTCTCGGTTCTCGCAACAAATTTGCGTCAACCCCTATTTTGGGAATATAACAGATTTATATTCTCGATCCTTGTAACAAATTTACGTCGATCCTTTGTTTTGAGACTATAACGGATTTGCATTCTCGGTTCTCGCAAACAAATTTGCGTTACTCCCCGTTTTGAGAATATAACAAATTTATATTCTCGATCCTCGTAACAAATTTACGTCGATCCTTTGTTTTGAGACTGTAACGGATTTACATTCTCGGTTCTCGCAACAAATTTGCGTTAATCCCTATTTTGAGAATATAACAAATTTATATTCTCGATCCTCGTAACAAATTTACGTCGATCCTTTGTTTTGAGACTGTAACGGATTTACATTCTCGGTTCTCGCAATAAATTTATGTTAATCCCCGTTTTGAGAATATAACAAATTTATATTCTCGATCCTCGTAACAAATTTATGTCGATCCTTTGTTTTGAGACTGTAATGGATTTACATTCTCGGTTCTCGCAATGAATTTGCGTTAACCCCCATTCTGAGAATATAACAAAATTATATCCTCGATCCGCGTAACAAATTTACGTCGATCCTTTGTTTTGAATGTAACGAATTTGCGTTAACCCCCGTAATCAAATCAAAAGCGTCTTCATGATCCCCGTAACAGATTTTGCATCAATCAAGAATCAGGTAATCTTCTTTGACTAAGGTATCACGTAATGTGCGTCATGCATAGAGAAGACATGATAAGCATGATGCTTGCATAACCAGTTCTATTCAGGAATTACCATTACATAGCATGCGCATCACGATAGGATAGGTGCATCCATCCGTGTGACTACTTGCGTTTGTGTGTGTTTGACCCCGTGCCCGAACAATGTTTTGGACTGATTCCTGATTGGAGACGTAGGCAGCTCATCATGGAGCACGACCAATTAGAATTCCTCCGCGCACTCGTTTCCTTTTGCAACGTATTTTGTTTTTTCCTTTAATCCGACAGTTTGGTCAAAGGCCTGTCTTCACACAGGCTTCGACGTTCGCTTGCGGTTCGCGTTGCCCCACAAGCTCCGTCAAAGAGGGACAAACTGTAGACACCCCGATTTTGACCAAACGTCAAATTAAGGAGAGTGTCACCTCCACATCCGATGATGATAAAGGACCGAAAGATTCGAAGTGTTCCAAGCTCTTCAGAAAGTTCTCCAAACGCGGTAAAATTTTCACAGAATGAAATACCAAGTATGTAGGAGAATTCAGGTAAAAAACATCACTTTTGGAAAAGATCTTCGAAAATAAGTATTTTTAGAAAAAAAGAGAAAAGAAAAGACCTAAAAAATGGAATTTTAACATAAACCAGCACACGGCAGGTTTTTACGGCACTCAGTGAGTGCCGTATGGCAGTCACCGAATGCCGGACCGGAACTTATTGAGTGCCGCCGACAATTTTTGACTGTCGTTTGCTTTTAAAATCCGTATTTTGTGGTACAATACGTATATGTATGCGGATAAAAACAAAAAACTAATAAAGTAACATTGAGAAAAATGCGACAATCAATAATCCGGAGCAGCTCTCAGTAAGTGCCGTGCGGCAGTCATGGAATGCCGCAGCGGCTTTCACGGAGTGCCGCAGCGGCATCCACTGACTGCCGTAGAAGTTTTTTGACTGCCGCCTTCTGTAGCAGTCTGTCTATTTTCAGGAAGTACGTATTGTACCACCAAATGAGACATTTACACCTGTCTTTTACTCCGAATTCACTGAGAATACTTGGTAATTTTGTCTATAAAAGAGGGAGGATCTTCCTTGGGAGGATATACAAGAGGTGGTTACCACTACACTAACATATATTTTGAGAGAGAGTTTAAAAAAAAATAGAGAGAAGAGCTTGGATGATCTTCAAAGGAGAGAAGCTTTGAGGATAGTTTGGAGGTGATCCTCTAACTACAAGTTGTTTTTCTTCATTCTTTTGAACTACTAATCTTAAAACTACTTGGTCTTTTATTAACCTTTTTAGAAGTATTATTAGTGAACTTGCAAACTTTAATTGCATTTTCTTTTAGTTCTTTTTTTTCCTCTTCTTTGTTTATACTTCTCTCTTGAGATTCTTGGAAGTCTTCCATACTTCACTTGAATCTCATGAGTTGGATTCCTTGATCTCATGTGAGCTTGTGCTCCCCCATGAGAGTCAAGGTTGATCATCCTTTGTATAAGAGCAAGTAAATGAATCTAAGCCCCTACCATGGTTTAGGATTCCTTAACTTAAGGTTTCATGGAATCCCCTCCATATTTCTTGAAACCTATGAGTATTTGCTATGTTTGTTTGTACTCCTCTCTTGAGATTCTTGAAGGCTCATGAGTATTAGTCATGTCTTCATCTCCAATGACCATCAAGTGGTAGGAGGAAGTAGTTTGAGTCTAAGCCCATCTCCATGGTTTAGATTCATTATCTTGAGAATTCATGAAGCCTATTCATACTTCATTTGAAATCTACAAATATAAAGGTCTTTAGCCTCCAATGACCATCAAATGGTAGGAGAAAATGGTTTGGTTTAAGTCCAACTTCATGGTCTAATAGTTGGGGTTAACAAGTAAAAGTTGAATTTGACAATGAAATAATGGATTCATAAACCGGTTTGGATCAAAGATCTTTGGTTCGAACTCTAACCGTTGGAATCAAGTGAAACCAATGGGAAAATGTCACTAACTCAAAGTTCTACCACTACAATTTTTGTTTTAAGGAGATTTCATGTTTAAAGTGGTTTGGTCATGAGTTTTGTGAAGTCACTACAATCTGTCCAGAGTTTCAGAACAGTAACACTCTTTTGAAATAAGTAAATCAGATTCTTATTAAAGTATTTGTGACCCAAAATAATTTTTTCTAAGTAGATTAATGTGTTAGGAAGTCACCCTAAAAAGAACAAAGCATTTCTGGTCGTTTTACTATTTTTAGAAAATTGTACAAGAACTCTGGATAGAAGGTTGTAGAATGCTGAGTGATGTCTGGTTTTTGTCCAATTCCTGGAGATCCAACCGTTGAAACCTTGATTTCTTTTTTGGGTTAAAAACTAGACACACAGAGGCATCTCGTGTCCAAAATTCATCAAGATCATGCCACGGGAACCATGATTTTTATTTCTTTAAAGTTATGATCTACTCTCAGCAATTTCCAGAATTCTGCAAGTTTTAACCAATCTCATGAGTAGTGGCTTAGATGATATTTTCATGAGTTAAGGTCCAAACCATATTTCAATAATGATTAGTTAAGCTTGAATTCAAAGTTTAAGTGATCTAAATCATTGAGTACTTCAATGATTTATTCTTTTCATGTACATATTCATCCATATGGCTTGACACTTATAATTAGGACTTGGTTGCTTTAGACTTAATTACATTTGATAGATTTAAGCTAGAAATTCAGGGTTGTTATTTCTAACTTCGTATCTTGTATAGCATGAGGACTAACCCTTTGTTTTGCAGCGCTGTTAAGGTATGATTTCTTGAACTCCTCTTAATTTATTTTAATTTCTTGATTTTATCGATTTTCTTGACCTTTATGCGCGACACATTAGAAATAAGATTTTGCCTTAAATGCATATATGTGGATTAGAGACTCTTTTCCTAGGTTTTATTTAATCGCATGTATTGCACGTTTAATATTCGCGGCTGGATTCCGGGTGAGTTCTCTTGTTCTTTATTGCATATCATATTGCTTGCTACTTGAATTACGTGGCTTTTGAATGATATTTTGTAAATTGGTAATTTTACACCATTTTGACATGTTTGTGCAATGTATACGTATATCTATGTATTAGTTGAGGGCATGCTTAGATTAGTAATTCAATTAAAAGGATGTTAAGTAGAGGCCTATCGCGAGATAGGATGAGAAGGGGTGTTTTAGTCCGATGGGCTCCTTCCCTTCTCATTCCACAATCCCCGAACCTAGTTAATCTTTGGTTTCGCAAAAGATCAGTTGCTTTAAAAATGGTTTCTTAATTTCCCTTTTAAAAATTAACTGGCTACTCATTTGTTTTGAATTTGAAATTTAAAAGAACTTCAAAAGAAAAGCTGTGGGTAAGAAAAATTGCGATATCCACAGATGTCAAAATCAGAGAGTTCAAGGGCTTGAGGAAAGTTCAATCGATTGAACCTTTAATCAATCGACGATCGATTGAGCTCTATTATCCCCCAAAAGTTGCATAAACTCTGTAAGAACCCTATAAATAAGTCGTTTTGACACCAGACAAGGGGAGGACGCTCCAGAACGCAGAAAACGGCAGTTTTAGGGTAGTTTTAGGGTTAGATTAGGAGTAGATTAGGTTAGATTCTTATTTTTCTACCTCTTTTCCATTGTTTTATTGAAGATTATTCAAGATTCATGTTGGTTTCATGTTTATTAAAATTTATATTCAGATTATTATAGGTTTTTCTTTTCCTTTTCTCTACTTGATTGTTTATTAATTTAGCTATTATGATTACTCTAGTTTGTTATTCCTGTATTAGTTTAATCATGTTTCCGTAGTTTAGACGTTGGAAATATGTTATGAAATATTGATTCTTAGCCTGTGCCATGTATGATATAGAAAACCTGGGTTCGATCGATCGAAGATATTTCGATCAATCGAACCAGAGCCATAGTCAAGCGATCGAAGACATTTCGATCGATTGAAGGATGATGTTGTCCGATCGATCGAGAGCGCTTCGATTGATCGAACTTGCTAATTCCTGAGATGATTCTTTTAAGTATTCCATGACTTTCCGTTTTAGAAATCTGTCATCAAATTGTCCCTATAAGCTCAGTTTGTCACAACAGTTTTTAGAACTTAAAGCCTTAAGGCTATTTTCTTCAATGACTTTTGAAAACCACTTTGAATGCTAACACCATTTAGAGTGCAAGTAATAACCATTGTTTTAAACCGTCTTCCAAGTATTTTAAATCAACTGTGATGATATAGTCCCGATCATGAAAGGGCTATTGATTCTATATCTTTAGAAAAATACGGAATGCTGAAAAGGAATGAACTCTATAGAACGTTAATGAGTATGCATGGTAGATGGTTAGGATCAATGTGGATTCACGTGTTTTCTACAACTTTAGTTTATCTGTTTAATTAGTTATGTTTCTTTATTCTTTAGTTTATTATTTAGTTGAATTTAATTAATTAGGATTCGTTAGAACCTCCACCCGTACATTAATATTTTCTTTTTCTTTAGGTTGTAACTTAGTAGATATTCTTCCTATTCCTTCCCTGTGGGATCGACCTGGACTTATCCAGTATTACTTGCACGATCACCTACACTTGGGTGTTTCACAAGAGCGCACAACTTTTTAGTCGTGTAAAAGGGGCTGCAGCTTTTTAGCCAGGAATTTTGCACTTTGACTTTTCTTTACCATTGCTGCATCAACAATGGCCATATTATTGAGACACTCTTTTCTCTGAGCTTTGTAGTTGGTCAATTTTTTGCGAAGATCCACAATTCTTTGTTGAATCTTGTCAAAATTTTCAACAAGTTGGCCTCGTTACACATAAGCTTCTACAAATAACTGCTTGGCTTCAGCCACCTTATCTACATCTTTGTTGTAGGATGATAGCCTGGGCTCAAAATAAGCTTGAGTTTTGGTAGCTGTAGTAAAAGTAGCATGGTAGGTCAGAAATTATTCCTTTAACTCCATCAGAATGGACTTTTGACCAGCAGTTAAAGAAGGATCTTGCTGCAGAAGAAAGATTGCATAGCTGATAAGGAAAGGAGAAGAGGCTTCTTTCAAAGTACGTAGGGAAAGTTTTTAGATAAAATCCCTAGCACGATGAAGTTCTTCAGGTTTGGCTGCCTTCTTGGAGGACAGTTTTACCTTAAGGAAGTATACGTCCAGTTATTAGAAAAAGGCAGCAGGATTAAAAGATGGTGTTCTGGTAGGCTCCTAAAGAACACAATAATAACTCAACAGAGTTAGTTAAGAAAATAGGAAAGAGTTGCATAAAGGGCAATAGAGGGATAAAAGGTACCTGGAAGGAAGGTAAATCGGCATCGACCATTGCGCCTGATGGACTCACTACGATTGCTAATGAGGTCTTAGTCGTTTCAGCTAATAAAGGGGTCACCTCCGTATTAGTTGTTGGTTCTTCATCGTGCTCTGCTGCCACTACCATATCAACGATAGTGGATGTAGGAGTGGAATCAGTGAGGGGAGGGTTGGAGTCGAAAGTAATTGGTGCATGCTCCGCCACCTCAGGGTTAGGAAGAGGGTCTAGGAATTCAGACACTATTAAGTTTACCAAATTACCACCCTAGTGGTGTCGTCCGTTGGATCCTCTTCCACATTTTCTTCCTCGACCATATCTTCCTCCACCAAGGCCGGTTGTTATCGCTCCTATTCTTCTGGAACATCTTCCTCCTCATTGGTTGAGGAAACGACTACCCCTCTTCTTCCCTTTGCCAAAGATGAAGCCACAGATTTCTGCCTCAACCGTTTGGCCGGTGGAAGTGTAACAACCTGAAAATTCATAAACATTTAATTGCAATGTCATATTTAAATTCAATTTGTATTATTGCTTTCATTTTAATTTCAATTCTCATATGTTAATTCTTAATTCTTGACTTAATTATTATTGAAATTATTGTTGGGGCCAAACTGCAATTCCTGTAAATATTAAGAAATACCTAAGTTGGATTTTAAAATTGTATTTCAAAACGGCGGAAATGTTTTCTTTTAATTCAAACTGTATTTTTATAAAACCAGAAAACCATATCTTACGTTAAAATAAATTTTCCGTATTTTTGTGGTGATCACCGCGTCACAAAAATACCAGTATACTTTCAAAACTGTCCGCGCTGTGCTAAACTTCCACAGATTTTGGAAGTGATGTAAAGTTAGATTTGACATACACTTTACTTTCCATTTTTGGCAACTCATCATTGGATGTGCCTTGTTTGGGAAATGCTTTGTGTGTGTGTATTGTTGTGCCATAAGCTTGTTTTCCCAAACACCCACTTTTGACCCCTATACCTCTACTTGACCCTTGGCTTGATCTGAGAGTGTAAATTTATATATACGTATATATATACCAGCATATATGAGCTGGGTTTAATTGTGCAATTTAGAATTAAGAAACAAAATCCCAATTTGTTGAGTGTAGAGGGTTGTTCTTGGAGCCCAAGTTCCCCACACAACTTCGTTATATATACACACATTTGATAACACAATCTGCACATCTCCAGAATCTGTAAACACAGAGAGAAAAGAGAGAGTTGAGAGTTCATAGTTTCAGATTTTAGAGAGAGAAGGTTTTGATCACCATAGCTAGAGCTTGAAGTGGTCTTCTTATATCTTGATTCTTTCTCAACACACACTTCATCTTCTACCACAGTGAGTATTATTAACTCACTAAGAATGTAATTTCATATTTAATTGCTGCGTATTCGTTTAATTTTGTCAATCTCCATTGATGATTTTACGGTTGATGTTCAAAGCTTAGAAACATGAATTTTTCAAACTTAACCAAATTTTGTTTTTAGAGATGATTAGGAAAGATTATGGTATATATAGACTATGCCTGAAGTATTGAAGCTTAATTTGTTCATATGAAAAGTATATTAGAAATTAAGTTTTGACAACTTTTAATGTTTCATAAAATTAGAGAGATATGGTTTGATTCATGTTAAATTAGTAGTAGATTCTTAATCCTTGTGAAAAACCAAAGAGATTCATATATTACAAGACACACTTGCTTCCGAATTTGATCTGGGTCAAACACAGACCCCAAAACTGAAACAGAGCACTTTCACGAGGAAGATGAAGACTCTGCAAAGACTCGCGTGCGCGATCGCGTGAGCGGCCCGCGCGAGCAACCCCTCGCGTGAGCTACCCGCGCACACGAGCCACGTGGATTCAGGCAGATAGAAAAGTTTTTATAAAGAAAATGAAAATTAGGCTGATCGCGCGCGCGATCCGCGTGCGCAATCCGCGCGCGCCCAGGCAGACAGAAGGGTTTATATAAAGAAAAAGGAAAAATGGGTAGGTCGCGCGAGCAGACCGCGCAAGCGACACTTCGCGCGAGTGGCCCGCGCGCGCGACTTCTGGCAGTTTCTAGTTTCTGCTTGTTTTATGATAAGTGACTATTTTGGACAAAATTTATACACTGTTTAAGTACTGTTTGGGAAATTTATTAAATCAGAGTCTTAATTTGATATGTTTGAACGATTAAAACAATGAATTGTGACTTATCAATCCCCGTACGCATGTCGATTATATAATTCAGTTAATTGCCTCATGTTTTAAAGTTTCATGACATACATGTGGCGTCAGTTGTACATGCATGGTGAGTGTGAATGTTGGTCAGTGTGGAAAAGAGTAATGGTCAATGTGGTATAGTGAGTGCGGTTGAGATTGGAATGTGGACAATTCCTGGTAAGTGAGTACCAAAGTGTGTTGTGATTGAGATTACGGCGAGGGTGTCTTTAAAATGCGACGGTGGCAAAACTGGACACTCCCTGACGACCATGGTAGCGTCAAAGTGTGTGAAGCCGAACTTGGACATTCCCTGGCACCCATGGAAGTGCTAAAGTGTAGCCTACGGACACTCCCTGATACCCGAGTCTGGATACTGCGTGAGGGTTCCTCCGGTATTTGCATGGCGGATTAGGTAGTCAAAGTGTGAGGCAATGGACACTCCCTGGTACCCCGGACCAAAGTGTGAGGCAAACTGGACATTCCCTGGCACCCCTATGCTAAAGTGTGGCTATCTTAGCGTTTCAAAGATACCGGTGTGTGATGGTGGGTTGTTGGATTTTGTCGAGAGAAAAGAGTCGGTAAGATGAGATGGTGCATTGTTCTCATACACGGTCACATGTACGAGAATTATATCTGTTAAATAATATTGTGGTTGTTTCCTAAAATGAACTCCTTGCTTTATTATTGGATTAAATGAGAAATGTAAAGAGGTAAATGAGTATGTTTTACATTCAAAGTTATGTTTTTAATACTCACCAGCTTCTTGAAGCTGATGACGTTGATGCGTCCTGGATATTCGTGTTTAGGTTTTTCAGGTTATGATCAGGCTGAACGTTATGACTATGCGAATTGAGAACAACTGCTGGAAATAGAATTTACTTTCATATGCTTTAAGTTGAACTGTTAAGGATGACTGTAATAGACACTAAATTATTGTTTTGATTTAAGGCGGTTTGTGCCTTTAGAGACCCCGTGCTGTAATATGTAATAAGTTAGAAAAATATTTGTAAGCTTTAATTGCTCTACTCTGATTATTATATTATTGTTGTTCGACGTTTGGGACGGAATCGATCCTTCAAATTGTCGTGACCTACGGGTCCATAAAGGAAATTAAACGCTTTCCTTATTTATGCTACGTCGGGGCGTGACAGGAAGAATCACGTCTGAAGGGACGGAGGAGGGTGCAGTATACTTGTCGGTCTGATGCATGGCCGAAGAAGGAAGAGCCTCTTGAAGGGATGGTTGACTCCTTATTAGTCTCTTTGTCATTGGTGGCTTAGCGGGAGCCACCACCTCTCCAAAACAAAAGTTTATTGATATTCAAGTAGATCCAGGATAAGCTTGAAGAACATGCAAAGAAAATTTTGTTTACCCTGGCCTCTGCGATCGAGGACCCTTTTCTCCTCTTTGTCCCTTCCTTCTCAATAGGAACAGTTGTAATAAGGACTGAGGTTTTCTTTTTCTTCTTTTATTCTTCTCAATATTTATTGAAGATGATGGGACATCAGAAAGCACTATGGCTACACCACCCACATCTAGAGATAGCTTCTATAGCATGGCCCAAATAGGATCCACAAAGATAAGCCCTGATTTCTCGGCTCACCAGACATCAAAAGCAGTACTGGTACCTGAAAATTTTGTGAAAGGATAGAAGGAGAAGTTCTTTTTCACCAAGTCGGAGGCCTCCTTTACTGGCCTCACTTGGGCCGCATTGGCTAGTAGTACCCATTTGGGTTAGCCCAAACTGACGGGCGAGAAGCTAAGATTGATAAAATTTAGCTCCACATTTATTGTTACTCTTCGCCAAAGTAGGGCTGTAAATGATGTCTTTGGGGGCAAGATAGCTCGAAAAAACTTGACGATACAGGCCTTAGGTCCCCTGGTCATCACCAATAGATTCGGTTGAGAGTTTGAGAAATGAAGGGAGATTTGAGAAGGATGAGAAGGGTAGAAAGGTGGAAGGAAATCGAAGATTGGTTTCATAGAAAAATGCAAAACAAGCATAAAAGGTGTGGTCTTTCGACTCAACATCGGCAAAGTGACAAGCAAAGATTGCTGCATTAGAAGGAAGGTCATTAGTCGGATGAAACTTTGGGAAATTGAACTGAAGCCAAGATTGGAGGAGACAGACATGACTGTTGGCGTTCTTGTAGCTCGAGATAAGGAAATCCCTCACCCCTCGACACAAATGGGACCAAACCAGCATTGCTAGCGTAATTGGTCTCCCTTGGCTCAATGCCCAGACCAAAGGAATATATTCTCTGGTAATCGTCTTGGGTGGCTGAGTAGAAAATGAACCGGTTTAGCCAATACAGAAGAAAGTCCATGTGTTCTTCTTCTGTTACGGCGGAGCCGTCCTTCCCACACCAATGTATAATAAGCCCTCCCTTCTCCTGGTCAGCCTCAGGGAAAGTAAAAGTGGCTTTGCCTTCATCAAAACTAAGGAAAACCTCTTCGCCATGAGGATGAAAACCTAGGAGGAGGCTAATGTCCTGAATCGTTGGCCCCATCGGACCCCATTTGAACAAACATCAATTATGGGATTGAGACCAGAACGATAGGCCAACAAAGAATAAAGCTGGATTGACGGGATGTTTGTGCTTGCTCAGCATAATGGCTTCATAGATGTCTGATTACTCCCATACACTCTTCTTCACCACTGCAACCCGGTTTACCCATTCCGCCCAACCAAGAGCCTGAACAAGGCCAACCTCCCTCCCCCACAGGGAAAAATTGTTTGGAAAACTGTCAGAAATTCCCTAAATTGAAAAGGGAATCACCTTGAATGAGAGGTAAAGGGAGTGAAATCTTTAGGGGCAGTCCCAAGAAAGGCAGGGTCTAGCCCAATGGTGGTAAGAGAGGTTTCTGTTGCCTCTAGATTAATGAAGGATGACTGAGAGAAGGAGGAGGCGTGAGATAGCAAAAAGAATCTGTATTCATTCAGAGTAAGACATGTCGTTATCTAGTGCAACTGCACCGGTAGAGGTAGAGGCCATGTTTTGTAGAAGATGGGAACAGGGGAGTTGCGAGAAATTAGGGCTCTGTAGGAAAAAGGAAGGAGAAGGAAGATGGACGAAGGGTGGGCAAGATGGCATATTTATAACCTTTCCCACACATACGGACACAAGAAACGAGGTGTATTTTCATTTCAAATTTTAATCTGACTTCTCCCTGAGGCGACATATGGCATGCTTAGATTCAAAACATTACAATAAACGTTGTGACCATTTAATGTCACGTTTTGGGGGGCAAAATGCATAAGCATGGTAAGTATGGATGATAGCCTCCTCATTGTGCTGCCTCCCCATCGCGCTGCTTGTTCACCAGTTGGTCTCTCCCATCGGTTTGATGAAAGCTTCTTTAAGAAACCTTGCACGGGTTCCAAGAAATAGAGATCCCCAAAGGATAAGAGAAATCTGTAAAAGTTGTCAGAGCTCATGATGAAAACGTAAGTGGCAAGACAATTTGAGCTAAAGTTTTAACCAATGAGAGAGCTTGGAAATTGTAAGAACCACTAATGTGGTCGAAGCTCCTTGGGCATAGCTCTCTCAGCCTCAACCACTAGAAACAAGGACCCTATAAATACAAGACGTGGTCCAAGCAAACAAGGACCCCGTGTCTCAAACAAAATCTCAAAAAGCATACCAAACACACTATCCCTTTTACAAAGCATTCCTTTGTCATTCATCATCTCTTATAACTTAGTGTAACTCATAGTTTGTTCCTAAGTCCTTACATAATATTAGTTTCAAGTTTTTGATCATTAGAATGTCTTTTCTCTTCAAGGTAGTCTGATTTTCCCTTTAAAGCTTGTTGATTTATTTTGGTTGCTTTCTACATCTTTATGACATAATTTGACTTGTGTACTTCAATACTGTCAAAGAACCTTTAACTAGGGTACTTTTATACTAGTTTTAAACAATCACCATTACAATGGAAGTCAGATCCTGCATCACTCGCATAGTATTAGGAAAAATCACGTTTGCCTTCACACGTACAATCAAGCTTTAAACAACTTTGGCTGGCCCGAAGCAAAATAATAAGAGCAACACATCCACATAGACAACTAAAATAACAATGCCGGTGCTTGTCTTCTTAGCCGGGCTGCGGGTCATGCCATGTACAACCACTACCTTACTAAATTTGTCAAACAACACCCATGGAGATCGTTTGAGGCCATAAATATATTTCTTGAGATGACAAACACACTCCCCCTTTGACTCAAACTTGGGAGGTGGAGCCCGGTAAACAGTCTCGGTCAAATCACCATAAAGAAATGCATTTTTGAAATCAAGCTGATGAAGAGGCCAATCAAGAGAAAACGCTAGAGATATAATAATACGAACATAATTCAGCATAGTGATTGGAGAAAAGGTCTCAGTGTAATCAATACCGTGTGTTTGAGTAAAGCCCTTGGCCACAAGACAAGCCTTTAAGTGATCTACAATACTATCAGGATTTTGTTTGACTATGAAAAACCAACAGCAACCAACAATTTGTGCTCCTGCAGGTTTGGGAATAAGATTCCAAGTATGATTCAAATCTAAAGCATGCATTTTCTCCTCCATTGCTTTCCTCCAACCAGGATGAGAAAGAGATTCCCTATAAGACTTAGGGATAGCTAGATAATACGGATAAAGAAAAGCCTTTAAAAGACCAAATGATCAAAAGAGACAAAGTTAGAGATTGGATGATCAGTACATGTGCGTTTACCTTTACGAATTGCAACAGGAAGATCGAGATCCGAATGAGGATGAGGGATAGGTAGGCCTGCAGACGTCGAGGCGGATGAGAGAAGTGGTAGAGTGGACTCCACTGAGATGGGTACTTGATTTACTGTCTGTGGTCGACATCGCGAAGCACTCCATGGCTGACAAGGAACATAAACCTGAGTGATAGGAGCAATAGTGGGGTTAACCGAAGAGATAGGAGGACAAGTAGAAACAATAGTGGGGATAATAGAGGATCCTATAACTGACCTCTCTCTGGAGAATAATATGGAACATCCTCAAAAGGTCACATCAGCACTTACATAAGGTAGGACTGTAGCACCTGTATCCTTTTTGGGTACGAGAATAACCAAGAAATATGCATTTGTGGGCATGAGGATCAAGTTTGTCACGAGTAGGAGTTAAATTATGAACAAAACAAACACAACTAAACACTTTTGGGGGAAGATGAAATGGAATTTTTCCAGGAAATAGCATCAAAAAGGGAGACTTGCCTTTAAGAACACGAGAAGGCATTCGATTTAAAAGATATGTAGTAGTGAGAACTGCATCTCCCCAAAATGGTATAGGAACATGCATTTGGATCATCAAAGCACGAGCAATGGCTAGAATGGGCCCATTTTTTCTTTCAGCAATACCATTTTGTTCAGGGGTATGAGCACAAGAAGTTTGATGGATTATACCTCTAGATTCAAGAAATTGTTGAAATGAACTAACTTTGGTATATTCAGAGCATTATCAGTCCGAAGAGCAAGAAGTTTGGCATTGAATTGATTTGAAATTCAACATAAAAGGTTTTAAAGGCATTAAAGAGTTGAGATCTATCTTTAAGCACATACACCCATCTTAAACGAGAATGATCATCAATAAAAGTAACAAAGTAACGAGCACTGCATAAACCAGTTGTGCGAGCTGGACCCCAAATATTAGAGTGAACCAACTCAAAAGGAAGTAAACATGGTTCATTATTTCTAAGTTTGAAAGTAGCTCTACGATGCTTATTGAGTTCACAAGTATCACAATTAAAACTAGAAAATGTAGGTAAAAAGGGAACTAAATGCCTAATACTAAGTGACGATGAATGCCCGAGACGGCAATGCCACTGATAGGGTAAAGCAGTAGTATGAAGAGTTTATCGACTTAAAATAAGAAAGGGTTGAAAATAGCAGAGTCCATGCTTCTCAAATCCCCCACCAATCGTCCTCTTCGTCTTTAGATCTTAAAAGACACAATGAATGGGACAAATGGTACTAGACAATTTAAAGAATGAGTGAGTTTGTACACAAATAGTAAGTTAAAAGAAAACTTAGGCAAATAGAAGACCGAGGAGAAGGTAAGGCTAGGAGTTCTAACAGTACCAATTCCTTGAACATGAGTTTTTGTGCCATTAGCTTCAATAACAAACGAGGGAGATGAAATGCGAGAGATATTAGAAATAATGGACAGATTACCTGTCATATGAAATAATGGACAGATTACCTATCATATGATCGGATGCCCCTAAATCAATAACCCAAGTGACGAGGAACGAAGACAGATGTTAGTTGAAGCAACAAGACTGGTTGTGGAAGAGGATGCATTATTGGCTTTGCTGAAGAATAGAATGATACTCGGACTTAGCTGTAACAACCCGCTCTACAGAAGTACCAGTAGAATGATTACCTTCGACAGTAGCCTGATTGGCCTAAGCGGGCTTACTATGATGTTCCAATCAAAACTCAACGGTGTGGTTATTTTGTCCACAATGAGTGAAATACTTGGTACCATGACCACCGTGGCCACCACGATAACTGTTGGTGCGATGACCACCATCACGACCATGGTTATTTCCAGTGGGATTGTCAAATCGCCCAAAAGGAGCAGCCAAAGCAGAACGATTATCCTTCTCGGATGTTGTAGACACCCCATTTTGTCACCTAACAGATTTAGGAGGCCACAAGCATGTCAAACCTCGATGATTAGAAATATTGGATTTTCAAAGATTGCTTCTAACTCTTAAGAAGTCAAAGAATTGGCAAAAATGACCAAAATGCCCCTAAAAGCCCAAAACTCTCCGGATTGGCTCAGAATATCAGAAATCATTCGATGTCGTTCAAGATAAAAAGAAAAGTATTTTCAAAGATAAAAATTTGAAATCTTCAGCTCCCAGAGACTCCCGGAAGTCCCGGAAGTTCTCGAAAAGTCCCAGTAGACCGATTTGACCAAGTTTGATCAGGATTTGACCGAAATCATCTGAATTATCCTGAAAGTTCCGAGGTCATCCTAGATCATATGAAAAGTAATAAAACAAGTTTTAAAAGAAAATCAGACGAAAAAGTCAGCTCCTGGGAGCTCCTAGAGGTTCCCAGAACTTTTAGGAGATCCCAAGTTCGACCTATTTGACCTAAAAGTTGACTTTGAAATCGAACCACCGTATCATGTTTCAAAACATTTTCATGGATACTAGAGGTAAATAGCTTTCCAATGGTATATCGCACATAATTTCTGGATTTAAAACGGATTTATTACAAATTTTCGAAGGTGAAAAAGGCGGTCAAATCGACTTTTATCGCGAATACCGCAAAACTTTCCAAAGTGACCTGATTTTAAACCATTTTTTTAATGGAAAGTAGACTTCATTACCTTTCCAACGGTATATCACAATCTCAATTTGGATTTCGTATGAATATTTTGTGAATTTCGGACGAAATGGGGCCGTTTCATAAATTTTGGGAGTTTTGGGGGCCTAAACGCAAAATTTGGTCAACCGGGGGGTTGACTGTCGCGCCGGCACTGGCCCACTGCCGCGGCGGTAGTGGCTATGTGCCGCGACGACACTCTAAGTGAATTTTTGTTTTGTGTGTAATTTTTGATTAATTTTTAGGTTCTAAATCAAATTTTCAATAAACAAAATGACATAGTTTTGAAATTCTGAATATTTTGAACCAATTAGAGACTTTTCAAAACCCAAAATACCTCCCCAAGTTGGCCTATAAAAGAGACCCTTTGGCTTCCATTTTAGAGGACTTGAGGTGTTTTAGTTGAAGCTTAGGGAAAGAAGTAGAGAAAAAGAGAGAAGAAAAGAGAGGTTTTTCATACTCCCAAGCAAACAAAATGTGAGTTTTTATTTAGTTTTCTCAAAACTAAACTAGTATTTACAAGATTTCAATTCATTTTCTTCATCTTCTTTAAGTTTTCAATGAGTTAGAGAGCAATCTATACCCACATACACACATATATGTGCGATTGAATGCTTGTGGTTCCACCACTGATTACATCCTTGTTCTTCTTCCTTAATCACATTTCTTTTTATTTTTCTTTTTCATACTTGCATTTTCCCTTCTCAACCCCATTTCTATTTTGATTTCTTTTCATAATCTCTTCTAAACCCCCATTTATATTTTGGTTCATTTTTATTTGCATCATCTATCCCTCATCTCATTTCTGTTTTGATTTCTTTGTCATTTGTATCATCTCTCCCTCAACCTCATTTCTATTTTGATTTCTTCTTCTTCCAAGTTCTTGAGATTCTAAGTGTTAAAAGGATGTTCTAAGTGGTCACATAGTCATCTCAAGTGTTTAAGTTCATGCTTTGAATATCTAATTCAACAGCCCCAATCAAGAACCCAAACACTTTTCCAAAAACTAAATGGATTTTTTTAATAGTGATGCAAAATAGTGAATGATATGAGTTCAAAGATTTTTTTAGAATTAAATACTTGAGGTATTGAAACAAGACCACTTGGAAAATATTTCCAACACATTTTTGTTTACCCCCATTTTACCTCATTAATTTAGGAAATGTGAAAATGTCTTTTTTTTCTTCTTCTGTATTTTAGAAGTTCATATTCATAATCTGCCTCAGTACTCACAGAATGTTTACCTGAATTCATGCACTTATTCTGGACATTTGTCACTGTACATACATCTTTTCTATTTTTTTTTTTTTACAAAACTTGGGTGTCTTAGGGAACCTTTGGTATATAATGGGCCATCAGAAACACTTTCTTTGATTTATGAAAAATCATACAAAATCAGTCAACAGTGCAGTCCCTATTTCTGAGTCATGTGCATTCTTTGATTTAGTTCTCTCATTCTATAATAGCTATTGTAGTTTGGCTTTTTCCACAGTTTAATAGACACATTAAGGGTCATCCGTGATTTTTCTTACTTTTACAAGAGCTATTTAAGTATTTTTGGTGAATTTTACAAAATCAATTCAATATTCTGGACACTATTCATAGATTCTTTGATTTGACTCTTATGTCTTGATATGATACTCCATCCATCCCTTTTTCTCATACATACAACGAACTTCATTTTTCCATGTTTATTAATATTCTATGTTCTCATACATATCATGTATCATCTATCCTCTCATGTATCATACATTCATGGATTCTTGAGTTTGGTGTCCAAATAAAACAATGTTTTGCAAATACTTGAAAAGTTCTTGAAGTGAGTTTGGAATAGATGTTCCAATTGGTTAGAATCTTCATCCAAGAGCTGAAAAATTTATTTCAAAACATCAATTTCAAAACCTCTCTAAGACCCCCCTCATTTTGATTTCAAGAAATAAAACAAACCTTGTTTTCTCAAAATCTTCACAATAGTGAGTTCTTCAACTTTAAAATGTCATTCTGAGTTCAGTACTCAAAAGATGATTACAAGGCCACTTGGAAAGTCTTCCTAACTCATTAGAGAACACCCATGATTTTTTGGTTTGATCTATAAACACTTGGAAGGGGTCCATTTTGACCCAAACATTGCTTTTAGACATTCTGTTTATACTATCACAGCAGCTTAGTTGACTTGCAACTTGTTTTTCAGAACATGTTTCCAAAGAGAGTGGTCCTCACTCATTTTTCTGTTAAACTTCAGTGTCTTAGGAAACTTCTTGTGTAATATGGGCTTCCAAATGTTCTGTTTTTAGTTTCTAAGATTTTTTTTACATTTCAGCCGACAGTACGGACTCTGTTTCTGAGCAACCTCTCTTGTTTATATAATTTCTCTCAATCTATAATAGTTATTGTAGTTTGGCTTTTTGATACGTGTTCTAGACACAATAAGGATGATCTCCATAAAAAAATCATGACTTAATAACATTTCTAACCCCACTTTTTCATTTTTACAAAATCAGCTCAGTGTTCTGTCCACTATTCACAACAAGCATGTTTCAACTTTCATTCTTTGATTAGATGTTTACATGCCTTCCAAATTAGCTCATCTCTTAGGAAGTAGTTTGTACTACATATGTATATATCTTACAATAACATTCTTCATCCATTCATGAATACTTTAGATTTCTAAGTCACTTTAGAAAATCCTTGAACACAAACACACTACTACCTTGCACATCCTAGGATTATACATTGCATCCATGCAAGATTTGGTATTTTTGTGACTCTTAATCTAAGAAGATTATAAGGAATAAACTTGATCATACATTCATGCTTCCCTTTGATCACATCTTCCTTTCTCATCCGTCCCGGGGATTGAGAGATCTTCTTTTCTCAATAATCAACATACATACATTCTAGCTTGTTAAGCATCTTTGTTTTCTTTGATTTACTTGTTTCAAGAACAATCCATGTCCCCCTTTTAGATTTGGAAAACTTGATTACTTGACATGTGATTATACGGTTTTTCCTAGGTTTGTTTGTGTGATCTTTCACTTTTGCATTATGTGATATTTGGCTTATATCTTATGAATGATATCTTATCTTTAGATCTTCCATTTCAAGATTCTTATGTGATGTAATATACTATCATAGTATTAATTGTTGAACCAAACATAGTATAAGATGATTATTTGGATGTTAATTGAGGCCCGTCGAAAAACGGGGCGAGTTTAGGGTGTTTTAGTCGTGACAAAGGCTCCTTCATCTCTCGTACCAAAACCCTAAGCCAAGTTCTTTGGTTATGAAGGGTCGGTTCCCTTTATGCATTTGGGTGAGTCAAAATTTGGTTTGTTGGTTCCTTATAGATCAAGTGACAACTCTGTATTTGTTTTCAACAGACCTTGCTTACCTTCTTCAAAACAACTTCAAAACAAAAAGGGAAATCAATTCCGCGTGTCCACAATGGCGACTCTGCTGGGGAATTTTATTTTCAAAATAAAATAATACATAGATTTGACTCATAAGAAGCATCCTTAAAATCATCTTTTTACTGTGTTTGGTTCACCGCATTGCACTTCTGCATTTCCCCCTTCGACTGTGTCTGAAATGCAGCACTGACATTATTCAGGTCTTGCTATGCCAGGGCACAAGTCACCGTTGATACTGTACCTTCCAAGGTATATCAAGAAGAGTAAAAACTTTCGTACTATCTCTCTGACAGTATATTGGAACTCTCGTCAACGGACCCTCTTTGACTAAACCCAGCCTTTGCATATAGATTCTTGTAGAATTTTTCATAGGACTGTTCCTTAATCTTTTCAGATAGGATAATGTGATATAACTGCTGTATGCCCTGACGGGATTACGTGCACGATGTAAACGTTTATGTGGCATGAGGCAGAACCTCTTTCTTATGATTCCCAAGGCAATCACTCACATGTGATCACAGTGAGTTGACCTGCCTAGGCACCATGACAAGGATGTCTGCTGCATGCTCACAAAGATATACACCGCAAACCTTGTTTGTTAGTCCTAAGACATAGAAGTATGAAAACTTGCTAGACAGTCTGATCACCATCATTACATACTCCAGTCATATACACCTGTTTCTCCTAGAAACTCTGCCCAACTCATCCGAATATCCCAGTTTCTCTCAGAAACTTTGTCTAAATTTCCTAGAAATTCCCAGATATACCAGTTTCTCCCAGAAGCTCTGCCCAGATTTCCCAAAAATTCCCAAAACACTCATAAATTCCCAAGTATACCAATTTCTCCCAAAAACCCTGTCTAAATTTCTCAGAAATTCCCAAAACACCAGTTTTCTCCCTATAAACTCTGTCCAAATTTCCCAGAAACTCTGCTCGGATTTCCCACAAATTCCCAAAATACCAGTTTCTCCTAGAAACTCTATCCAAATTTCCCAAAAATCCCTATTTCCCCCAGAAACTCTGCCCGGATTTCCCAGAATTGCCCAAAATACCAATTTCTCCCAGAAACTCTTTCCAAATCTCCCGAATATCCCAAAAATTCCATCTTTCTTCTGGAAAACTCCAATTCTCTCCTACTGGTGGTCATACTAGAAAGAAAAGTTAGCACACTCTGTATGGCTAGGACCTTACTTGCTTAACTGTTATCTGTTAGAAGTAGGGGCATCATGTAGATTAGGGCTTGCATTCGCATGTTTGCTTCATCAGTCTGCATACACTATGATAGTCAGTCTGTACACGAGTCACTCCTCACTTGTCAAAGTCTAACATACAGTCCTTTCACATCTATTTGTTAGTATAAATTCTGAGCACCCAGGATCTGCGTTGTAGGTCAGAGGATCAGGGAGCCGCCTTATCAGAATCACTCCACCGAAAGTTAGCTTTATGGATCCGGAAGGTTTAGAAGCAAGAATGACATAAATGATCAACCAACAGTCTGACCGGTTGGCCCAAGTTTTAGCCTTTATGGAAGAATTGAGACAACAGCAACCACAATATCTGCCAAAATTTTTTCTATCACCACCAGGGTTCATTCCACTACCACCGCCAGGAATTGTACTACCGCCACACCAGAAAATATAGATGATGATTGGTTCAATGGGGCCCCACCGCCTATACTTAACAAGAAAATTCAAGAAAAACTAGATAAGGTCAATAAGCTTTAGAACATACTGAGAAAGAGTAAGGGGGTCGACGACTACATGTTAGAGCTGGAAGGATTGTTTGAGCCCAACAAATTAAAGCTACCAGAGAACTCCAAGAGGCCTGAAATTGACCGTTTTGATGGAACTGGGAATCCAAAGAGCTACATAAAGTTGTGCATGAGTGTTTTCCAGTCGATGGGCTGCACCCATGAACACATCGAAATGATGTTTCCTCAGACCCTCACCAAGGCCGCTCTATCATGGTTTATGACCTTGGAGGTATCTAAGACGCGGACTTGGGAAGATATAGTCCAGGTCTTGGTTGATCATTACTCCTACAACCAAGAGCTCGATGCCACCATCCGGGATCTGGAGACTACCCGGCAGAACTTCAATGAGTCCTTCGCTGCATTCTTAAGCAGATGGAGGAATAAAGTGGCCCAGATGATCCACCAATCAATCGAAAAGGAACAAGTTCGGATGTTGATCAAGAATCTACAGCCGCTATACCATGAGAAACTATTCTACCAGTCCATCTTAACATTTGAAGAACTGTTTGAGATTGGGACTAGAATTAAGGATGCAATCAGGAAAGGAAAAATCAAGAATGAAGAATCATAAAGCCAATTCAAGAGGCCCGACTACTTTTGAAACCCTTCAGATGTCAACACCCTTAGTAACCAACCCATGGCCTATTCCTCCCAACCATACCAGCTCACAAACCAAACCAGCTCACCTGGCCATAGGGTACCCCGTGAATTTTTTAAGCTAGATATCTCCCCCTCCATATCCTTAGGCCGCTTGCTAAAAAAGGGCACCTCCAATTCCTTCAGCCTCATATCGATCTCCCACCACCTAACTATGACCTATCCAAACGATGTGCCTACCACCAAGGCCCAGGCCATGACACCGGCTAGTGCATACGTCTCCGCCATGATATCCAAGACCTCATTGACCGAAGAATCATCGAGCCACCACTCGTCCAACCCCATGTCACCCAAAATGTCAGCTTCATTGAACCTAAGCCCCTAGCCTATCCTTTCAAATGATCCCTTTCACTGACGTCAATTAATGTTGAAGCTACACGGTAAAGTGATGGTGTTTGGAACTTCTACTAAAAAAGAAAAAAAAAGAATAAATGAGTCACCGAGATACTCCATTTGAGACCGGGTGGAGTCTAGTCGAGTTTGTTCTATGTTTTGAGTCTATTATAAGTCTTGTTGTCAAGCCCGTCAGTCTTCAAGTTGTTGTGAGTCTGTGTCGAGTAATGTAACCCTTTTCTTTTGATGGAATGAAATATCATTTTACTTGACCTAATGTGTCTAGTCATAAATGCATGAATCACTGAACTGAAGTGTCACTTTTCAAATTAGCATGGATATTACTCTGCTAAAAAAAATTTACATCAAAAAAGAATCTTGAAGAGGTCAAAGTTAATTTGGCGCTGACCCTAAAGAAGAGCCAAGAATTGAATAGTCTTATTTTAAGAATTTAAAAGATGCTTTTGCTCAAATCTCGAAAAGACATACTTGAAACTGACTTGGGGCTTGTCCAACACCCTTTTCCCACCATTTCGAAGCCTTAAGCCAAATCCAATTGGGAGCCATACAATCTGTCAGATTGAAAGCAATACAGACTTAATCCTTAATGGTAGCCAACTATTTCAGTGATTTTCATGTCCACTTTAAAAAAAAAAGAGAAGAAAAGAAAAAGAAAAAATAAAAAAGGAGCTCGCTAGGTTGAAAACCCGAAAGGGCTCCTAGGCAAAAGATAGAGCTGAAAAGGTATTGATTTCCAAGATCTTACCCTAGCCAGTCAAAATGATAGAGAAAATGAAAGAATGGTGATGCATAGAATTGTAAACATCAGGGTACATCATGAGAATGTTTCAAAAGGCTCCAAATAACCACAAACAAATTCTGAGAGCTGACATGCACATTGTGAAATTTTGAGATTGCGATCGAATGATCTCACATGAATCAACTATGTGAAAAGAAAAATTGACTGGCTAGGCGAATGTGAAAAGGATCAATCCTCAAAACAAAACAAAAAGAAAAAGGAAAAGAAAAGAAAGGGAGATCAAAACCGAATTCAAGGCTACCATAAGTGACCCAAGTTTGAACTTCTTTGACGATTGGTTTGAAAACCCCCTATTCTTTTAAAGCCTTGGCCTGAACTATGCTTGACCTGATTCCTACTCAGGGATGCCTAGGCAACCGCATCGGTTCTGTTGACACCATCATAATTAACCCCCCTCTTTTTCAAAGCCTTGTCTTGAACTACGCTTAACCTGATAATAGCCCATTTCTTCCAAAGCTTTGCCTTAAACTACGCTCGACCTGATTCCCACTTGGGGATATATAGGAAACCACATTGGTTCAGTCAACACTCAACCTCTTTTTCTTTTAAGGTCCTGGCCCAGGCCCAAACTATGTTGGACCTGATCCCCGCTCGGGGGTACATAGGCAGACTTTCAAAAAGAAAAGAAGGATAGCTTGCTAGGTCAAAAATTCGAAAGGACACCTAGGCGAAAATTATAGCTAAATCCAGAGTGAGCAATAATAAAAGAGAGAAAAGAGCTCGCTACGTCACTTCACCAGTGCCTAGGAAAAAGTTATGAGCATTTGAGAGATTAAAATCATGGTACTTGCCTCAAGCCAGAAATCACCTTCCACACTAGGGGACAACTTCGGCTACCCGCCTCGTTTGCCTAAATTTTACTATCTATCCTTCATATAAGGGGCAAACTTTGGTCGCCTACCTCATTCCCCAAAACCTCCAATAAATCATTGTTCAAACTAGGGGCAAATTTCGGTCACCCACCTCGTTTTCCTATAAATTCCACTTCCTACACCTCAAACTCTGTTTTCCTAACAACACCCCTTCACACCAAGGGAGCATTTTCAAGTCACCAAGTTGTTTTGAAAATTTTGAAATAGAGCATCTTTTATTCTAAAAGCTAAGGCACTAATCCAAAGCACTTGATGATGCTAAAAATTGGTAAGCAAGATTTATGCGGGAAGATAGAATAGAAAAAGGGTTTGTATGTGGTTCGGTCCCGTTAATGAGGTGACCTACGTCCATGGGTGCGTCTAAGCGCTTCTCACTAGCAGATCACCGATGGGCCTGGTGAGCCAACAAAGATGGGCGGCACTACCAGTAACACCGGCCGGGTATATGCGTATGGGTGGTGAGTTCTCTAGCGAGTACGTATATGCTCGGAGAAGTAATTTTTCGGATCCCTCTCAAGAGGATAGGTGGGCTCTTTTATAGATGTAAGAGTCCACCCTTACATGGTAAGTTCACTAGATTAGGAAGCCTAATCTAATCACAATAGATTTGTACAACATTAGGGGAGTTTCCTAAGTGGCTTAGGAAACCATTGATTCTTTCTTGATAAAGTCATGGCCGTATAAGGAAACGATGGGAGACGCCATCTACTCCGCGCCTACCGGGGAGTCACTATGCCCCGTCCCCGAGCCGCCGAGTATCCCGGACGGTTACAGCTGAACACCTCGGAAGTGTGGGCTCCATGCTCCCATTCCGGACTAACCGGGCTATCCGCTGACCACGTGGTGGTTGGACAATTACAGAATATTTCTGGACGTATCAGCTGCCCCCCATTTTTAAAGTGGAGATGACGCCTTGCCAGATGAAATTTGAAAATTAAGAATGTCTTCCAGATACCGACCGGGAAAAGACCAGGACCCCCGTCGGAACAGGGCCGGTCTGTAATGACCCGTCGGTATATCGACCGAGCGGTGACCCTGCAGGACCGGGCCCCCCGGCGCCACGTGTCCACTGGTTACTGGTCTGGTTCGGATCCAAAGCTGCCAGTTTGGAAGTAACCGAATCGTCCTGGTGGCAACCGAACCATCACGTCATGCATTCAATGCTCACGCTTTTTGAGACGACGCCCCACATGCCCGAAACGACAGTTTCGGCGGGAGAGCATGTGAGCCATCCGATCAAGTTTGATCCTAACCGTTCGCGATGCCTATATAAGGAGCACCTGTTTAATCTGCTTTTCACTGCAAATCATCAACTAAATCGCCCGAGCAAAACACTCCGAGCTCCTTCTTCTCTGCTATTTTTGTTTCCCAAACTTCCCTCAAATGGCCTCACATACTGATCTGTCGTCTGATGAAGGGCTTAGAGCCTTTCGAGAGGATTGTCACATTCTGGACGATGTTGAAGTCCGTCCGTACATTGAGGGGGAGGAAGTAGACTTCCCTTTCGTCCTCATCAGCAGCTACCTGCTGCTTATCATGGGACTACGCTTTCTCCTCCCGGTCTCCTTTTGTGACTTGCTTGAGGGGTTGTGCATCCCGCTCTGCAAGTACCGTCCAAACGTCGCCCTCCTCCTCTGGGGAATATCAGTGCTAAACGAGCGACTTGGGTTGTTCCTTCGTTCTGTCGACGTCGCCAGGTTTTACATCCTGGGCATCGACCACGGGGGTCCTTACTTGCGCCCCAGGGCCGAGGGAAAGGACCTTGTCCGAGGTCTGGACTTCCCAAACAAAAAGTGGCGGCGGTACCCTTGGGTCGTGGTCTCAGACAACTGGCTGGAGGACGCCATTCTCTGCCCTCCTGCAGTTTTTGATCCCGACCTCTACAAACAATCCTTTGCTGCCTCCCGCGGCGCGGCCCCTACTGCTGATGATACGGAGGTGATTGACCGAGCCATCGAGGCTGGCCTGTCATTCTCTAATTTGGTCGGGGGGCATGCGGATGATGCAGGCGTCGGACCTTCCTCCACGGCCCACGCCGCTGCGGCTCCTGGGTCGCGCTGCTATACTCGATCCATGGCCGTCGGCCTGCGTGCCACAAGCAGGGCCGGCCCTCCTGAGGGACCAGTCTCCCTATCCACCAGCAGTAACTCATCCTCCTCCGGGAATGCGAGTCCACCACCGGGCCCATCCCGAAAGGGAAAAGAAAAGGAAGTCGGGGAAGAATCTCAACCCCCACCAAAAAGGAGCCGGACGGAATCCCCGGTCGGTCTTCATATGCCGAGCTCTTGGACGGGCCTTGCCTTCGGTAACCTGGAGGGTCGTCTTCAAGAGGTGGAGAATCAGACTGCCCGCCTGCAGACTAACTCTGTCATGCAGGAGGTGGATGTTCACACCATAGAGCTCACCGTCAAGGATTTAGTGGCGAGGATTACGGCCCTAGAAGAGGAGGTGAAAGCTCTGAAGGGCAAACGACCTTGAAGACTCTTTGCTTTTTTTTTTTTTTTACCGGGGAGCTACTATAACTGCCCTCGATCTCTGTACAATTTTACTCTTTACTGCAATGAAAAGGTCTTTGAGGCCAACCTTTTTTATCTCTCTGCTCTTCTAACTGTTTATTACTTCTACATAGAATTTAGCCTCCAATACCCGATCGGTTTTCGTCGACCGACCTGATTTCGGCTTTCTGCCCCTTAGCGACTGATATTTGGAACTCTGTTTGACTTTATCGGCGCTGCCCCCCATTTTTGGAACTGACTAGACATGTCATCGGGCAAGGATCGAAAATCAATAATGCTCTAAAAACTGTCCGGGTAACTCCCAAGGATCTGGTTAGTGTAGAAAAAGGCTAAGGTGGCGGTATCGTGGGCCCGGACTTATTGCCGCCACGTGGCAAAAGGTAAGTGGCCAGGTTAGGATCCAACGCTGGCGGTTCGATCGTAACCGAATCGCTGGTTGGCTAACCGAGCCATCGTGTCACGTATTTAATGAGCACGCCTTTTGAGGCGACGCGTCATGTTGTCGAAGCGACAGTTTGGGCGGGAAATCCCCTGGACCGCTGGATCTGCCCTGATATCGGCCGTTCACAGCCTTATATAAGGAGTGCTTGTCCCATTTCTCGCATCCCTTCCTGACCTTCTATCTTCTGCTTTCTGCCTTCTTCCCCCCGTCCTTTTTCATTTCGGAGCGAGGCTGGAGAGAACTAATCTTGTGAGGTTCAAGCGGGAGTGGGATTTCTTCCTCCTCAGATTCTATGCGTTTTTTGAGTCGGGTGGAACTTTAATTCATCTGAACCAAGCAGGTGCTTCTTGCGCTGTTTTGGAAGAGTGTTACCTGGTGCTGAGGAGTGTCTACTCGTTACCTTTCAGGTTAGTGACTCTGCCCCCCCTGTATATCAGGCTTGGGGTCTCCGATCCATACGCAGGTCGTAGTTCGTGTCCGTTCCTTTCTGTCGGAGTGCTAGAGATGGACCACTCCGGCTTCAACTCTGCGTCAAGATCGGAGAGTGAACAGTATTGGTCAGGATCCCCCGGTGCCAGTCTGGACCGGCTTCCTGAGTCCCTGACCGATCATCAAAGTGGGGCCAGGAGTCCCGTTCGTCTGTTCGACAGTGAGTCTACCCAGGAGGCCCCTGTTGCCTCCGTCTCGAGGGGTTCGGGCGACGAGTTGCCCAGGGGGGCTGATCGTGTAGTTTTCGCTTGTGAGTCCACCTCTTCTGTATTGCGCTCCCAAGACCTTCTCCGGATCAGGGAGAGATACTCTCTTCCTGATGGTTGCGCCCTAGCCGTAAACCCCGGCGGTGCGCACCTCTATCAGTCGGGGTTTGTCACCCTGTTCGAGGACGCTATGATGGCGGGCCTCCGGCTACCCCTTCACCCCGTCGCACGGGATGTCCTAATCTACCTCGATATCGCTCCTGGGCAGTTGGCCCCCAACGGATGGAGATTCCTGATGGGGTGTATTTCGCTGTGGCCTCAGGTGTTCGGGTACGAGCTTACCCTACATGAGTTTCTTTGGGCCCATCGACCATTCCCTGTGCACCGGGAAGTGGGGTTTTTCTCATTTTCTGCCCGTCCGAGTAGGAAAATTATTAACAATTGCCCTAGCAACAATAAAGGGTAGAAGGGCAAATTCTTCCAGGTGTCTACCCTTCGCCTCTGCGATATGGCTCCGGGGATCCAGCTGAGGACATCCTGGGCTGGGGAGTTGAGGGGTAAGACCGCCCTTCCGACCTCGTCTGTTATTTTGGTCTTTAGGAACACGGTGGATTACTGACTGATTTCATTCTTCTGTCCACAGCTTGCTCGACAGAACCACATTGACTAAAGTCTGTCCTAATCCCGAGCCAGGTGGAAACATGCGCCGGGCTATCTCCCCAGGACTTCCAAGGGTGGTTGTATAGCCTTTCCCATCTGGTAAGTGTTCTTTCTCCCTTCAAATATTGGCCTGCTTCCTTTTTACTTGCCTAACTGATCTTCATCCTCTTGCCGCAGGTTGGCTGTATGGCCGCGGGATCCGAGTCCCTCCTGTCTTCCCTGGCCGGGAAGGCCGCCGCTGCTGACGCCGCCCTTTCGAAGGAGCGAAAAGAATTGCAAGTAGCAAAAGCTGCCTTGGTCGTCGAGACGAGCAAGACGAAGTCATTGGCCTTGAGTTTGGGTACGGCTCAGGCGGACCTGGCGGCGACTTTGGCCGAATTTGAGGTTTCCCGGGTCCTCACTGCGGCAGCTGAAGCCCGGGCAAAGGCGGCGGCTGAGACACCTGCTGCAGGGGCCTTGGAGGGCGCATTTGATGACGGCTTCTTCCAAGGTTATGACGATCTGAAGCGGCGGGTAGCCCGGGATCACCCCGAATGGGTCCTTCCGGCCTACGAGGGGATTGACTCAGATTATTGGGATGTCGGTGAAGATCCCATAGCTGGTGAAGCTCCTGCGGTTGGTGAAGACCCTGTAGCCATCGCTGAGGCCACAGAACTCGCCCCAGGCGGGGACTTAGGGGACGAAGGACTTGCCGTACCAAGGCAGCAGACCGGGGAGACCGAGGATGTGGTCAATGTGGAAGAGTGACTCCCCGGTTCCTCCTTCTTGTTTTTTATTTCATGGCTTGTAGTTTTTTATTTTTGGGGAGGCCACTACAACCGCCCCCTAAGCTTTGTACATTTTCTTTGATTAATGAACAGACCCCTGAGGTCAGCTTTTCATCAACTTTGTAGTGTTTTTGTACTATGCCTTTTTTACTAGTATCCGTTCGGTTTTTGGCCGACCTAACACCTGCCTTAGCAAATGCTTTAGGACCGTAACCCACACAACACCTAGTCGAACGATGTAATTCCCTGTTTTGGCCTTAGGATTTCCCTTCGTCCCCTGCCCCCCAAGCATTTTGCTAAGGCGGGAGTGCGGGAGTATGGGACTAAATGGCCGTAGGAAATCGACCTGGAACATGGGTGGTTGCAGGAGCATTTGAAGCTTGCCATCGTTGGCCACCTAGGGGATTGGCCCCATCGTCGGCTGGGCCTAGGCGAAGCTTTAGTTAATTTCCTGTTTAGGTCTAGAACCCTCTTGCCCCCGAGGTTCCTGTTAAGGCGGGGGCGTGCTGGGGACCGACCATAGGAAACTGACCTGGAACATGGGTGGTTGCAGGGTCCTTTAGTGCCTGGGTTCGGAGCCCGAGGTCCTTTCTGCCTCGAGGTGTTGTCCGAGGTCTTTTCTGCCTCGGGGTTAAGCCCGAAGTCTTTTTTGTGCCTGGGCTCGGAGCCCAAGGTCTTTTAGTGCCTCGGGGTTAGGCCCGGGGTCTTTTGGTGCCTCGGGGTTAAGCCCGGGGTCTTTTGGTGCCTCGGGGTTAGGCCCGAGGTCTTTGATGCCCCAGGGTTCGGCCCGAGGTCTTTTAGTGTATTGCCCAGTGTTCTAACAGCAGAAATTTTCCGAAATAGAACCATGTAATTTTATTCAAAAATAATAAACCATGTTGATTATCCAATCAGAGCTACAAAAAGAATTCTGCCTATAATAATAAACTCCTGTGATCCGATGCTACTGATAGTACTTGCGGAGGTGTTGCACATTCCAAGGATGAGTGAGATCACGCCCGTCCATACTCTGTAACCAGTAGGTTCCCGGTCGGTTAATTCGAGTTATTTTATACGGGCCTTCCCAGTTTGCCCCCAACTTCCCGTGGCTTGGTATTCGGGTAGACTGGTTCACAGCTTTGAGGACGAGGTCTCCCACTTGAAAGCTGCGGTGCTTCACCTTGCTATTGTAATACCGTGAGACCCTTTGCTTGTAAGCTGCCACCCTGAGATAGGCCTGGTCTCTTTTTTCTTCCACCAGGTCTAGTTCTTTCCTGAGGGCTTCTCCATTATCTGGGTCATTGAAGGTAGCCACCCGGTATGAGGGCAGCCCGAGCTCTGTGGGGACTACCGCCTAAAAACCATAAGTTAAGGAAAATGGGGTTTCGCCCGTAGCTGCCCGGGGTGTGGTGCGGTAGGCCCATAGGAGGGCTGGGAGTTCTTCAGCCCACAGGCCTTTGGCATTCTCAAGTCTTGTCTTAATCGACTGCAAAATTGTGCGGTTGGTGACCTCGGCCTGACCATTAGCTTGTGGATGCTCGGGAGAAGAGTAATGATTTAGTATCCCATAGCCCGAGCAGAACTGCCTGAAGATGGGTGTGTCGAATTGTCGGCCATTGTCACTGATCAGGACTCGTGGGATACCGAACCGGCTGAGGATATTCCTTTCCAAAAAATTCTCTATTTTCCGCTCAGTTATCGTTGCCAAGGGCTCGGCCTCTGCCCATTTGGTGAAGTAGTCAACAGCTATCACGGCAAATCTGACTTGCCCTTTCCCTGTCGGTAAGGGACCAACAATGTCGATTCCCCACTGGGCAAATGGCCAGGGACTGTGGACCGGTGTTTGGAGTTCCCCCGATTGGTTGATCATGGGAGCATACCGCTGGCACTTATCACACCTTCGAACATACTCCTGTGAATCTCGGGCCATGGTTGGCCAATAGTAACCTTGTAACAGGGCCTTTCTGGAAAGCGCCCGACCTCCGATGTGGTTCCCACACACACCTTCATAGATTTCAAACAGTATTGTTTGCACTTGCGCGGGATGAACGCAACGGAGGTACGGGATAGTGAATCCCCTCTTGTAGAGGACACCGTCAAGGATATGGTATCGTGCCGCCCTGTACTTGACCCGCCTTGCTTTCTCTTTGTCGTCCAGCAGCCTTCCTGTTGTCAAAAATGTCACGATTGGATCCATCCAACTAGGTCCCGGAGTGACCGGGTCAACCTCCATGCCCTCTGAATTGATCACACTTGGCTCGGGTAGGAATTGTATCCTTATCCCAGGCAAGTCTGACTCAGATGACGAGGCGAGGCGAGCCAGCCGGTCAGCTCGTGTGTTTTCTTCTCTAGGTATCCGAGTGATGGAGAATCCTTGGAGTTGATTGGAAATCGTCCGGACGAGGGCCAGGTAGGCTATCATGCTGTCCTCCCTCGCTTCGTATTCTTGGTTTACCTGATTGACTACGAGCTGGGAGTCGCTGTAGCTCTAGACTTGTTGGGCACTCATTGAGGTGGCCAACTGTAACCCGACCAAGAGGGCTTCATACTCGGCCTCATTGTTGGAGGCACGAAACCCAAACCTCAGAGCATATTCAAGCTGGATGCCATCGGGGGTAGTCAGGATGATCCCGGCCCCACTACCTTGCTGGTTGGAAGAGCCATCGACATGTAGCACCCAGGTCGGGATGCCGGAATGCAATCCGGGTGGTAAGGCTGGAGGCTTGGGTTCTTCGACCGGGTCTTCTGGGTATGTAAACTCGACCAGGAAATCAGCGACGGCTTGTCCCTTGATGGCCGTCCGAGGTCGGTAAGTTACTTCAAACTCTTCCAATTCCAATGCCCACTTGACGAGCCTCCCGGATGTGTCCAGCCGAGAGAGAATTTTGTGGAGGGGCTGATCGGTCAACACTACGATGGCATGGGCCTGGAAGTACGGGCAGAGCCTTCGGGCTGAGGTGATGAGGGCGAAGGCCAACTTTTCGATACGGGAGTATCGGCTTTCCGCACCTTGCAATGCCCGGCTGGTGTAGTACACTGGGAACTGTATCCCGTGCTCTTCCCGGATAAGTGCCGAGCTAACCGCCGACGGTGACACCGCCAGGTACAGGAACAGTTCCTCTCTGGATGCCGGTGTCGACAGTAGAGGAGGTAAGGCCAGGTATTTCTTGAGTTCCTGGAATGCCTCCTCACACTCTTCGGACCACTGAAAAGCTTTGCAGAGGATTTTGAAGAACGGCAGGCACCGATCGGTAGCTCGGGACATGAATCTATTAAGTGCGGCCACCCGTCCAGCTAGGCTTTGAACTTCTTTTGTTGATTTAGGTGACCGCATGTTGATGATAGCTTGGATTTTATCGGGGTTTGCTTCGATTCCCCGCCTGCTGACTAGATGACCGAGGAACTTGCCGGACGAGACACCAAAGGTGCATTTGGCCGGGTTCAACTTCATCTTGAAATTTCTCAAAATGCTGAAAGCCCCGGCTAGATGCTCAAGGTGGTCGGGCTCATCCCGGCTCTTGACCAGGAGATCGTCCACGTACACTTCCATGGACTTTCCGATGAGGTCTTTGAACATGAAATTGACCAGGCGCTGATATGTAGCCCCGGCGTTCTTAAGGCCGAAGGGCATGACTCTGTAACAGTACGTGCCTTGGTCGGTGATGAACGTCGTCTTCTCTTCGTCCCCGGGGTACATGCTGATCTGATTATACCCCGAGTAGGCGTCCATGAATGAGAGGAGTGAGTGGCCCGCTGTTGAGTCGACGAGGAGGTCTATCCTGGGCAGCGGGTAACAGTCCTTGGGACAGGCCTTGTTGAGGTCGGTGAAGTCTACGCACATTCTCCACTTCTCATTGCTCTTTTTGACCAGGACCACGTTAGCCAACCAATCGGGATAGTAGACCTCCCGGACAGAGTTCGCCTTTAGGAGCTTCTTGACCTCCTCACTTACTGCCGTTTGTCTCTCGGGGGGCCATGCCCCTCCGTTTCTGCTTCACTGGGCGGCAGTCCGGGCTGACGTTGAGATGATGGGACATCACCCGGGGATCAATCTCGGGCATGTCCTCATGACTCCAAGCGAAAACGTCCTGGTTTTGCCTCAGGAACTGGGTCAACTTTTCCTTCAAGGCAGGCTCCAGTAGTGCGCCTATGTCGGCCGTGCGACCAGGGTGTTCTGGATCCAGCACAACTTGCTCCAACTCCTCCATAGGTCCTATCACGTCCCTCTGGTCCCGGGGGTCCATTTCTTGGACGTTCAGTGTCTCGGTGATTGCCCCCCGGCGCAACGAGCTAACATAACAACTTCGAGCCGTGGTCTGGTCTCCTCGCAAACATCCGGGTCCCTGGGGAGTTGGGAATTTCACGGTTAAGCTGTATATGGAGACAACTGCTCGGGCCCTGTTAAGGGTCGGCCTTCCGAGGATGACGTTGTAGGCCGAGGGGGCCTCCACTATCACAAAATTAGTCAGCATGGAAACCTGCTGCGGGTAGGTCCCCATGAGAACTGGGAGCTCGATCGTACCGAGCGGTTGAGTGCTGGAGCCGTTGAATCCAACCAGGGGAGTAGCAACCGGCTGGAGCCGATCCCGGGAGATCCCGAGTTGGTCGAATGCCGCTGTAAACATTATGTCGGACGAGCTGCCTGTGTCAACCAGTACCCTCTGGACCATATAGTTAGCTATAGAAAGCGTCACTACTAGCGGGTCATCATGGGGGCAGTGGAGGCCCTGTACATCGTCGGACGAGAACGTCAGAACGTCAGTTGGTGATGAGCCGGTGGATTGGACCTGCCATACATCTGCTCGGGATGCTCGGGCATGCCTCTTCCGTGCCGACTGAGAATCACCTCCGCCAGATGTTCCTCCGGAGATCACGTTAATGTGGCCGAGCGGTGGAGGGGGCTGACCGGGAGCTTGGGCTTCCTGTCGGGGCCGTCGGTCCGTTGTGACAAACTCAGCAAGATGTCCCTGCTCGATCAGCCTCTCGATTGCTATCTTCAATTTGAAGCAATCCTCTGTTTCGTGGCCGTGATCCCTGTGATAACGGCAAAACTTCTCTCGGTTTCTCTTACCGGGTGGGGCTCTGAGTTTAGCTGGCTGCGGAAGCAGCCTCTGTGCCTCTGCGGCGGCCATTACCTCATGTATAGGTCGGGAAAGGGGTGTAAAAGCCGTTAGGGGCTGGCCTCTAGCATCTCTTTGATCTTGCTTCGGTTTCTTTCCCGGACCCTTCTCGAATCCCTCGCGCTTGCGCTTGGCTTTTGGGGATTCGTCTTCCGCCTGGCTGGCGCGTTTTGCCTTCAGAAACTCCTCGGTATCTATATACTTCCCAACTCTTTCCGAGAGTTCCACCAGAGTTGTCGGTCGGTTGCGATGAAAAGACGTGGCCACCTTGGTGTGTTGAACTCCTGAACAGAAGGCCATGATTGCGGCCGTCTCGTTGAGGTTGCGGATCAGGAGCCTCTGCTGGTTGAAACGATCCACATACTCCCTTAAAGATTCACCCTTCTGCTGCTTGACAGCTAGCAGCTGGGTGTCCGATTGCGATCGGTCTAGCATCCCGACAAACTGGCTGATGAAGAGTTTGCCGAGGGTTTTGAAGTTGTCAACCGTCCGGGGCTTCAGGGCATGGAACCACTGTGCGGCTGATCCCTTTAGGGTGCTGGGGAAAAGCAGGCACAGCAGCTCGTCTGTCGTGGTGACCAGTGTCATCTGCGCCTTATAGGTGCGGATGTGGTCCACCGGACTCCCCGTACCGTCGTATAAGCTAAGGTGCGGGGGTTTGAATTTCCACGGTATGGGAAACCGTGTCACCCGGGTGGTGTAGGACGACTCTGTTTCTGTATTTGTGAGGTCTTGACCGGACTTGCGGTTCAGCTTCTCAATCTGCTGCTGTAGTTCCTCGACCTGGGCTTTGACATCACTCCGCCCTACCCTCATATCCGTGTCTGAATGGTAGGTGGGGTCGAACGATGAGGCCTCCTCCTCAAAGTGCGTCGACCTCGGAGATAGTACCCGACTGTTGGTCCGGGTAAGCCTGTGCCTAAGGTCCCCTCGGCTCAGGACGGGAGGATCGTCGACTGATTCCCGGGTTTTCTGTCCGGATTTTCCTGCCCTTGCTGCGCGCCGTCGATCAATGATGATTATGGCGTCGTCTGCTCGGCGCGCTCGGCGAGGGACGTACCGAGGCACCCTTTGAGAGCGCTTAGTGGCCTGGCTGCGCTCTCCACCTGCAGGACGTTCCTGGTTTGGTGAGGACACCGGAGCGGATCGTGCATGCTCTTGTACCCGAGCCGACTGGTTGACGGGGGCGCTTTTCCTAGGTCGACTCTCTGACGCGGGGCGCTTCTCATGTTGGGCCATAAGCACGTCTATCTGCTGTTGTGCTCGACGCTGGCCTTCCAGGAGCTGCTCCAACGCCGCCGTGACCTGTTCGGTGGTCATGGAGGTGGCCCGCGGCTCGATCTGCAGGTTTTCCTGACCGGCTGAGTCGGCGGGGTTGTCGATTTTCTTACCCTTCTTTGGCGGCATATCGATTAGTCAAAGATTTTTGTTGATGAGAAGACTGTGTCGCTTCCCACAGACGGCGCCAAACTGATGATGCCAAAAATTGGTAAGCAAGATTTATGCAGGAAGATAGAATAGAAAAAGGGTTTGTATGTGGTTCAGTCCCGTTAATGAGGTGACCTACGTCCACGGGTGCGTCTAAGCGCTTCTCACTAGCAGATCACCGACGGGCCTGGTGAGCCAACAAAGATGGGCGGCACTACCAGTAACACCGGCCGGGTATATGCGTATGGGTGGTGAGTTCTCTAGCGAGTAAGTATATGCTCGGAGAAATAATTTTTCGGATCCCTCTCAAGAGGATAGGTGGGCTCTTTTATAGATGTAAGAGTCCACCCTTACATGGTAAGTTCACTAGATTAGGAAGCCTAATCTAATCACAATAGATTTGCACAACATTAGGGGAGTTTCCTAAGTGGCTTAGGAAACCATTGATTCTTTCTTGATAAAGTCATGGCCGTATAAGGAAATGATGGGAGACGCCATCTACTCTGCGCCTACCGGGGAGTCACTATGCCCCGTCCCCGAGCCGCCGAGTATCCTGGACGGTTACAGCTGAACACCTCAGAAGTGTGGGCTCCATGCTCCCATTCCGGACTAACCGGGCTATCCGCTGACCACGTGGTGGTTGGACAATTACAGAATATTTCTGGACGTATCAGCACTTCCTGGGAGAAGTAGAGAATTGATTAGATCAATAGGGAGGAATTTTCAAAAACCAGATTTATCAGCAAGTGCTATCATATTAAGATGAGGAGTGAATATAAAAGATGAGCGGTACATCATTTATGATAGAGGCACATTGGATCATGGCAATTTGAGAATTTCATGTCCGAATTAAGGGGAGCATGAGTCAAGTCTAGAGGGTCACTTCACTCACCAAACATAACAAATTGGCCATAACATGACACATAGCCCATCGATCGCGACACACACAAATCACAAAATCCACTAGGAGTGGCAAACACACCACAAACGTTCTTTTGAGGACCACATTATCACTTTGAGCACCATGCTCTTCCTTGGGTAAGATCACAGGGTCGAGATCCCTCACAAGTCTATTAGTCATAGCGAAGCGTAGATCACCAAGCCCATTGAGAGTGGCGAATACACAGAACACGTGTACTAGGGCCACAAGCACTTTAGAACACAACATCAGGCACGACACGTATCATTTTAGCTCTCCATAACATAGCATCATCACCGTATAGCATCCACCTGATTGTTGTGTATTTGAATGTTTTTATTTCTTTGTGCCCCGAACTACGTCTTGGTCTGATTCCCTTTGGGATACGTAGGCAGCTCACGCAGAGCGCGACCAGCACTAGCCTAACATCGATTTCTCTTGCATTTTTTGCAACACACTTGTTTTTATCCTAAATCTTTAGCCTCCAAAAGTCTTGTCTCTTTAAGGCTTTGGCACTCGCTTGCGACACGCATTGCCTCGCAAGTTCATGCTAAAGAGGGGCAAACTATAGACACCCCATTTTGTCGGCTTACAAATTTAGGAGGCCACAAGCATGTCAAACCTCGATGATTGGAAAGATCAGATTTTTAGATATTGTCTCTAACTCTCAAGAAGTCAGAGAATTGGCAAAATGACTAAAATGCCCCTAAAAGTCCAAAACTCTCCGGATTGGCCCAGAATCTCAGAAATCATTCAATGCCATTCAAGATAAAAAAAGAAAAGTATTTTAAAAGAGAAATATTTGAAATCTTCAACTCCCAGAGACCCCCGTATGTCCCGGAAGTTCCCGAAAAGTCCCTGTTGACCGGTTTGACCAAGTTTGACCAAGGTGTCACCAAAAACATCCGAATTTGCCTGAAATTTCCAAGGTCATGCTAGATTGTATGAAAAGTACTAAAACAAGTTTTAAAAGAAAATCGAACGAAAACGTCAGCTCCTGGGTGCTCTTAGAAGTTCCCAGAACGTTCTGGAGATCCCATGTTCGACCGATTTGACCTAAAATTTGACTTTGAAACCGGACCACCATATCATTTTTCAAATATTTTTCATGGATACTAGAGGTCAATAGATTTGTAACAGTATATCGCACATAAATTCTAGATTTAAAATGGATTTATTACAAATTTTTTAAGGTGAAAAAGGCGATCAAATCGGCTTTTATCGCGAATACCGCAAAACTTTCCAAATAACCCGACTTTAGACCATTTTTTTATGGATAGTAGATTTCATTACCTTTCTAACGGTATATCACAATCTCAATTTGGATTTCGTATGAATTTTCTGTGAATTTTGGACGAAATAGGGTCATTTTGCGAATTCCAGGAGTTCCGGGGGCCTAAACGCAAAATCTGATCAACTGGGGGGTTGACTTTTGCACCGGCACTGGTCCACTACCGCGGTATCAGTGGCTAAGTGCCACGACGGCACTCTAAGTGAATTTTCATTTTTTTGTAATTTTTGATTAATTTTTGGGTTCTAAATCAAATTTTCAATAAACAAAATGACATAGTTTTGAAATTCTGAATATTTTGGACCAATTAGAGACTTTTCAAAACCCAAAATACCTACCCAAGTTGGCCTATAAAAGAGACCCTTTGACTTCCATTTTAGAGGACTTGAGGTGTTTTAGTTGAAGCTTAGAGAAAATAGAGAAGAAGAGAGAAAAAGAGAGAAGAAACAAGAGTTTTTCATACTCCCAACCAAACAAAATGTGAGCTTTTATTTAGTTTTCTCAAAACTAAACTAGTATTTACAAGATTTCAATTCATTTTCTTCATCTTCTTTGAGTTTCCAATGAGTTAGAGAGCAATCTACACCCACATACACACATATATGAGAGATTGAATGCTTGTGGTTCCACCGTTGATTATATACTTGTTCTTCTTCCTTAATCCTATTTCTTTTTAATTTTCTTTATCATACTTTCATTTTCCCTTCTCAACCCTATTTCTATTTTGATTTCTTTTCATAATCTCTTCTCAACCACCATTTTTATTTTGGTTCATTTTCATTTGCATCATCTATCCCTCATCTCATTTCTATTTTGATTTCTTTGTCATTTGTATCATCTCTCCCTCAACCTCATTTCTATTTTGATTTCTTCTTCTTCCAAGTTCTTGAGGTTCCAAGTGTTAAGAGGATCTTCTAAGTGGTCACATAGTCATCTTAAGTGTTTAAGTTCATGCATTGAATATCTATTTCAAAACCCCCAATCAAGAACACAAACTCTTTTCCAAAAACTAAATGGATTTTCTTAAGAGTGAATGATCCAAGTTCAAAGATTTTTTAGCATTAAATACTTGAGGTATTGAAGCAAGACCACTTGGAAAATCTTCTCAACACATTTTTGTTTACCCCCATTTTACCTCATTAATTTAGGAAATGTGAAAATGTTTTTTCTGTATTTTAGAAGTTCATATTCATAAAATGTAATTTTTTTTTGGTGCAAACAATGCCCCCCTGGCTCTTTAAAAATGAAATCAATGTAATTGTTTGGAGAGCCATGTTTTTGCCAGACCGATGATCATTACAAACCTCCAAAAATTCCATCGACCTTAACGCTTGGGCCAGATTGATTATCACATGAATTCCTGCTTTATCACTTGTCCATTGAAACAAACCACATGAGAATGCCTTAGACCACTGTGTAGGAAAAACAAAAGCTGAGTTTTCATTAGTCATTTCCACTAACTGCCCCTTTTTCATTTTTTTATTATTATTTTATTTTTAAAAAAATTCCATTTTTAGAGAAATGTCTATGAGATCGAAAAAATCATATACATTTCTATGAAAATGTCTGATTTCGAAAAGTTCAAAGACATTTTGGAAGAATGTCTATGAAACTAGACAACTCATAGACATTTCTTTGAAACCGAATAATTCACACTTCTATGAAAAAAGTCTCTAAAAATAGTTTTAAAAAAGTCTGTAAAAACACTTTTAAAATAGTCTCTAAAAATACTTTTAACAATATCTTAATATGGAGAATTTAGAGACTTTTTTTAGGAGAAATGTAGCCAAAAAAGAGAGAAAATTATGTGTTCTTTTGGGCGGAGGGGATTTTAGGCTGTGTTTCTGGCCCTGTCAAACTACCCAACCTTAATGAGCTTAACCTAATTTTTTCCTTTTTTTTTACAGGGGGCATATTGTTAATTTTGTTTATTAGGGTGTCTGCCAGGGAAGGTTAGTGTAATTTTGCATGCTACAAAGGAGGTATATGTATTTTGACCTAATATTGTGAGAGTAATTATCTTTATCTATTAATAGAGATACCAATGTTGTTGCCACTCCATGTGGCATTCCTAACACACTTCACCATCCACATGGCAAACCAAAATAGCTACTCCACCTATAGATATACATCTGCATATATATATATGTATATCACATGTACAATTGAATTAAGGCTGGCCAAAAAAACCGATGACCCGTGAAACCCGACTTGACCCGACCAACCCGAGCCTTTCGAGTCGGTTTGCATAAGTTGCGGGTGGAGTCACGGGTTCCAATTGTCAGACCCGACCAATGACACGAGAATTTTTCTGTATGCGCTTGTGTGCTATACCCAAGTGTAGGTAATCGTGCAAGTAGTAAACTGGATTAAGTCCAGGTCGATCCCACAGGGAAGGTGGTAAACTAAATACTTAGATTAATCTCAAAAAGGGAAAATAAAATTCTATATTTTAAAGAAATGTAGAACACAAAGTCCCACAATTTATCAACTACTAAAAATAATTAAACTAAAATAAACTAATTGCCAACTAATTAATTAAAGCGATAATTTAAAATGTGCTTTTCTTAATTAAAAAGGAATGTTGGGATTACACGAATCCACCGCGACCTAGCCATCTACCATGCAGTTGCATTGAAGCTCAATGGAGCACATTTTCTACAGTATTCCGTATTTCTCTTAGGATAAAGAATCCATAGTCCTTTCATGACCGGGACTATGTCATCACATTTAAGTTTGAAATACACAAAAGCGGTTTGGTTCAATAGTTAGGACTCGCACCTACAATGGTGTTAGCATTGAGGGTGGTTTGCAAAAGGTATTGAAGAAAAATGCCTTAAGGCTTTAAGTTTAAAGACTGTTTTGACAAACTGAGCGTTTGGGGACAGTTTGATAACGAATCAGTAAAGCAGAAAGTCTAAGAATACTGCATAGAATGTCCTCGAGAATCAGAGGGTTCGATCGATCGACGCGCTTTCGATCGATCGAACATCTTCTTCTCTCGATCGATCGAACTAACTTCGATCGCTCGACTATGTCTCTGGTCCGATCGATCGAACTAACTTCGATCGATCGAACACAGGAATTATTCTGCTGCATGGCAGAGGCCTGAGACATGGTCTGGAGTGTCACAGTATTATTTTTAACGTAAAGGTTCATTAAGGATGCGTATGTTTGCATTTTGAACATGAAAATTATGTAAACTAATGGTGTAACTCTATTTAGCATGCAAAACTTTAAATCCAGCAGATTATACTACTCTAAACTACTAACAGAATGTAAATAGAACAATACTAAGTAACCTGGAATGAAAATCTTGTATTAAACTATGAGAATAGCAATCCAAAAGCAATATCCAACCTCCAAGACCTACAAAAACACATAAAACCTCTATCTCTCTCTCTAAAACTGAAGAAAACAATCTGGGCGTCCTTAAGGACGTATACAATACGAATATATATAGCAGAGACCTAATGCTTAGGGTTAAGTTTCTATTCTGCTGCGTGCGCATAAAAATCTGATAAAAGGCATGTTCGATCGATCGAACAATTCTCGATCGGTTGAACTCTTGGGGACTTCGATCGCTTGAACTTATCTCGATTGATCAAACTTTCGATCGATCGAATGGTTTTCAATCGCTCGAACTCTACATTTCAGCTTTTACATGTCTTCTTTAGAATTCAGCATTTCCTTTCATCGTTATCTTTCTGTTCTTCACACAGCAACTGTAGTCTGCACAAATTGCAGCTAAAACACACAACTTATCATAGATGAATCAAAATGTGTATAAACTGGCGTTGTAATTCAAATTGCAGATAAATGGAGGAATTGTAAACTAAATCAATACATTTTCTTCTTTTAGCGCGGTTGTATTTTACAAATACCCCCGCTTGTCACAACCCCCAACTAGAGATTTGCTAGTCCCTAGCAATAGAGCGAACATAAAAACAAGCTACACTAATACTACAATGACTAATAATAAATTAAACTCAAGTCAATTAAAATAACCAAGAAAAACTACCTAACTCACTTTCGCAGGAATCACGGTTGCATTTAGCAGATGCAACAAGCCGTTAAACCCCTAGGTTCCCCCTAGTGGACGAGTGTTGTCTCGTGAGGGTTTGCAGTGAATATACCCACAAAATTCTCCAATTTTAAGCTCAAAAAGATATAGAATAACTTTTAAACAATCCCTTTTATTCAACTACTAATTTAGCTCCACAAATTATATCATCCTCATTCAAACCATGAAAGAAATACACATGCTCCTCATGCCACCAAGATAAAAATAACATATGCATCACATCCATGTATCCGTGTGTGTGTGAAATTAACAGCTATACATCAAACTTTATTTAGAGTTGTTTAGACTATCACACCTTTCAGAACTTGTAGTTTCAACTCAAGCCTCACATGGTTATTACCCTAAAAAATGAACATCCCACTGAAACTTGGTTAATAGTGAACGCACAGGATATGGAAGCTTTGATAAGAGTGATTTTTCGGATACTAATGCTTCCATACTCTACTCTATAAAAGACGAACATTTTAGAGTGTATAGTCTCAAGACAGGAATACTACTTACTAGAGGAGCGAAATACCGTGGATAACTCAAATTACACGCTCATGTTTAAACTAAGTTGTTAAAAATCATTAAAACTTTGACTTGACAGTGTTCTTATTTAGCAGGGTAGAAATGAAAGGGTAGGAAGTTGCACATCTCTATCATGTGATTGAACTCGGTACTTTCCTCTTTACTTACTTCCAACCATCCTCTATATTTATATATTTTTCTTCTTCTTTTTTTTTATTTTTTTTTTAACCTGGACTCCATCTTCTTTCTTTTCTTTTATGCAGCCCCTCCCACTATTACTCCCTCCTCATAACATACTTCAACAATTTAATCACATTAGATGTGCAATGGGGTTCATTGAGGTCAAAGTATAGGATTAGGGATTTAGAAGTTTATAATAAATTTGGAAGTATTTACTCGGTGTGGGGTTAAGAGCAACACATTGTTAGAACATTAATACAGGTATATGGAAAGATAAGGAGCAAATAACGATGGCTTAAATCATTTTCTCAACTTCTTAATTTTTAACACTTACATGTTCATTGAGTTTAGTTGGTAAATCCTGAACGTTCTCCTCTATTAAGAAGCCAAAATAAAGAATTAGAGACTATTCAACGAATTCTAATCGGCATTTTCAATGAAGACAATTCAAAATTAATGTGATAATTCCCTCAGAAATGAAGATCGGATTCAAACGCTCACTAAGGATGACTAGTTTTCACTACTTCATTCTTTAAAGTACAAAAGTCGTATTAACTCTTATTTTAAGTTTTCTGCATAGCTATTAACATGTGCAAATGATTTGGATACAGGAATGATCAACATATGCATTCATCCTAGAGAACTAGAAAAACGTGTGAACTTAATTCATAAAAGGATGAGAATAAAATGATCGTGTCATTGCTTGATAACAGCTAAACAGAAGTGAATATTCAAAATAATTCTACCAATTTAATTCAAAAGTTGAAATTTAGGAAATTTTTGAAATTTTAAGTTAATTCTAACTTCGAATGGAGATTGTATGACATTAGCAATAGATAGAGCGGTCCAGATTGTTAGGTAACTAATATGCACAGGTGATTATCTATCTACATCCCACCCCCAACTGAAAATTGCAATGTCCACAGCAGACAATTTTCAAAAACAGATAGAGAGATATCACCTGATATATCGTGTAAGAATCGGAATAGTAACAACCTGTATAGAAAACATACACCCTCCAAGCAGCAAAGATCAGAAATATAGGAAATATAAAGCAGCAGATCCACGCAGAAAATAAAACTATTCATTGGAAATATAGTAAAGTGAATGTACAGAATAGTGAAAATCAGACATACTAAAATTCATCATAGATACAAAAATCCAACTATCCAACCAATCACCAATAACATCCAAAAACAACCACACTATCTAAACCAACCACAACCAAAACAATAACTCAACAGTGTCCAAAAACGCCCAACAAACAACCCAGAATATACTAAACCAACCAAAAATATCCAGAAACCAAACCAACAGACTACCCATCATCGGGAACATCAGATAAAATGTTAATCAATAGATCTGAAGCAACCATAACTCCACCCTCGACACCCGTAGTAGTGGTAGCCGGAGCACTCGCAATCGTGGCATCTGGAGTAGAAACTGATGTGTCGGCCACGACAGGAGGAGGTGGAAATGCTATCTCTGAAGTAGGTGGTCCCTCTGATGATGATGGTGCAGTAGGTGGTACAGCAGATGTAGTAAGAACAGAAAGATCAACCGGGGGATCGGAAGTAGATGGACCAGCGGGGGCAGAGACAGATGGGGCAATGAGGGGTGATGGAGTAGCAGATGTAGTAGGTGGATCGGTGGAAGTGACATGAGCTGCTGTAGGTGGATCGCTGGGTACGGTAGGTGCAACTGTATGAGCCGTCTGATCAACGCCGATCTGTATCAAGATTGCCTCCAGCAAGGTAGTCATCACATCCACCTTACCCTCAAGTCGAATCCTGGCCTCTCTCTCCTCCAATAACAACTCAGGAATAGTCGGGAGAGGCGCAGAAGAAGACTCTCCCTGGGTACGAGCCTGAGACTTCTGTCTCAACTCAAATCTTGTCACCTAATCAACAGGGTCTAACTCCTCCTCCGAGTCATACTCCTCAGCCTCCGTGGGCGTCCCAGAAGCGGCTCCCTCAGTATCTGTCCCGCCTCCACGTCTCCTCTTCTCTCCCACCTTCGCCTTACCTTTTCCTTTTCACTTCCTCTTTTGCGCATCGGATCGACGGGAAGCTGTCTCACCAAAACGACTGCGGGACTGGGCAGTCACATCGCCCGCCAAAGGAATGATACCCGCATGCTCGATCACCCGATGAATAGCCCAAGCACCCTTCAGGTGCTTTTTAGCCTGAATGTAGCATGTAGGGTGTCGCATAAAGTCGATGTAAAGGCAGGGTAAATAGACTGGCCGCCGAGTCCCAATCGCATATAATACCCGAGCATACCACGCCGCGATCTTCTCCAGACACGAGGTCACTAATAGGCAATTGCTCAGGGCGAGGTGGAGCATATGGTAATTGTCTATGAGGTGGAGGTCAGGAATGAGAGCCTCGCCATCCCATGTCGGAAGTGCTCCCCCGGTAATCTCTCGGATAATGATGGTCGGTGATAACAGAGGTGTGTTGGGTCGATGTGGGCATACACAATCTGGTACCTCCGGTACCCCAATAGCAGCAGCTACGGTGGCCGGGCTGAAGATGATCTCCCGGCCACGAAAAAATGAGCGAAGGGTGAACGGAGCAACCGGATCCCGGATCATCGTAGCACATGCCTCCCGGATCCAAGATAGATTCAGCTGCTTAGGCTGGGAGAATAGTGTGTACCACTGGGGCATGGCACGTATCCGTGAAAGGTACCAAGGAGTAGCCAACCAGACAGTCTCAAGGGGACGCTCGATCATGACCTTCCGTGACTGGAAGTAGCGGGTGAACCAAACGCGGTCTTCCTCGTTTCTAAACCAGTGATCTGGAACTGGGTCGGGTATAGCGAGGTCGAACGGCTTGGCTTTGTGGTAGCCAGTGATCGGATTCATAATAAAGCCCTGAAAAAGAAGAAACAACGAGAGAAACATTAGAACAGGGCAAATAATAAAGATAAAGAAACTGCCACACTTCGATCGATCGAAGTCTGTTCGATCGATCGAGAGTAGCTTTGGTTCGATCGCTCGATAATGTTCGATCGATTGAACAATAGCTGGGTTCAATCGATCGAAACCAGTTCGATCGATCGAGAATAGCGCAATGTTAGTTGCAACGATTGAGACTGGGGATGGCCCGAAAAACAATAAAAACATGGATAACACTACGAAAAGGAGTTAAAGAATCAATGGGGGGCACCCCCATATGAATTTGAAAAGAAAAGAACTACGAGAGGTAACGCGGGGGCTCACCTCGAGAAACGCACTGGGTGTAGGGTGCCGGTGGTGCCACTGACGATCCGGGGAATCCGGAGCTCCTTAATGGATGTAGTATGAAGTGGGGGAAGCCAAAATCGAGGGATTCGCTTTCTGTGTTCGATCGCTCGAGGAAGGGAAAGAGACGGAGAGACTGAAAAAAATTCTGAAAGACGTCTCGTATAAAAACAGGTTTCGATCGATCGAATGGTCTCGACCGATCGAAACGCCGATCGATTGAGTCCTTCTCAAGCGATCGAGGTCAGGGCACTCTCGATCGATCGAGATACGTTTGATCGATCGAACATAGAAATTCTACACTATCCCTGAATTGAGAAATTACACACCCCCAACTAACCAACATTGATCTGGACATACAGAATAAGGATAAAACAGTGCATTGCCAGAACATGTAAGCCAAAAACATCAACCTCATAATAGAACATTATAAATTTTATATAAATAAATCCTTAAAATATCATCCACTTATAATATTCATGCCCCCAAATTGGTGGTTAAAACCTTATTGATAAAGAAAAATGAAAAGAAAGCTGAAATTACTAAAAACTCCATCTAGGAATACACTTCAATTGATGAAATAAAGTTGAAATGACAGAAAACAATTGAAGTTAAACACTATGCTTCGAGAATGAACATTTCTTCCTCCACAACTTCGTCCTCCACCAGAACTGCAAATGTAGAGTCGGAATTTGATGATTTCCTTTCCCAGAACAAGCGAAAAGCAGCGAGGACATCATCGATCAAGGCCGAACTCTCTAAGAAATTGATAGCACAGACAACAGGAGATCCAGATGGAGACAAAGATAATGGAGTGTAATTGCGCATCAGACTGTCCTCTTGCGGCGGGGTGTCTGGGGACCTTATGTATGGTCCAAATCTATGGAAAAGTTGATGTGGAAGGAACAGCGGTGGGAATGGTAGATTCATAGTGATATTCCTGACAAAGGGAAACAAAAACGAAAACGGAGAAAATAAGTTAACAAGAGCAACAGAAAAACAAAAAGGAAGAGCAAAACGAAAAGAAAAAGAACGGAATGTGACCCAGAGTTAACCTCACTATTGGCTGGATATCCCCAGGTGCACTAGCAGGTAGAGGGCATTGAAGCCTGAACAACAAATAGCTCAAATGGACATAAATATAGGGAACCACCTGGACGACCAGAAAGTCGTCAACATATGTGAAAATAGCATTGTGGCGTTCGGGCACCACATCTTGTAAGTCCTCTTCTTCCCATGGCTCCCACATTGAGTCATTTTCCCATTGTTCCATTAGAGCGTCGTCGACCTCCCACACAACATATCCTTCTGGCTCTCCCTCCTCTTCAGGGAGTTCCATGTGCGCAAATGGGTTGATCTGAAGGAGCGCAGGATCATACGGGATATATCCGTAGGATAAGTCAACGATGTCATCGGCTCCTGGCCCTTGGTATGGAGATAAGCAAAATGCTATTTCATCAGCAGTCCACTGTGGGTTTTGATACTCTGAATCAACCCATGATCCTATCGAGTGAATATCGTCATCTCTCATAGTGGATAGCCTGCACGAGATAAAAGTGGAATAGCAGATTAGGATCAGGATCACATTCAAAAAGACAGACAAAAGATAAAACAAAACAAAAAATAGGAAAAGAAACAATACAACAACATTGGGAGAACGCACTTGGGCGTTTTAGTTTGAAGTATAGTCGGGCTCATCCAATTGGATGTGCTCGATCTTAGGTTGGAAATCTTCTAAAAATGGTTTTATTCTCTGGCCATTGACCTTGAAACTTCCATCGTTCTTAAGATTAAATAGCTCCACAGCCCCATGTGGAAAGACAGATTTGATTGTGAAAGGTCCTGTCCACCGGGATCGGAGTTTTCCCGGGAAGAGATGAAGGCGTGAGTCATATAATAAAACTTTCTGTCCAGGTTCGAAAGATTTTCGAAAAATCGTTCGGTCATGACGAGCCTTCAACCTTTCCTTGTGAAGTTTGGCATTGTCGTATGCATCTCTACAAATTTCTTCTAGTTCAGCTAACTGGAGTTTTCGGAGATGACCTCCCTCTTTGATGTCGAAGTTTAATGAGCGTGTTGCCCAATAAGCTTTGTGTTCTATTTCGACAGGAAGGTGACACGCCTTACCATACACTAGCCTATATGGAGACATTCCCAAATTTGTCTTAAAGGCCGTGCGGTATGCCCATAAAGCATCAGTCAGTTTGTAAGCCCAATCTTTTCTATTGAAACTAACCATTTTTTCAAGTATGTGTTTGATTTCACGGTTAGCTAACTCCGCTTGCCCGTTTGTTTGTGGGTGGTACGCTAGAGCGATTTTATGGTGTACCCCATATTTCTTGAGTAATGCTTCCAAAGGCCTGTTGCAGAAATGCTTGCCTTGGTCACTTAATAATGCTTTTGGGGTTCCGAAATGCGATAAAATGTTTTCCTTAAGAAAAGACATGACTGTTTTGTGGTCATTGCGTCTCGTCGGTATGGCTTCCACCCATTTTGATACGTACTCCATAGCTAGGAGTATGTATTCGCAGTTGTTTGATTTAGGGAACGGGCCCATAAAGTCAATGCCCCAACAATCGAATATTTCAATTGTGATAATAGGGGTTAAGGGCATAGAATTTCTTTTTGAAATAGTACCTAGCTTTTGACAGCGTTGGCACGATTTACAGAAAGAATAAGCGTCCTTAAATATGGTGGGCCAATAAAATCCGTTGTGTAGGACTTTTTGTGCGGTCTTTTGGGAAGAAAAGTGGCCACCACACGCTTCAGAGTGGCACGAGGCTAGAATTACAGTTATATCCTCATTAGGGACGCAACACCTGATGACCTGATCAGCACAATACTTGAATAAATAAGGGTCATCGAAAAAGAAATGGCGTGCAAACAAGAGGAACCGCTTTCTATCTTGATTCGGCCAATGTCTCGGAGTTTGTCCTGCGGCTAGGTAGTTTACTATGTCAGCATACCAGGGTAAACCCGAGACTGCCATAATTTGCTCGTCTGGGAATTCATCTTTGATTGGTATGGGCTCAGTATTGTCTATGAATGTTAACCGAGATAAGTGGTCAGCAACCACATTCTCTACTCCCTTTTTATCCTTGATAGTGATATCAAATTCCTGGAGTAGAAGTATCCAATGGATCAGCCTCTGTTTCGTGTCTTTCTTAGATAACAGGTACTTGAAGGCCGAGTGGTCTGTAAAACAGACTATTGGGGACCCTATCAGATAAGACCTAAATTTATCCAATGCGAAGACTATTGCCAGTAACTCTTTTTCAGTAGTTGTATAGTTCATTTGAGCTTCATTGAGTGTTCTGCTGGCATAGTATATAACATAAGGCTTGTCGTCCTTCCTCTGTCCCAGGACTGCACCAATGGCGTAGTCACTAGCATCGCACATTAGTTCGAATGGAAAACCCCAGTTGGGTGCCTGTATTATCGGTGCGGAGGTAAGGTGTTCTTTTAGTGCATCAAAGGATATTTGACAGTTTTCCGACCATTTGAACGGTGCATCTTTAACGAGTAGTTGGCACAGTGGTCGAGAGATGGCACTAAAATTTTGGATAAAGCGTCGATAAAATCCTGCATGTCCCAGAAAAGAACGAATGTCTCTAACTGTACGAGGGACAGGTAAATTCGAAATTATATCGATTTTCACTTTATCGACTTGGATACCGTTGTCAGAGATAATGTGGCCGAGAACAATTCCTTTGGTTACCATGAAGTGGCATTTTTCCCAGTTTAGTACTAGGTGTTTGTCCTCGCATCTCGCTAACACGTTTTCAAGGTTTTCTAGGCAGTTATCGAAACTATGGCCAAACACCGAGAAGTCGTCCATGAAAACCTCGAGTGTCTGTTCAACCATATCGCGGAAAATGCTTAACATACACCGCTGAAAAGTAGCAGGTGCATTGCATATTCCAAAAGGCATGCGGCGGTAAGCGAACATACCGAACGGACATGTGAATGTTGTTTTCTCCTGATCTTCAGGAGCAATTTCAATTTGGTTGTACCCACTGTATCCGTCCAAGAAACAATAATACTTATGACCCGCCACTCGTTCTAGCAATTGATCCATGAATAACAGCGGGAAGTGATCTTTCTGGGTCAGAGTATTCAACTTTCGATAGTCAATACACATCCACTATCCGATGGGGACGCGTGTTGGTACTAACTCACCGTCTTTATTTGGGATTACTGTTATACCAGCCTTTTGGGGCACCACTTGGGTTGGACTAACCCAAGGGCTGTCAGAGATAGGGTATATTATCCCAATGTCTAGAAGTTTTAGGACTTCTTTCTTCACAACTTCTTGTATATTTGGATTCAGACGCCTCTGCATTTGTCGCGAAGGTTTGGCGTCTTCCTCCAGATATATCTTATGGGTGCAAATAGATGGGCTTATGCCTTTTAGGTCGGCAATAGTCCATCCTAATGTTCCCTTGTGCAGTTTGAGCATTTGGATCAACTTATCCTCTTGTTCTAAACTTAACTAGGCTGAGATTATAACGGGATAAGTCTTTTCAGTCCCCAGAAAAACATATTTGAGCTCTTTTGGAAGCTCCTTTAATTCAAGTTCGGGAAACTGAAAGTTCGAAGGCATGGTTAACTGCGTTTTCGGAGGCAAGGGTTCATATGGGGTGACCCACATGCATTCCTCTCTATCCTCCTCTTTAGTTTCCATCATGAGGCAATCATGATTTAGAGCAGCGTCTAATGGGGTAGAGTCGTTGGGTCGATAAGTAGCGTTGAATTGTGACACTACCACCTCCAAAGGATCTTTGTAGTCAACCAAATCAACCTCGTTTTCGATGATTGTTTCGATGAAGTTCACTTCTTCTTCATCCTCGTATTCTTCAGGTCGGGGATTTGAAAAAACCTTGACATTTAAAGTCATATTCCCGAATACGATGGTCATGATACCACTCCTTATTTTGATTGTGGCATCAATGGTGTTGAGGAATGGACGTCCAAAAATCACTGGGATTTGTGAAAATGGATTAGACACAGGTTCAGTGTCCAAAATCACAAAATCCACCGGGAAGACAAATGTGTCTATCTGTACTAGAACGTCCTCCAGTATTCCTCTAGGATATTTGACTGACCTGTCTGCCAATTGCAATGTAACTCTAGTGGGTTTGAGTTCACCCAACCCTAGTTGTTTATATACTGAATATGGCAGCAAGTTCACGCTTGCTCCTAGATCAAGGAGTGCGTTATCTATCCTTTGATTCCCAATTCTACACGAGACAGTTGGGGTGCCAGGGTCTTTAAGCTTTGGAGGCAACTCATTTTGAATTATTGCGCTTGCTTGGCAAGCGACATAAGCATGTTTTTTTACACTTTGCCTCCTTTTGACCGTGCATAAGTCTTTCAAATACTTAGCGTAGGCTGGCACTTGTTTGATTGCATCAAGGAGTGGGAGATGGATTTTAACTTGTTTGAACAACTCCAAGAACTCCTGATTCTTTGCCTCGTTTTGGGGTTTCTTAAGCCTTTGAGGGTAAGGTGCAGGGAAAGGGCACTTAGGTAATGCATCAATGAATGGCTCCTTTCCAGGCCTTCTCTCAACTTCTTCTACTTCTTTAGGAGTGTCCTTGTTTAATTCTACTGATTTATCATTAGTAGACAACTCATCTTCTTGAGTTGATGTTTTTCTCCTAATTACCACTTCCTCCTCTTCATACTCCTTGGGAGTAGAATGAGGCATGTTTTGCCCTATGACTTTGCCGCTTCTTAATGTTGTCACGGCTTTTGCCTGTTCATGGTTAGGAGGGCCATTATTGCATCCCTTGGGGTTTGGAAGTGGTTGAGCAGGAAACGTACCACTCGAACCCTCTTGACGTGCATCCATCCTCTCTAATGTTGCGGACCTTTTACTCATCATTTGAATTAACTGTTGTGTTAAGTTTGCATTAGAGGGTGGATCTTCCTCCTGCACCTTCTTGTGAGGTGGCATGTAAATATTTGCTTGTTGGTTGTTAGAGGGTTGAGCTTGGTTATAGTTGTTTGTTCTATTCTGATTGAATGGCTGGGACTTCCTGTTGTATTGCCCTTGATATTGATTATTGTTGTTGTAGGGCTGTTGTTGTTGAAATTGGTTTTGGGTCCCAGCATTGTTTTTCCAGTCGAACCCGGGGTGATTCCATCTATTATTTTGTGGATTATAGTTGTTGTAGGAATTCCCCGCCCCCCTATACCCTTGCATGACATTCATTTCCATGGGGGGTTGTTCTTGAAAATATGGCACATTTGGACAATATTGAGTAGTGTGTCCCAGCATGTTACATGTGCCACATGGTTCTTCAGGCAAAAACTGTCTAGAACTCTCTCCTTTCATCCCCAATTCTTCCACTTTCTTTACCAGTTCTTCACACTTATTCATCATATGATCCTCACTTTTTAGTTAATATAAACTTTTCTCTTCTACGCAGGATATCTGTGATCGTGGGATATCATCTGAATTTAACCACTCATGGGCGTGTTCAGCTAGCCACTCAAAATGAGCTTCAGCTTCCTCTGTGTTTTTACGAAGAAATGGCCCCGAACTCATGGTCTCGACCAACTTTTTCGTTTTACCATTTAGCCCTTCATAAAAGTAGCTGATGGTTCGCCATTTTTCATACCCATGATGTGGGCATGAGAGTAGCAAATCCTTGAAACGCTCCCAAGTTTGGGTGAACGTTTCATTGCTCTTTTGTTTGTAAGAGTTTATTTGTCGTTTAAGCTCGGTGGTCATGCGAGGTGGAAAAATTTTCTTCAAGAAAGCGGTATTCATCGCATGCCAAGTGTAGATGGAGTTTGGCTTCAAGGTGAGCAACCACGCTTTTGCTTTGTCCTTCAGAGTGAAAGGAAATAGCATTAAACGTGTCACATCTACAGGATAATTATGTGAGAAAGTTTTACAAACATCCTCAAAGTCTTTGACATGTAGATATGCCTTTTCGCTCTCCATTCCATGAAAGGTAGGAAGGAGTTGAATCATTCCATTGCGAAATTGAAATTCGCCTGCATGGGGTGGAATGAGAATGCAAGAAGGTGTGGGCGCATGTTCAGGTGTCATGAGATCGCACAAAGGATGAAGTGAATCGTCGATTGGTACAACCACATTATCACCATTTTCGCTTTGATTGTCGGCCATTGAGTCGATCGGTGTAACTATGGGGTTAATAGAACTAGATGAACTGGATGAATAGAGTGGATTTCCAAAAATTCCTTCGATGGAATTATCGGACATAAAGGGAAAGACCCTAAGTAGTTTTTATCTAAAGAACAAAAGACAAAAGAAAAACAGAAAGAGATAAGGAAAGATGGAGGTAATCTAAGAGTTAGCTCGTCGCCTTCCCCGGCAACGGCGCCAAAAACTTGACACGAGAATTTTTCTGTGTGCGCTTGTGTGCTTACCCAAGTGTAGGTAATCGTGCAAGTAGTAAACTGGATTAAGTCCAGGTCGATCCCACAGGGAAGGTGGTGAACTAAATACTTAGATTAATCTCAAAAAGGGAAAATAAAATTCTATATTTTAAAGAAATGTAGAACACAAAGTCCCACAATTTATCAACTACTAAAAATTATTAAACTAAAATAAACTAATTGCCAACTAATTAATTAAAGCGATAATTTAAAATGTGCTTTTCTTAATTAAAAAGGAATGTTGGGATTACACGAATTCACCGCGACCTAGCCATCTACCATGCAGTTGCATTGAAGCTCAATGGAGCACATTTTCTACAGTATTCCGTATTTCTTTTAGGATAAAGAATCCATAGTCCTTTCATGACCGGGACTATGTCATCACATTTAAGTTTGAAATACACAAAAGCGGTTTGGTTCAATAGTTAGGACTCGCACCTACAATGGTGTTAGCATTGAGGGTGGTTTGCAAAAGGTATTGAAGAAAAATGCCTTAAGGCTTTAAGTTTAAAGACTGTTTTGACAAACTGAGCATTTGGGGACAATTTGATAACAAATCAGTAAAGCAGAAAGTCTAAGAATACTGCATAGAATGTCCTCAAGAATCGGAGGGTTCGATCGATCGACACGCTTTCGATCGATCGAACATCTTCTTCTCTCGATCGATCGAACTAACTTCGATCGCTCGACTATGTCTCTGGTCCGATCGATCGAACTAACTTCGATCGATCGAACACAGGAATTATTCTGCTGCATGGCAGAGACCTGAGATCACGATTTCATTGAGATCTCCCAACCTGGGGACTACTCAGATATGGTCTGGAGTGTCACAGTATTGTTTTTAACGTAAAGGTTCATTAAGGATGCGTTTGTTTGCGTTTTGAACATGAAAATTATGTAAACTAATGGTGTAACTCTATTTAGCATGCAAAACTTTAAATCCAGCAGATTATACTACTCTAAACTACTAACAGAATGTAAATAGAACAATACTAAGTAACCTGGAATGAAAATCTTGTATTAAACTATGAGAATAGCAATCCAAAAGCAATATCCAACCTCCAAGACCTACAAAAACACATAAAACCTCTATCTCTCTCTCTAAAACTGAAGAAAACAATCTGGGCGTCCTTAAGGACGTATACAATATGAATATATATAGCAGAGACCTAATGCTTAGGGTTAAGTTTCTATTCTTCTGCGTGCGCATAAAAATCTGATAAAAGGCATGTTCGATCGATCGAACAATTCTCGATCGATTGAACTCTTGGGGACTTCGATCGCTTGAACTTATCTCGATCGATCGAACTTTCGATAGATCGAATGGTCTTCAATCGCTTGAACTCTACATTTCAGCTTTTACATGTCTTCTTTAGAATTCAGCATTTCCTTTCATCGTTATCTTTCTGTTCTTCACACAGCAACTGTAGTCTGCACAAATTGCAGCTAAAACACACAACTTATCATAGATTAATCAAAATGTGTATAAACTGGCGTTGTAATTCAAATTGCAGATAAATAGAGGAATTGTAAACTAAATCAATACATTTTCTTCTTTTAGCGCGGTTGTATTTTATAAATACCCCCGCTTGTCAACCAACTTCGAGTCGGATGTTGATTTTAAGTGTTAATTGACCCGACTCCACCCAACCTGACTCGATATATACAAAGTGTACTTTGTAACCCTATAACCCCTAGTATAAATACTCTATTTAGACATTTACATTCAAACCTCACTCTTTTTGTTTTTATTTTTTTATCAAGTCTTTCATGAACTTGATATTGTTGTTGCTTTGATGTGGGATTATGATAAAATAGCTAGTATGTTATTGTTATTGTAATTGTAAAAATTGGCAAAAAAGTGTTTCAGGTTATACAAAAAGGTGGAAAACATGTTGTACAAACAGGTTATAAAAAGTAGTTCAGCATGTTGTATGCTCTTTGTCGGGTTTCATCAGAAACCAACCCGAAAACCGACGGAACGGTTTTCACCCGATTTTATGGATGGATGACGGGTGCTACACTCATCACCCAATGGGATTCAGATGGATGGCCTGGTGGGGATCACACCCGACCCATGGCCACCCCTAAATTGAATCAACCCCACTGCCACGGAAAAATATTCATTATAACGGTTGTATAGTCCTACTTGGTATCCCAAACCAATGGGGAGTCTGTATGAAATCTATCTGAGCCCCTATTTCTAGGGGAATCCTCTCCAACTCAACAAAAGCTTCTCCAACTCAGCAAATAGTTAAATTATGTGAGAGGGAATAAAATCCCACATGGTATTTCCGTAATACCCAATATTTACTCCCACTGCCACAAGCCCATAACTGCAGCAAAAAAAAAAAGAAGAAGAAAATAAATAAATTATTATAGTAAATAAATAAAATTACGAGTCACACACAAACCCACTTCTCACTATTGTCCCACGTCTCTCTCTCTCTCTCTCTCTCTCTCTCTCTCTCTCTCTCTCTCTCTCTCTCTCTCACTCACCCACGAGCAAATATTGGGTATCATTGTGATATCATGTAGGATTTTATCCCTTCTCAGAGATTTTAAATTTTGGCCGAGTTGGAGATTTTTTAACTGAGTTGGAGGAGGATTCCCTTAAAAATAGGGGGCCAAATAAATTTATACAAGCTTCCTATTAACTTATGATACCATGTAGGATTTTATAACAGTTGTAATGAATATTTTTCCCTCACCCACACACACCCATTAATGCTACTCTTACTTCGCCACATTTGAGTGTAATATTCTGTACCTTCAGCACCAACCTGACAGTTCTGGAGACAGATCAGATGCACTGTTTGTCATATGTAAAGTATTTTCTCCCTCCTTATTGTCTTCTCTATGTCCCTTACTTGCATATATATTACATATACACGTATGTATAACCACAGCCACCATGGCCTTGTTGGAAAAATTACATTGATACAATTGGAAAACAGAAATAGATTCTGGATTACAAACTGGAAAAATAGAATTTGAACAGAAACAGAATTATAATATGTAAACAGAAAGCAATAACTGGAAAAACTACAACAAATAAGATCAAACTGAGTGACACGAGAATTTTTCTGTGTGCGCTTGTGTGCTATACCCAAGTGTAAGTAATCGTGCATGTAATATAGTACTGGAAGTCCAGGTCGATCCCACAGGGAAGGTTTGGAAATTAATTACCTAGATTAAACTCTAAAAAGAAAAAGAAAATTTAATGCTTAAGGAAAGTGTAGAACACAGAGTTCTACGATTAACAACTATTAAAATTAAAAACAAGTAAATTACTTTAAACTAATAACTAACTAATTAACTAGAGCAGTATTTTAAAATTGGTTTTCTTAATAAAAGAAAAGTGTTGGGATCACGCAAATCCACAGTGACCTAGCCATCTACCATGCAATTACGTTAAAGCTCATTGGAGTACATCTTCTACAATATTCCGTATTTTTCTAAAGATAGAGAATCCATAGCCCTTTCATGACCGAGACTATATCATCCAAATTAAGTTCAAAATACATGAAAGCGGTTTAAATCAAAAGTTAAGACTCGCACCCACAATGGTGTTAGCATTGAGAGTGGTTTGTAAAAGATATTGAAGAAAAATGCTTTAAGACTTTAAGTTTAGAGACTGTTTCGACAAACTGAGCATTTAGGGACAGTTTGATAACAAATCTGTAAAACAGAAAGTCTAGGAATACTGTATTGAATGTTCTCAAGAATCAGAGGTTTTGATCGATCGACGCGCTCTCGATCGATCGAACATCTTCATCTCTCGATCGATCGAAATGTCTTCGATCGATGGACTGTGTCTCTGCTCTGATCGATCGAAATAACTTTGATCGATCGAACACATGAGTTATTCTGCTGCATGGCAGAGGCTTAAAATCACAGTTTCATCGCAATTTCCCAACCCAAGGACTACTCAAACATAGTCTGGAGTGTCTTAGACTCGTTTTTAACATAAAAGTCCATTAGGGATGCGTTTGGTTGCGATTTTAACATAAAAACTATGAAAACTATGAGTGTAACACTATTTTGCATGCAAGATTATGATTAACTTTAGGGTAAAATGCATTTTGCACCCTTAAACTATACCATCTTTTGCACTTTGGTCTCCAAACTATCATTTTTTGCATTTTGGTCCCTCAACTATTATTTTGTGGCAATTTGCCCCCTCCATCACTTTTAGAGACGAAAAAAGTCACTTTTAGTGACACCAAAAGTGACGTTAAAAGTGACAGAGGGGGCAAAGTGCTACAAAATGATAGTTGAGGGACCAAAATGCAAAAAATGATAGTTTAAGGACCAAAGTACAAAACATGGTATAGTTTAAGGGTGCAAAATGCATTTAACCCTTAACTTTACTAATACTACTAGAAACGATAAACAGATTATAAACAAACTAAAATAACAAAACCTGAGACGAAGTATTACGATCAAACTACTTGCAAATCCAAGAACAAGCAAGATTGTACTTTGAAACCTACAAAAACAATATAAACTCTCTAACTCTCTCTATAAACTGATATAAACTAAAAGTGGGCGTCCTGAAAACGTGAATATAACTGGTATATATAGAAAAACCTAAGGCTAGGGTTACAAAAAAAATGTCCCCGCTGCGTGCGCGTAGGTTCTGATAAAAGCCATGTTTGATCGATCGAACATCTCTCGATCGATTGAACTTCTGGGATCTTCGAGCGCTTGAACTGCATTCGATCGATCGAAACCTCGATCGCTCGAGCCTTCTTCGATCGCTCGAAACTCTCTTTTCATTTTTTTGACTTGTCTTCATTGAACCCAAGCGCTTCCTTTTATCTTGCTTATTCAATTCTTCACACAGCAACAGTAATCTACACACATAACCATTAAAACAATACCACTTATCATAGATTAATCATATTGTGTAAAAATTGGCATTGTAATTCAAATTGCAGATAAACAGGTGAATTGTAAACTAATTTAGTGTATTTTCTTCTTTTAGCGCAGTTGTATTTTACAAATACCCCCGCTTGTCACTGAGGCCTGTGATATTTCACAGTTTCCTTAAAACAGATTCGCCGCCTCACCAGAAGTGCTTGAGGATATCTCCGGCATCTGTCTCCCAGGATACAGCGGTAATAACTAACAGTAGACAAGCACGGTGTTCGACTGCTTCGGCGAACCAACTATGTTCTGTGTCTCTCTCAGGAATGAATATTGGAAGGAAGGAAATAGCTCTTGTTTTTCTGACTTTGAAATTTCTAAGGAGAAAGCTCAGAATATATAGGACTAAGGGGAGAGAGGATTCATTGGATGTACATTATGTATTTGTGGATTCATCTATGTATGTACATTATGAATCTATAGATTCATCCATGTATATACATGATTCAACTATGAATGTGCATTATCCATGAATGAGAAAAAATGTAATTCATATATGAATGTGCATTATCTATGAATGAGAATAAATGCAACTATAAATTCATTCATGTATGTCCATTTTCCACGCATGTACACATGAATGAAAATAAATGCATCTCTACATTCATTCATGTATGTACATTTTTCATGCATGTACATTATCTATATGTATTCAATGGATTAATTTCTCATTCACTCCACAATAATTTTGGACATGTACATATCCAAAGTTCATCTCCTCATGGAGGAGAACACAAATCCACAAGGACCCCATTCAAACTCTAAATAGGTCCCACATTTATTTGACCTCAAACATGGCCAAAATTAATTTTTATCCAATAATCCCCCACATGAATGAAATTAATCGAAATGATGTGAGACAACGACTCGACAAGAGAGAGCACAACGGATCACTCCTGCAAAGGATAGGTAGCTTTTGGCTTTGAGCCTTCCCTTGTGACAATCTATCAGATTTACTGGCTGACCAGTGAACATGTAGTCTTGAACTGATTACCATTAGTGTAAACAATTGACAGACCTCACACAGGAGCTTTCCAAACATAGTTTAGGTCTTACACTTGTATTCATTTTGGCCTTGAACACTCGCCTGGTTCAGTGAATGTTTATCAAAGAATTTCTCCTTTCTCAAATTCTTTTAGAAGCGGCCCTACTTCACATTCACAAGGTGACTTATTTAGAGTATCCTGCTATACTCCGCTTGGTTAAACCAACACATATAGTCATTAAAAGCTAAGCTTATCCTCAACCCATATAGGTATCACTGTTGTATCATAGAAATGGGCAGGATAGTATTTATCCTCAGTGATTCTCCTAAGGTACATGAAATTAGGTTGTCCCTTTGAACCTAGATCTTGGGATCTCCAGTCAACTAGGTTGGGTTTCCATTCTAGTCAATTAGGTTGTCCCATTCATCTAGATGATTTATCAAATAACTCTCAATTCAACCCTTTGGTTAGTGGATCCACAATATTGTCCTTTGACTTTACATAGTCAATCGAGACAATCCCACTTGAGAGGAGTTGTTTAATGGTATTGTGTCTATGACGAATATGTCTAGACTTACCTTTATACATATTACTTTATGCCCTTTCAATGGCAGATTGGCTATCGCAGTGTATGCAAATAGTTGGCACAGGTTTTGACCATCTTGGAATATCTTCTACAAAATGGCGAAGCCATTCAACCTCTTTAGCTGGCTTGTCTAGCGCAATGAATTCAGATTCCATTGTCGATCTAACAATACAAGTTTGTTTTGAAGATTTCCATGATACAGCTGCACCACCAAGTGTGAAAACATATCCCTTGTAGATTTTGAATTATTCATATCGAATATCCAGTTTGCATCACTGTATCCTTCCAATACAGCTGGATATCTCATGTAGTGCAATCCCTGATCACGTGCATATCATAAGTACCGTAGTACCCTAACTGTCCCTTTCCAGTGTTCAACACTAGGATTACTAGTGTATCTACTCAGTCTACTAACAGAATAAGCAATGTCAGGCCTTGTACAACTCATTAGGTACATCAAACTTCCTATCACTTGAGAATATTCTAGTTGAGAAACACTCTCACCAGTATTCTTAGATAGGTGTAGACTTAAGTGTAGGGAAAAACAGGTTTAAAACAGTTTTAAACGCGCAGCGGAACAACAAAGTTCAAAACTTTTATTGGTTGCCTGGATCTACTACTCGTTAACTCTATAGATGCGTACAGGAGAGGGGACAGGTGCATTACCTTATGATCTTGAACCCAATTCTGATTTAGTCCTTCTCCTTCAATGTGCAGTAGCAACCTCTAAGAGATCTTCACCCTTATGTCTCCTTGAATGCTCCCAGAGTGGCTAGGGTTGGTGGGAACCCTAATAGTGAGAATAGGGAAGGTTTGGGAACTCTAAACAGGTTCTGCAGCAACTGGTACGTTAAAAACGATGAACCTAGATTTCTGGACGTAGTTGCCCTATTTATAGATTCCCAGAACCGACCTTACTTTCAATCGATCGAAGTGACTTCGATCGATCGAACTTTCGATCGATCGAACCACGTTCAATCGATCGAACCTGTCTAGGCTTCAATCGATCAAAACAACTTCGATCGATCGAACCAGTCTTGACAGCATTCTCATTTGCCTTTCCAAGCATACTGGCAGAGCTAAAAGTGGGACCACCTAGGTTCTTAATTACTGGCTCCGATTAATTATTATCCCATCTAGTCATTACTCTTGACTAAGGAATCAATAATTAATCAATTATCATTAATGCCACTATAAAATGATAATTGCACTCCAGTGCATAAGAACATAATCACACATACATAAGTGATTGCTAGACTTGTATAATATGATACGGATGTCCCTCTACCAGGCAGTATCCGTATCTATCATTGGGATGTATGTCTTAAGATACTGTCGACCCAATAGATAGTACATCTTATATTCCTCGAGTATCATTCACTACGCTTGGATTACTAAACATGTCAACAATAACACTTTGTTGACAAGGCTGGCCAGCTCTCAGTAATCACTCCTAGTGACATTCTCGAGAGAATACTTACTCTTCGTTTTATTGAAGAGGGTAGAATTCCATCTTGACAATATATGTTCCCAACGTTGCATACTTGATTTACCCAAGATACCCAGGTGTTGATCTTGCAAGACCTCACTGATTGGTAAGTCAAAGCAACCAAGCATACAACTTGCGTCCATAACTGTCTCAGGATTGAGGACATGTATCCCTATATAAGTTTTGAGTTCCTATTGACGGTGACAGCGTTTAGGTGTCAATAGGTTTAACTCAGGTCCGTCAATGCACCGAGTGCACTAGCATATTAACCAAGAGTCAAAGACTCTTATGAATGAGATTCATCATTCTACCCCGTAGACGTTAATCATGCTACAGTGTATACCTGATAAGTTATCCAGACTTATCATCTACTGTGACTTATTTGAAACAACAAGGATTTGTGATTCATATCTCACATGTGTAATCACATACAGAAATGAACCACATACAATGTTGTTTAAGGATTCCAGTCTAATATTCATCTCATGAACTAACATGCATAAATGCATTATGATATTCCATTGTCCAACTAACTGGTTTGAGGGCATATTCCCAACATTAAGTCCATTGGCGTCCTGGCTATACTAGTATCAGACTTGTTGAACTTCTCTAGAATCTTGTCTACATAATATGACTGTGATAGAACAAGTCCATTAGTATTTCTAGAGATCTTGATGCCCAATATAACATCAGCAAGTCCCATATCTTTCATGTTAAATTTAGAATTCAATATTTTCTTAGTAGATTTAATGATCTTATCATTACTACCCACTATGAGCATGTCTTCAACATAAAGACATAAGATGACATAGCCTTCAATTGTGTCTTTGACATAAACACATTTATCACACTCATTGATTTTAAATCCACTCGAGAGTATAGCTTTGTCAAATTTTTCATGCCATTATTTTGGAGCTTGCTTTAAGCCTTACAATGATTTGACAAGCTTACACACTTTCTTTTCTTGCCCTGGAGCAGAAAATCCTTCAGGTTGTTCCATGTAGACTTCTTCATTCAAATCTCCATTAAGGAAGACAGTCTTAACATCTATTTGATGTATTTCGAGATCTCGCAATGCTGCAATCACAATAATCATACGAATGGATGTTATTCTCATAAGAGGAGAATACGTATCAAAGTAGTCTAGACCCTCCTTTTGTCTATACCCTTTGATGACAAGCCTTGCCTTATACTTATCAATAGTACCATCCGTCTTCATTTTCCTTTTAAAAATCCATTTGCAGCCCAACAGCTTACAACCAAGAGGAAGATCTACCAGTTCCCAAGTATGGTTTTGTAGGATAGAATCAATTTCACTCTTGATTGCTTCTTTCCACAATGGACCATCTGGTGATCTAATAGCTTCATTATAACTTTGAGGCTCACTTTCTATTACATAAGTTAGAAAGTCTGGACCAAAAGATTTTAAGGTTCTAGTTCGTTTCCCACGTCTAGGCTCAATATCAACATTTTCTTCTTGGGTTTTACTAGTTTCCCCAACAGTCTCAAATGTGCGTTTTTTAGAACTATATTTCTCTTTACAAGGAAATATATTCTCAAAGAAAGATGCATTTCTAGACTCCATGATCGTGTTCTTGTGTATATCTGGATTTTCAAATTTATGTACAAGAAACCGATACGCACTACTATTATGTGCATAGCCAATCAATAAACAATCAACAGTTTTTGGACCTATCCTTTCTTTCTTAGGAGTAGGTACAAGAACCTTTGCAAGACACCCCCACATTCGTAAGAACTTGTAGGAAGGTTTTCAACCATTCCACTGTTCATACAGGGTTTGATCAACTTTCTTTCGAGGTACCTTATTTAAAATATAATTTGTGGAGAGAATTGCCTCCCCCCACAAGTTCTGTGGCAATCCAGAACTTATTAACATAGCATTCATCATTTCTTTTAAGGTACGATTTTTCCTTTTAGCAACTCCATTTGATGGAGGCGAATAAGGTGCGGTGGTTTGGTGAATAATTCCATTTTGTGCACAAAACTCACCATATGGCGCTACATATTCACCACCCTTATCACTTCTCAACACCTTAATCTTTTACTTAGTTGATTCTCAACCTCTGTCTTGTATAGAATGAACTTATTCAAAGCTTCATCCTTACTTTTTAGCAAATACATATAACAGTATTTAGTGCAATCATCAACAAAAGTAATAAAATACTTATTGCCACCTCTAGATTGAACCATTTTTAAATCTCATACATCAGTGTGGATTAATTCCAGAGGTTCAGTGCTTCTTTCAATTGATTGAAATGAAGTCTTTGTTAACATTTCTTCAACACAAGTTTCACATTTATAACTTGCATCAATATGAAAGTTTGGTATGTGGTCTAATTTATTTAATTTTCGCAAAGAATTAAAATTAACATGTCCTAGTCTACCATGCCACAAATTGGAAGACTCAAGCGAGTAAACAGAAGAGGTACTCATTTTATTAACTTTTGGGGATACGGTTGCTACATTGAGTTTGAACATCCCATTACACATATACCCCTTCCCCATTCCCGCTTTGGTCAACACCACCTTGTCTGACTCAAAGACCATTCGGAAGCCATGCTTGCTTAGGAGAGATCCGGATACCAAATTCTTGCGAATTTCCGATACATAAAGGACATTGTTGAGAGTTAGCTCCTTTCCTGAAGTCATCAGAATTATTTTTCCTTGGCCTTCAACATCCGAGGAAGTATAATTTCCCATATATATCTTCTCACCACTTGTAATTGGTTCGAAGGAAATGAACATAGCTTTGTCGGAGCATATGTGACGAGTAGCACTAGTGTCTATCCACCATTCCCTTGGGTTTGAATCCACCAAGTTCACTTCGGAGACCACAACAGACAATGTCAGAGGCATCCCTTGAGATAGAATCTATCTCCATCATATTAGCCTCTTGGACTTGACTGATCACAGTCTTTGAGTCCACCATCTTATAGTCGAGGAATCTCCCCACTATAAATTTCATTGACCCGACATCCTCGGTTTTGTACTTTCTATCTAAGGACTCCCACAGTTCCTTAGCAATGGTCTTAACACTATACACATTATAAAGTGTGTAGTGTAAGCCATTCAACACATAGTTTCGACACAGAAAGTCCAAGTGCTTGCAAGCATCAATAGCCAGCACAACCTCTCGGTTTTGTTCATTTTCATTAGGCACAGGGGCCTCTTCCTTCAAGAACCTCGCAAGGTTCAAGGTGGTAAGGTAGAACAACATCTTTTGCTGCCACCTTTTGAAATCCACACCATTAAACTTCTCGGGTTTCTCCCCGTGGTTCACAGGAACCGTTTGGATTGAGGGAACCTTCACAGGTATGGAGCCAATCACCACGGTGTTGGAGCCAGTACCATCGGTGTTTACAGTCTCATTTGCCATTTCTGAAATATTATCATAGGAGAAAATAAATTAAATCCAATATTTTATTTTTTTTCTCCTCTTATATTCTAACAGTAGCAGAATTTCGTTTTCAAAACATTATTAGAAAAACGAAGGAATTTTACGATTCTGCTCACGTAATCTCAAGCAAAACACGATTCTGCACACTTTTTGTCTAATACAACTTTTCCTGATTTTGCACCGTTTGGGCAGAAAACGAAAATTACAATAGCAGTTTTTTGTAAAACTGTTTTTCAAAATAGTTTCTGTTTTCCCAAAACCGAATCTGTTTTTGTTTTGTAAAAAATATATATAATCTGTTTTAAGATTGTTGAAAAAATTACATTGATACAATTGGAAAACTGAATCTGTTTCTGTTTTTCAATTTTATCAATGTAATTTTTCCAACAGGCCTAACAAAAAGAAATAATGGTGGGAGGAGTTTTGGAGGAAAGGTATAGTAGAGAGAAGTTGTGAGAGGCAAATTGGAGGTTGGCTGCTAGATCACCATTCACGACCACTGATGCCTTCCTTTTCTTTTCGTTTCTTTTTCTCCACTGCCTGTTAAATCTTTCTGAACTCAACCTAAGAAAATCCATTTTTGTGATTGCTATAATACAAAATCATTAGAGCATCTTCAACAGAGTAGCTATATTAACTTTTAAGACAAAATAGCTAATCAAAGGGAGTTTTATGTGCTCCAGCACACTAGTTACATGGCTAGTCATTTTAACATTTGATTTTTTGACTAGACAAATTACCTAGCTAAGAATGACTCTCTATATTCTATCTCCAATTTTTAACATTTAGATCTTTCATTATTTAATTGACACAAAATCTCAAACATAAAAAATATAATTGAAGGTTAAATAGTAGACTGCTAAAATATTTTTTAATTAAAATAACTAATTATAAACCATTTTACTGTTGGAGATGCTCTAATTCTACTATTAATTCCGATTAGTGCTAATGATAATGCTGTCAAATGGTTCACATTTGTGTTTTTTTTTTTTTTCATTAATAGTGAATGATGGTAAGGAAGGATGATTGGTTTGGTTTACATTCTGATATTTTGATCTCACTGTCAAACAATAAAATTACAGAATTGTAATAATGTGAATGGATTGCCACCTTTTCCTATACGGCTATACCCACATTGGTATCCCTTAACTTCCATTTATAATTTTATTCTAGGTTTGGTTTGTTCGTAGTTGATTTGGGTCGTATAGAAGGGGAAAATATTGAATGTAACCCGTGTAGAATCTTACATGGGATCACAACTCAATAAAAATCTTGTATGAATTCATCTGGTCTCATATTTTTAGGAAAAATTTTGTCTAACTCACCAAAAAATTCTATCAACTCAGCAAAATTTAAAAACATGTGAGAGGGGATAAAATGATAACTCTTAGGACACATAAAAATCTCACAAAAACAAGATACAAAAAATGTGTGTGTCTATCTCTCTTCTCTATGGACTCCACAGTTTCAATGAACCCCACCAGCTCTATGGATCCCACAGTTTTTGTGAACCCTACCAGGAAAAGATAAATATATTGTAAATTTGTGATTTATGTATATTATTTTTGTGAGATTATTATGTCCTAAGAGTTATTCGGTGATAAAATCCTAGTAAGAGGGATAACAGGGTTTGGAAACATTCCACGTGTTAATTAAGCTGACATAAAAAAACGGAAGAAAAGAATTTCCAACGAGATTGACGGCATTCATGCCTTATTTAGTATATCTGTGTATATGTATGAGAGAGAGAGAGAGAGAGAGAGAGAGAGAGAGTTTATTTATGTTTGGTCGGAAGAAAAGTCAAGTTGGGTGGGAGAAATGGAAGGAAGAGCATAATGCAAGGAGTCAAGAGTGAAGGGTGAGCCCAAAGAATGTTTTAAGGGAAGAATATAAATGTACGTTTGTCAATTTTGTTCCTTTTTTTAAGACTCAATCTATATGTATAAAAGGGCCACCGGGTTTGGATGCCCTCTTGAGACACCGGCCTACTAGACAATCACCTTCGGATGGACCCTTGATTCAAGCCGACATTAATATACATATATATATATATATATATATAGTTTTAGAGAGAGAGAGATCTATATACCTATCTATATCTATATATCTTCAAAAGAAAAGGAAAAGAAAAAGAAAAAGAAAAAAAAAAGATCTACTATGTCTATAGAGAATATAAGCAGCAGGAGGGTGGGGTTAGTGATTGCTACAATGTTAGCATTCCTGTCAGTTTTAGCCCAGGGAGAGGACCCTTACTTGTTCTTCGCATGGAACGTGACATATGGAACCCAATCACCCCTGGGTGTCCCCCAGCAAGTGATACTCATCAACGGAGAGTTTCCAGGACCCAAGATCAATTGCTCTTCCAACAACAACATCGTGGTTAATGTGTTCAACAACCTTGACGAACCTTTCCTCCTCACCTGGAACGGCATCCAGCAGAGGAAGAACTCCTGGCAAGATGGTACCCTTGGTACCAGCTGCCCTATTCCCCCAGGAACCAACTACACATACCACTTCCAGGTCAAGGATCAGATTGGTAGTTACTTCTACTACCCAACCACTGCCTTGCACAAGGCTGCCGGTGGCTTTGGAGGCATACGTATCAACAGCCGTTTGCTCATCCCTGTTCCTTTCGCTGCCCCAGAGGATGACTACACCGTCCTAATCGGGGATTGGTACACCAAGAGCCATTCTGCCTTGAGAAAGTTACTCGACAGTGGACGCTCCCTTGGCAGGCCTGATGGTGTCCTCATCAATGGAAAGGGTACTACTACTACTACTAGTACTAATGCCGACATGTTCACCATGCTACCGGGCAAGACCTACAGGTACAGGATCTGTAACGTGGGATTGAAAAATTCCCTCAACTTCAGAATCCAAGGCCACCCCATGACAGTTGTCGAAATTGAAGGATCTCACACTATCCAGAACGTCTACCAATCCCTCGATATCCACTTGGGGCAGTGCTACTCGGTGTTGGTCACTGCTGATCAGGAGCCCAAGGACTACTACATGGTGGCTTCCACCAGGTTCACCAAATCGGTTCTCATCACCACGGCACTCATTCGCTACACAAACTGCAAAGGAGCACCCGCTTCGCCTGCACTCCCTGAGGCCCCAGTTGGTTGGGCCTGGTCCCTCAACCAGTTCCGCACCTTCCGATGGAACCTCACTGCCAGTGCTGCCCGTCCAAACCCACAGGGTTCCTACCATTACGGTAAAATCAGCATTACCCGCACCATCAAGCTGGCCAACTCAGCTGACACTGTGGACGGCAAGCTCCGGTACGCCGTAAACGGTGTCTCCCATCTAAATCCAGAAACCCCATTGAAGCTTGCTGAGTACTATGGAGTTACAGAAAAGTTGTTCAAATATGACCTCATTGGGGACCTACCATCGACCGACGACAAGATTACCATATCACCCAATGTGATCAATGCCACTTTCCGTAATTTTGTTGAAATCATATTCGAGAACCACGAGAAGACTGTTCAGTCATGGCACTTGGCTGGCTATTCCTTCTTCCCAGTCGCGTAAGTAAAAAAAAGTTTGAATCCTTTTCCTTATACATATACATAAGCTAGCTAGGTAGGTATACGTACTGATCATAGACACAAATTAAAATAGTGGACTAGCTAGCTAATTAAAAATAAATTATCGACGGATATGATATTATGCATATGTATGTAATTACAGCATTGAACCAGGGATGTGGACCCCGGAGAAGAGAAAGAACTACAATCTACTTGATACAGTGAGCAGGAATACCATCCAAGTGTACCCAAAATCGTGGGCAGCCATCATGACAACATTGGACAATGCAGGAATGTGGAACTTGAGGTCGATGGCTTTGGAGAGGCATTATCTGGGGCAAGAACTCTATGTCAGCGTCCTCTCCCCTGCACGCTCCCTACGCGACGAATATAACCTCCCAGACTTTGCCGCACTCTGTGGTATCGTCAAGGACTTACCCAAGCCGCCCCCTTACAGTATCTAAAGTCTTGAAAACCACTAGGAAAAGAAAATTAAGAAAGCCATTGCTGTCACGTCTCTTTTAATTTACAGAGAGAGATGAGATCACAGATAAGCAAGCCACAAGCAAAAGAAAATCATATGTAGGGTATTTAAAGAAAAAAAAATGAGAGAGGATGCAAGCAAAGTAGATAATAAAAGGTCTTTTGTATCAACACATAGCGTGGTAGTGTTTGAATATGCCATTATATCTTCCGTCTCTGAAATGTCACTACACATTTTGTTTATGATTTATTTGTTTCTTTATTAATTATTCAATTTTTCATCCTCATCACATCCATCAAAAACTCATTTGTATGTAACACCCTTAAAAGATATTTATTTGTTCCTAACAAAAATATGGTTGACTAAAATAGAAAAGTGTGGCATGGAAACCAATTGACATAATTTGTTATAAATTGAAAGGAAACAATGACTGGAAAATTTTCTTCCATTTTTATTACTCTCTATACCAACCATCTTCTTCCTCTCCTCTATTCCCACCACAAGCTAAATTCCCAATGCCACCATGGCCAAGTTCTACCCGCGATCTATTCACATCAAAATTTCATACATACTGTTTGCACCCAAAAACCGTCAATGGTTTTTGAGCCCGATTTAAGTGGAAGAGAATGAAGGAGAGGCCGGGCTAAGCAATCAGTGACTCATCGGACTCGGGTATAGCCGTGAGACCGATGATAGATGAGTAGAGCCCGGTTTGAAAGATTGAATATGGGTAAGGATCATCGGGCTCTGGGGAAACATAACCTAGTGCGTTGACAGCCCGATGATATAAGACGGAAAGCCTAATCGGACAATACGTAATGAAAGATGGAAGTAACAGTCCGATTGGCCATGGGCGGTTAAAGAAAGGTAATCGGGCATGGAAACCAATAGAGCCCGATTCATCCAAGAGAATCAGTAATGAGGCCGATTGACCGAGGTGAAGGCGGTGTTGTCTACAGCTGGCAGGATGTCGTCATCCTTGGGGAATTTTGGAAACAAGAGTCCGTTTAGTAGAGGATATGTTCGTTGCCAGCTGGATTGAGGCGTCTGATCCCTAAATTGAAGGGATTGATTCAATTAAGTCATGGATAAGGAAGGTCTTCAATCAGCCAATCAATTAAGCAATTTGGGGCGCAAGCCAAGGAATTATTGTCCAAATAGAAATTGTATAAGGCCGCTATAAATAAGAGGCAGGCCATCCAAGCAAAGGACTCCGCGTCATTCTCGAAACAGCATTCATACAGCACATTCGAAGCATTCAAAGCATTCAAAGTACCCAGTCTTTATGTTTTTTAGCCTTCATAGCAAATAGGTCTGTCCTTTTGTTATTTTCTGTTTGTGTTCTTTCTGGTTTGTTCTTTAGATCTGTTTTATTTTTTCCAAACACTTAATAAAATCTTCGTTTTATTAAACCGTTTGTGATTGTTTACCTGTTAAACTTTGACACTTTTTAACTTGTGCGCTTCAATACTGCTAGAGAATTTACAGTGAGGGTACCTTCCTACTCACTATACACAGTCACCTTGTTTAGAAGTCAGATTCATCAAAGCCTTGCGTATCACTCACACAAGCGGATAGGAAATTAGTTTGCACGTACACACACACATCGAACCACTGCTGGTTCTGGCACGCCCGCGCAAATTATAGCAAACATTTTTGGCACGCCCGGTGGGACCAACAGTGTCAAATCATGCCTCCGAAGAAAGATAAGACGACGACGAAGAACGGCCAGGACGATTCCATCACGGACCCACCTGTGGAGGAGAGTACCGGCCATTCTCCCCAAGATGGCAGCATCACTCTTGAGGCGATTTCAGAAGCCATGAGAGCCAACGTTGAGCCCATGTGGCAGGAGTACAACGCGCTCATAGGCTCAATGGGTAATCTTAAATCGGTCATGAACCAAACGGCCGAAGTTCATAAGAGTCAGGCCGAATTGGTCCTAGAAACCAGGACCACCCATATAAAGTTGGACCGCCTGACGAAAGCAATCGGAAGGCTGGTTGAGACCTATAAGGCCGGAAGCAGCAAAGAACAAATCAACGGATCGGGTTCAGGCACCTCGCTTGAGTCCGATAAGCCGAAGGACATGCCCTATGTCTGTCCAAACCTTAGGGATGCTACTGGCTCCGGTAAGCAATCTGAGTCACAAACCGGTATGGCTAGCGGTGTGGCAGTCACCGATCCCAACGGATCGGCGACGCCAGGTTTTGGCCGGTCTGCAGGCCATACTGAAAGTTCAGTCGGCCACACACAGCCCCTAGGCCACGGCCATGGGGGGCAAAGGAACAACGGTCGGTTTTGGACTCATCAGGCCCACAACCAACAGCACGGACCGCCACCGTTGGTACCCCCGATAAGGAATGTTCAGCCTGTAGCTCAACCCATCAATAGGGAGGAACTGGTAGCGGCCATACACGAGAAGTATGGCCCGTTTATGAGAAGATTAGAGAGGCCGACGTATAGACGACCGTACCCTCCTGAAATTAACCAAGTCATATTTCCTCAGGGGTACAAAGTACCAAATTTCACTCTGTTCTCAAGAGAGAGTGAACAGTCCTCAGTTGAGCACATTGGCCGTTTTATTGTTTAATGCGGCCATGTGGGTCACAGTGACCCATTAAAGCTAAGATTATTCCCAAACTCGCTAACGGGCATGGCGTTTTTGTGGTATGTTAACCTCCCAGCCAATTCTGTGTTAACTTGGCAAGGGATGGAAGAACTATTTCATGGCCAGTTCTATAGGACTGAGCCCGAAACATCGCTTGCTGATTTGTCCAGGATGATGCAGTTAGTAGGAGAGACCGTGGAAACCTACATAGCCCGTTTTCGAAAGGCAAAGTATCAGTGTAAGACAGTTTTGCCCGAGGAGGAGTATGCAAAGATGGCCATGGGGGGCATGTCCTTTGAACTTCACAAGAGGTTTAAGGGAACTGATTTTCGTGACTTATTCGAGCTTGCTACACGGGCCGGTCGTTATGAGCGTATTCTCTTGGATGAGCAGGAGAAGAAGAACTCCTCCAAAGGAACATACTACAAGGATCCTAATTACGAGGTCCACTTGGCAGAATGTGACCTTGAAGTAGAAAGCGATATGGCCGAGCTGATCTGCAAACGGCCAGTCGTATGTAACGCCTTGAATAAGCATGTAAATAATAACGCCGCTGCAAAGAAAATGGTGTTCGAGGCGGGAAAAAACTACACTTTTGATATAACCATGGCCGATCAAATATTCGATGCCTTGTTGGCCGATAAAGTGATCAAGCTAAGTGAAGGTCATCGGATCCCTAAGGCCGATGACATGAAAAATAAAGAATACTGTAAATGGCACAATTCTTGGAAACACTCTACTAACAATTGTGTTGTTTTTCGCAATTTTATACAGGAAAACGTGGAGAAGGGAGTCTTCAAATTCTCGGACAAAGCTATGGGGATTGATTCAAATCCTTTTCCATAAATTACTAGTACTAACATGGTTATGCCCGACCTAACCAAGCTTTCAAGGCCGAGACCCAAGATAGACTTGTCCGACGGAGAGCTTGTGCCAAATCAACGGGAGGGAAAACAAATCGCTATTTTGGCCACGAAGGGCCGAAGGTGACGATACATGACCTCCAGAGGAGCTATCTGGAGCGGAAAAAGGAAAACAACAAGGCCGAGGAAGAAACGGCAAGATCTAGCACAGAAAATTTGATAGCTGATCTACGCCGACAACTGGAGATCATCGAACAAGGCCTTTGCCCGAGGTGTAAGGCTGACGTCAAGAAGGAAGTTTCGAGCCCGAGCAAGAGGCCGAGAAGCTATGAACATCGGGAATCAAGCCCGAGAAAGTCTGTATACGAGAGATTGTCAATACCGTGGCAAAGTAAGGACAAGCCCGAGTGGCGGGCAAAACATCCATTGGTGCAGCGAATCCGGCCGGCTGGGGGCAAGAAATTCCCAGATAATCCCACGGCCTCAGATACAAGCATCAAACTCTGGCAGGGGCTCAAGAATGGTGTTACCACCTCGGGTAGAAGATCAAAAGTGGCACAGAGCTGAACACTCTAAATTTCCAGCACGGCCACAATATAGCAAGTCCCAGAAAAGGAGGTATCAGAGAATGAGACAGGTCGAGTGAGAGCGTCAGTTCTTAAAGAATCGGGCTGGAAACCCTCCTGCTCCCACAGAGCTCAAGGTATCCGATAACCAAGGATTCTCTATGAGGGCGATGCGCGTGGCCACTGAGCACTCAAGGAAAAGAGTCCGATAGGAAAGATCGTAGGAAGAAGGTAGAGTTACCTCGGACAAGATGATTGAGTCCGATGGAGATCTGTCGGACTCAAGTTTTTCGCCAATACAATTCGGGACTATCCCATTAGGCTTGTCATCCAACATGGTGTTTACACTACCCATGTCCTTCATGGCCAAGCCGGACCAGCCATCGGCCATGGAGGGGGATGTAGTAGAAGGCCTAGCTAAGGACTCGGCCGTGATGGAAGAAATCTTTTAGAACGGGGGAGAGACCGTTAAGCCTAAAGTGGTGGAAGCTACGAGCAAAAATGTAGACACCACCGATTCGCAGACCGATCGGCCTAAAATCACCATCTTAAGGCCGAAAGGGCAGCAGACTGAGGATGGAGTGAAGACTGGACCAGTTAAAGTGGTGTTTGAAAAGCCAACATACCAGATGTCCCAACATCTGAAGCCTTTGTATGTGAAAGGACATATCGAAGGAGTCCCAATAAATAGGATCCTTGTTGATGGGGGGTCTACCATTAACATCATGCCTCAAATAATGTTGAGGATCCTGCAGAAGTCCGAGTCAGAGCTAATTCCGACCGAGATGAATGTCCAAAGCTTCATGGGGGCACCTTCAAGGACCAAGGGTATCTTACCCCTTGAACTGACCGTTGGCAGTAAAACGGTCATGACTGCTTTTTTCATAGTGGAAACCTCAGCGGCCTATAATGCTTTACTAGGCCGGGATTGGATAGACCTAAAATTTCTAAGTTTAGCCTTCAAATCCTCCCAGGTTTTGATGACTCCAGACCGATCCCATTTGGCTTTTTCTAGCTTTTGTGCCCATGCCCGGGATATCAAAACACTGGCTTGCAGCTGTTCACTGCACTTTTGGGCATCGCCGCCAAGTGAAGATAATGCTTCATCAATTTTTCCAAGGGCGGTTTTGTTGGTGACGACCTCGGTCTCACATTGGGCAAGCTGAGCCTTTAGTGCCGCAATACGGTTCTGCAGCCAAGAGTCCCTTGCTAGAACCTGAGCCCGAGAAGCCTTCCCCGCTTCAAACTTGGATTTGGCCCATTATAAGAATTTCAACGCTTTCTGCCGAGAGCTCAAATGAAGTTCTGCATCAGCCTGAATTTTCAAGGCCGATCGGTCTACAAGACTGGCACTGGGGAGTCTCTCTTTTATCTCAAGGAGTAATGATAGCTACCCGTCTGAAAGAGAAGGATCGGCCATGAGAGTGGTCAAGGCTGTGTCAAGATCAGCAGCAGTAGGAAGGTTGGATAGTTCCTGGTCAGTAAGCCCGAAGAGTAGGTCCTTGGCTTGTTGGAGGAGGGAAGGTGAGAACGCTTCGGGCTCCAGGGGTCCAAGGTCAAAAGCTCCCAGGTCTAGGCCCGAGAAGAAGTCATTGAAGGGAATGATTGGCACTAGACCTGTGGGAACGGCCTGTTCAAGAGAATGCAGTCAGACATGGTCTTTAAAATTGTACAAATTAAAGTAAAGTAACATTGCAATACCTGGGTGTGAGGACCAAGTGAGGTCGAAATCGCTTCGCGAACATCGGCCTCATTGGGTTGCGAAGAAGTTGGTTGGGAAGGAGATTGAGCCAACCTTGAGGAGGAAGAAACGTGACCGGTCTCTTCTCCTGGACTCATTGAGGCCGCCGTCACTTGTAAGACCTCGGTCTCTGGGGCTGCGTCCGAATTATCAGCATCGGCCTCAATGGCAGACACTTCAGGAGGATTGTCCTCGGCCATTACCGACTCCATTGTTGATGGAATGGAAGACCCAGTAATTGCAGGAGGTTCCCCTTGCCCGGAGAAAGCTCCGACTTCAGCAGGGACGGTTTGGTCCACTTCTTTCTCAACTGCCTCTGTAGTAGTTCCAGCATCAGTCGCGCCCTCAGTGCTGGAAGAGAGGACAACTTGCTCAGGGGCTTGGCTGATATGTGCAAGGTCTTCATCTCCACTAGAAGGCGTTAGAGGAGGCACGATGTGGAGAGGCATCACCCGCATGGCTACCCGTTCCAGGTAGGCCGCTGCAGACGTCGGTGATGCAGGGAGAGTTGGAGGAAGAGTCTGAGTTGAAGTAGGGAGTGGATCCTCTCCTGAGTCTTCGTCAACGAGCTGCAAAACAGAAGATTAGAACTACGAACAGACAGAATCGGGCTAAGTTGTTTGAAGTCGTTAAAATCTAACCTGAGTAGAGGTCGGGGTTGTTTTTTGTTTTTTCTGAGAAGGACCTTTGCCCGGAGCTGGCTTTCTGGCCGGTCTTTTGGCTACTTATTTGCGCTTGACTGGAGCTGCCGTCAGGACAGGAGCATTGGCCTCAGTGGCCGATGATGCAGTAAAAGGCACAAGGGCCTCGGCAGCAGTGCCTAGAAATATGTTGCGTGCCCGTTCACCCCACCACTGGGTGAATTCCTCTTACACCATGGGCCGGGCGGAGAAGGGTGTAAAGCTGAACGCCGCTTTAAGCCGGTCCGATCTTTCTTTTATTTTCTTCACTTGACCGTCATTAACAATGAGGCCGCGTTCCACCCAGTCAACATTGACAGTAATGCCAGGGAGAACGGGCACGAGTTGTGTAAGCCCGAATTGACGGGCGTATAAAGGAGCGAAGTAATATTCAGCCCCACATTTATTATTGGCCGATAGAATGCTCGGACTAAAAATAATGTCTCTAGCTACTAAGTAGCTAGAGAAGATTTCATTATAAGTGGACTGGGTGCCCGAACCCCAGTTGGAAGGATTATTGGAAAGTTGAAGGAAAGAAGAGAATTGAAGTGAAAAGAATGGGGTAAAGAGGTTGACATCCCGAGGGGAACAACCTTGATAAAAGAAAGTAAAATACTCCTCGAAGGAGTGGGAAGAAGGAATTACGTCCATGAATTGGACGACAGAAATGGGAACGTCGGCCAATTGGCGAATGGGGGGTTGGAACTCGGGAAAATAAGAATCCAGCCACAACTGAAGCACCCATATCGGGCTCCCACCAACTCCGAAGCCCGAATGGAAAAAATCTGTGATGCCACGGACCAAGTGCGCCCAAACAAGCGTAGCCATGGCTAACGGCTTCCCCGATGCAAAAGCCAAGGTCAAGGTTGTGTATTCTTTGGTAATGGCTTGGCTGGCCGAGCAGAAGAGAAATTTGTTGAGCCAATAGATGAGGAAGGCAGTGTGTTCTGCATCAGACACCTCAGTCTCGTCTGCCCTGATGCAGGCAGTTAGAAAGCCTCCAAAGGCTGTAATCGGCCTATGTGAAACGGCCCCATCCCTGATAATTTCTTGTTGGGGGTAGGCAAAGCTGGCCGTCCCAACGTCAAGCCCGGGGATGATCTCTTGTCCATGGGGGCGAAGGCCGAGTAGATAGCTTATGTCTTTGACGGTGGGAGCCATTGGTCCGCAACGGAAAAAGAAGCCGTTGCAAGAAGAAGACCAGAATAACAAAGCAGACAGAAGAAGAGGTCGGTCTATCTCTATTCGAGACCGACTGAGCATTATGGCATCATAAATGCCCGTTTGCTTCCAGACACCTGACTTAGAGGCCAAAACCCTGGTCACCCACTTGTCCCAATCTGCGGCAGGGGTCGGCCATCCCCGAATAGGCTGGTTAGCACTTTGGACTTTGTCCCAGTGAGCAGGGACTTGAAGGAATGCTTCATTTTCTACCGGAGGGAAGAATGGTAGAAAAGCAGCCGGAGGGTGGCCAAGAAACGCCGCTCCCAAGCCTGGTGCGACGGGAGATCCATCAGAGGAGCTGTAGGGGGTGAGGTAATCGGTGGAAATGTCAGCGGCATGAGCTTTTGCTAGGGTCCTAACCTCTCTGCAGCGGTTTTGCGGCGGAGGTGCATCTATGAAGGTTTTCTTTCCTTTGGAGGTTGCCGGAGCGGTTTTACGAGCCATGTCTGTGGAGAGGAGAAAAGTCGCCGGAAAAAATGGAGGTCTAGAGAGAGAAGCTCTGTTTTGTTTGAATTATGGGGAGAGAGTAAGAATGCAAATGTGGTAAGGAGTTCAAAAGTTTGGTTGTTTAAATAACACGACGTTGTAATCATGACGCATTAAATGGGGAGTGACTGGTGGGATTCTCCATAATCTGACAGTTGATGCATGCTTGATGCGTGGCTAGTTTAAAATTCAAAACGTCACATCAATCAAGGCGGGATGTTTGATATGACCTTTTGGGGGGCAATTGTTTGCACCCAAAAACCGTCAATGGTTTTTGAGCCTGATTTAAGTGGAAGAGAATGAAGGAGAGGCCGGGCTAAGCAATCAGTGACTCATCAGACTCGGGTATAGCCGTGAGACCGATGATAGATGAGTAGAGCCCGGTTTGAAAGATTGAATATGGGTAAGGATCATCGGGCTCTGGGGAAACATAACCTAGTGCGTTGACAGCCCGATGATATAAGACGGAAAGCCTAATCGGACAATACGTAATGAAAGATGGAAGTAATAGTCCGATTGGCCATAGGCGGTTAAAGAAAGGTAATCGGGCATGGAAACCAATAGAGCCCGATTCATCCAGGAGAATCAGTAATGAGGCCGATTGACCGAGGTGAAGGCGGTGTTGTCTACAGCTGGCAGGATGTCGTCATCCTTGGGGAATTTTGGAAACAAGAGTCCGTTTAGGAGAGGATCTGTTCGTTGCCAGCTGGATTGAGGCGTCTGATCCCTAAATTGAAGGGATTGATTCAATTGAGTCATGGATAAAGAAGGTCTTCAATCAGCCAATCAATTAAGCAATTTGGGGCGCAAGCCAAGGAATTATTGTCCAAATAGAAATTGTATAAGGCCGCTATAAATAAGAGGCAGGCCATCCAAGCAAAGGACTCCGCGTCATTCTCGAAACAGCATTCATACAGCACATTCGAAGCATTCAAAGCATTCAAAGTATCCAGTCTTTATGTTTTTTAGCCTTCATAGCAAATAGGTCTGTCCTTTTGTTATTTTCTGTTTGTGTTCTTTCTGGTTTGTTCTTTAGATCTGTTTTATTTTTTCCAAACACTTAATAAAATCTTCGTTTTATTAAACTGTTTGTGATTGTTTACCTGTTAAACTTTGACACTTTTTAGCTTGTGCGCTTCAGTACTGCTAGAGAATTTACAGTGAGGGTACTTTCCTACTCACTATACACAGTCACCTTGTTTAGAAGTCAGATTCATCAAAGCCTTGTGTATCACTCACACAAGCGGATAGGAAATTAGTTTGCACGTACACACACACATCGAACCACTGCTGGTTCTGGCACGCCCGCGTAAATTACAGCAAACACATACATATTAATTTACATACACACATACACAGACATATATGTAATAAAATATCACAGTTAAGATCATTCCATTTGGGCTAGTTTGTACGTACACATACACATCGAACCACTGCTGGTTCTGGCACGCCCGCGCAAATTACAGCAAACACATACATATTAATTTACATACACACATACACAGACATATATGTAATAAAATATCACAGTTAAGATCATTCCATTTGGGCAATTTTGAAAATATCACAGTTAAAATCATTACATTTGGACAATTTTGAAATAGATGCAATGTCCTCCAGGTGAGATCTGTTGATTGCTATTACCTTTAGTGTCTTTCAATCCTATTCATTGTTGTAAAATAAATGATTAATTTGTTTATCTACATATTCTTTGAGTGAATGACATGATGTGTCACACCCCAAAATTAAATGACAAAAAATAACTACTCTGAAGCAAAATTCCTTGAAACGTTATCACCAAAACTAGATAAAAACAAGTGAATATATAGGAAAACTCCCAATTCAAATTTTCTAAACTCTCAAAATTTCTAACTTAGGGTGTGTTTGATAAAACTAAAAATTAAGTGCATAAAATTAAGTACTGAACTTTAGGTGCTGAATTTTAAGCTACTGAATTTGCAGTATTACAAATAATATTTTAAGTGCTGAATCTAATTAGATTATTTGATAATACTAATGTGAAAACACCGAAATCTTATAAGATTACAATTTTATCCTTGTTGCTAACCATTTTGTTTAGATAATTTGCAAAAAAACAAAATAAACATGTTTCCATTGACAATAAAAATGTTTCTATTAGCATTTTTTTTCTGTGACACATATGCACGGGCAACACTAGTGTATATATACATATATACTATATGTATACATATTAGAATACATTTTTGCTCATCTCAAAATTGCTCACCCAACTCTCTCATCGGTTAATACAGTGAAACCCATGATTAAATAAGGATTATTTAATAGTAAAAGTCATAGGTCTCTCTACATTGGCCAATGAGTGAACAATTTTAGGGTGAGCAATGAGTGAACAATTTTAGGGCGAGCAAAACTGCACGCTATATTTTAACAACAAAGAGTAGATTTTATTACAAAAGGCACGAAGCCAAATGAAACAAAGCACAAATTTCACTTGAGCAAAACAACGAACACATGGTGTACAAAAATTGTTGGTTTTTGGGGTGCTCTGATCAACACAACGGTTAGTTTATGCAGAATAATTTATAAGGTATTTGTTTGGAATAGTTGGGGATTGGTATATGCTTTCAATAGTATGGGAGATGGAAGACTTAATTGGAATTGTCTTTTATTCACTTACTTCACTTGCAAAATGGCTTGCTTACATCTATTTATAGGACACTTAACTAATGTCTTGACTCTTCTGGAATTTTCTAGTACATACACATTCTAGGTGGTACATAATCTAGCTAATTCTAGGAATATTCTAGATAGTACTCAATCTAGATAATTCTTAGACAATTCTAGGAATATTCTAGATACATGCATATATCTTTAGCTATTCTAGAATATTCTATGAATTAATAACTCTACACAACTCTAGAATAATTCAAATATTCTAGATAGTTCTAGAAATTTCGAGGAATTTGCATCATGTTTCAACAAAAACACACCATGATGGCATATCGCCCATATTAAAATCAAATTACCCCCAACACTAAAGCCAATCACCAATCACAATTACATCACAAAGCTACCCAAAAACATATCCTATCAAAACCCACAAGAATCGGCCATAAGCAAAAAATAGTTCGACCCTTCAAAACCAAATAGGAGAAGCACAAGAATTTCAAGACATGAACCTAATCAAATAAAGGATTAACAAGAAGAGATCTTCATCTGTTTTTATGAGGGAAAGGGAAGAAAAGCCGCCAATCATTGCCGCTCACAAGTATACTCTTTCTTCCCCAACTTTTTCTGCTTCTCACGCTTCTTCTGAGTCGTAGGATGGCTAATTTGTAAATATATTGTGAAATCAAAGGGTATATAAGTCAATAGTCAAAATCTTTTAAACCCAAAATCAATGAGCGTGTTCTGCAAACCTTTTCAGTGAACTATTCAGCAGTTTTTTGGATAATTTTTCAATGAAATGGACATTATCAAACACATTGAAAATAAAAAATAAAAAAAAAAAGTGCTAAAAATTTTCATTTTTAGCACTAATTTGGGTTATCAAACACACCCTTAAAAGAATAATCTCTCAAAAAAATAACGAAGTGGCCCATTTGCCACAAGCAAAATGACAAAGGCTACTAAATAAATTAAAACTATAAGCAGCTCCATGCCTCTTATTCAACTTATTCAACTCCAACGGACACCTTGAACTATCCCTACATTAGGATGATCGGATACACTCTAAACCAGAAGTACTCAATTGAGATGCACCTGCCAATATTAAACCCATTGGTTTTAAGTGGGTCTACAAGAGGAAAAAAGGATCAGATGGAAAGGTTAACACCTTTAAAGCATGGCTTGTAGCGAAGGGTTATACTCAGAAAGAAGGCATTAACTATGAGGAAACCTTCTCGCCTGTGGCTATGCTTAAGTCCATAAGGATTCTCTTATCCATTGCTGCATGTCTCGATTATGAGATTTGACAGATAGACGTCAAGACTGCATTTTTGAATGGCAATCTTGAGGAGGACATCTACATGTAGCAACCAGAAGGCTTCATAGCTGACGGTAAGGATAACTTGGTATGCAAGATGCAAAGGTCCATTTATGGATTTAAATAGGCTTCCAGGAGTTGGAACATCAGATTTGACCAAGAGGTCAAGTCGTTTTGTTTCATCCAGAATTTGGATGAACCTTGTGTATACAAGAAGTGTGAAGAAAATGTGGTGACTTTTCTCGTACTGTACGTTGATGACATACATTCACTCTAAGAATATGTAGATAAATAAATTATTCATTTATTTTACAATAATGAATAGGATTGGAAGAGACTAAAGGTAATAGCAATCACCAGATCTCACCTAGAGGACATTGCATCCATTTCAAAATTGTCCAAATGTAATGATTTTAACTATGATATTTTCAAAATTGCCCAAATGGAATGATTTTAACTGTGATATTTTATAACATATATGTGTGTGTATGTGTGTATGTAAATATATATATATATATGTATGAAATTTTGATGGGGATAGATCGCGGGTAGAACTTGGCCATGGTGGCCTTGGGAATTTAGGTTTTGTGGTGGGAATAGAAGAGATGGATAAGATGGTTGGTATAGAGAGTAATTAAAATGGTAGAAATTTTTCCAGTTATTGTTTCATTTCAATTTACAACAAATTATGTCAATTGGTTTCCATGCCACACTTTTCTATTTTAGTCAACCATATTTTTGTTAGGAACAAATAAAAAAATTAATTAAGTGCACACCCCAAAATTAAAATAACTACTCTAAAGCAAATTTCCTTTAAATGTTATCACCAAAACTAGATAGAAACAAGTGAATATATAGGAAAACTCCCAATTCAAATTTTATAAACTCTCAAAATTTCTAACTTAGGGTGTGTTTGATAAAACTAAAAAATAAGTGCAGAAAATTAAGTACTGAATTTTTAAGTGCTGAATTTTAAGCTACTGAATTTGCAGTATTACAAATAATGATTTAAGTGCTGAATCTAATTAGATTATTTGATAATACTAATATGAAAACACTGAAATCTTAAAATATTACAATTTTATCCTTGTTGCTCACTATTTTGTTTAGATAGCTTGCAAAAAAACAAAATAAACATGTTTCCATTGACAACAAACATGTTTCTATTAGCATTTTTTTTGTGACACGTATGTATGGGCCAATACTAGTGTATATATACTATATATATTAGAATACATTTTTTCTCATCTCAAAATTGCTCACCCAAATCTCTCATTGCTTAATACAGTGAAACCCATAAATAAGGATTAATTAATAGTAAAATCATAGGTCTCTCTGCATTGGCCAATGAGCGAGTTGGGTGAGCAATGAGTGAACAATTTTAGGGTGAGCAAAACTGCACTCTATATTTTAACAACAAAGACTAGATTTTATTACAATAGGCATGAAGCCAAATGAAGCAAAGGCTCTCCACAATACATAGACCCCCAAAAACAAACTATGGCGGTCGGGCGGGATCGGTCCAAACAAATGCTCGGGCTCCTAGATCTTGAATACTCATCCTCCAACCAGGAGGACGAGTTAAAGTCGTCATGGTACATGTTTAAAGCCCATATCACATGTCGGGGAAGTAATTGGCGACCTAGGTAGGGGTCTTGAACCCCGAATTTAAGGTAAATCTATGGAAGACTCAAAAGCCTAAACTGTAGGATGTGTAAGGTCCGAGCAGCTATGAAATACTCAGAAAAGGACGACCTCTGGCTCATCAACAGGTTATACCGCTCTACCAAGGCAAGAGAGCCCCCTGACCTAAGAAAAAAACAAAATCTGAAGAAATAGAAGTCTCACTCCCTCACAAAGCCTAATTGACTCCTATTCTCCAGAGTTGCTCAAAAATAGGAAAAAGAGGAAGAAGGAAATGAAAAGAATGAATAAAGACAAAAGACCAAGCAAAAAAAGACTTACAGTAAGCAAAGGAAGCTCGGGATGCAGGAAATCGCTCGGTATTTTCTCTATTTGGATAGCAGAAGGAATGAGGAATTGTCCAAGTGTCCCTTAATTATATGGGCACCACGAACGGTTCAGATGCCCTCAGATCCAACAGCCTTGAAAGCGTTCCGCCAAGGGACCGACAGCTGGCGCCTCAGGTAACCCACGTGCCTCTTCGAAGAACGTGCGCATTAATTGTGTGACTTGATAGGCTGATTTGATCGTGATGGTCTGGTAACCTTAGCACCAGTCTCGTGGGATCCTGACCAGACCAACCACTCCTTCACACGTGGCAAGTACCAACCCTGAGCTCCTGAGGTATCTGATTGGTCCATGCCCCGATTTACCAAAATAATTGGTCCGATCCGGCCCTGAGCAGTTCGTCAAGCTGCTTCCCGGATGGTTTACCCAAGCCATATAGATTTCCAACCCTCATCTGAGAAAGCATCACTTTAGCCTTTGAAATGGGGGGGCAATTGATAGGTACAAAAATGTTCAGTAAAAGCAAAGCTTATCTGCCATACCAAGGAGTGCCAGGTTTACCTAGGGACTGATTGTGTCATTTCCAGCATTGTCCCGAGTAGTAGACCGAGTGTCACAAGGCCTGACCAACAGATTGGGATTGCAATGAGGGCACGACCCATCATGGATATGGCACAGCCTAGCCCTAGGACGTGATCCAGATGCACCAATGATTTCTTACGCCAACTAGAAGACTGATTGGATGTTCAGAAAGTTTCCTAATCCAATTAAAAAACTCATTTGATTATACTAATCTGTCCCAATCGGATTGTATTGTCTTATCAGTTTACTCGCCATGTACGAGGAGGTTTCTTAAACTATAAAAGGAACCCCTCACCCCCCCCCCCCCCCCCCCCCCGCATATAGGTGGATTGCAACTTTACTTTACACGTACATATACATTGCCCGACCAGCCTCTGGTAGCTCCATTCCTTTGTTGGTTCACCAAAGGCCGTCGAAGATTTCATATCATAGTGTAAGTGTTTCAACACACACGTGGGTGTAGGTGTAGACACCCCATTTTATCGGCTATCAGATTTAGGAGACCCATAGCTTGGTGGTTCACAATGATCGAAAAAGACTCAAAAGGACTCCTGGAAGTTAGCTATATTTCTCAAAATGCTCAGAATGACCAAAATGCCCCTGAAAGCCCGAAAACTCCCAGATTTGGTCCAAAAGTTCTGGAAACATGCTATATTGTAAGAAAAGTAAAAAAAATGAGTTTTAAAGTAAAATCAGATGAAATCGTTAGCTCCTAGAGACCCCCGGAAGTTCCCAAAAAGTCCCCGTTGACCGGTTTGACCAAGTTTGACCAAAATCGTCCAAATTCACCGGGATCATTCTAGATCATGTGGAAAGTATTAAAATGAGTTTTAAAAGAAAATCGAGCGAAAACGTCAACTCCTGGGGGCTCCCAGAGGTTTTCCAGAACTTCCTGGGAATCCCAGGTTTGACAGGTTTAACCAAAATTTGACTTTAGAACCGGAGCACCGTAACAATTTTCAAATATTTTTCATGGATACTAGAGGTCAATAGCTTTCCAACGGTATATCGCACATAATTTTTGGATTTAAAACGAGTTTATTGTGAATTTCCAAAGGCGAAAAAGGTGATCAAATCGGCTGTCATCGCAAATACCACAAAACTTTTCAAAGTGACCTATCCCCGAATTATTTTTTATGTAAAATAGACTACATTAACTTTCCAATAGTATATCACAACCTCAATTTGGAGTTCGTATGCATTTTCTGTGAATTTCGGACGAAATAGGGCCTTTTCGCGAATACCGGAACCTCTGGTGGCCTAAATACAATTATCTGGACGAAGGAGGAGCAGTGCCGCCGCGGCACTGGCCCACTGCCGCCGCGGCACAGGCCCAGTGCCTCCGCAACACTCTCCTCCAGAACAGTATGTTTTTGTAATTTCTTTTGGGGGTCCAATTTGATTAATTAAAAACCAAAACAATGTAGTTTTATGTTTTCAGTTGTTTTGGACCAATTGGAGTACTTCTAAAACCCCAAAACCACCTCCAAATTAGCCTATATAAACCCCCCATTGCTCTTCATTTTGGGGGGGCCAAGTGCAAAGTCCATAGAAGTTGTAGAGAGAAAGAGAGATAGAGATAGATTTAGAAGTGAGAAAGGAGCTTCCTCTTACTATTTTTCTATAGAAAGTGAGTTCCAATCTTGTTTTCCTCCACCATTCTTCTATATACTTCATCATCAATACACCCAATCACCATTTTTCCTAAGAACTTTTGAGTTAGGAAGCTACTTCCATGTCCAAATGTCACCACATATGAGTAAAACACCAAGCTACAAGTCCAATATCACATTGATCATCATCTATTGATTGTTATTTACTTTCTTGTTCATATTATGTTCATCTCTTCTTACCTCATTTCTTTTTTATTTTCTTTATTTACTTACTAGTTCATCATCCTCTAAATGATGACATGAAGTTTGAGGTGAGTGAATCCTTATGGATAGTAGCTCTTGACCTCAAAAACATGTTTGATAGATGATGATTATAACTTCAATACCTCCAAGGTATCCTTGAAGTTATGTTCAAAATAAAAATGAATCTCTCCAATAATATTGGGGGTTCTTGATGATGAGTTAGATGTTGATATTCCAAGTGGTTATAATCTCTATTTGATGTTGAAAATATACTTTCAAAACTTCTATTTCAAAACCCCTCTCAATCCCTTTCATTTTGATTTCAAGAAAGAAAACTCTAGTTTTTCCAAAATCTTTAAAACAGTGAGTCAAAACAGTGAGTGATCTGAGTTCAAAGATTTCTCTAGAACTCAATACTCAATGTATGGATGCAAAACCACTTGGAAAATCTTCCTAACTCATTATAGAACACCCATGATTTTTGGTTTGACTTGGAAATACTTAAAAATGGTTCATTTGGACCCAAACATTCTCTCCAGATATTCTGTTTTTACTGTCACCGCAGCTTAATCTACTTTCAACTTATTTTACAGAATACTTTTACAAAAGGGGTGATCCTAACTTATTTTTTCTTTGAACTTCAGTGTCTTAGGGAACGTTCTGTATAATATGGGCCTCTAGATGTTTTTTTTTCATTTTCTAAGATATTTTGACATTTCAGTCAACAGTACGAACTCTGTTTCTGAGTAACATCCATTGTCCATATGATTTCTCTCAATCTGTAATAGTTATTAAAGATTGGCTTTTTGGGTTGTGTTCTAGACACAATAAGGAAGATCTCCATAAAACACCATGCATTAAAAATATTCCTAACCCCTCTTTTCAATTTCTAAAAGATCATGTTACTGTTCTGTGTACTATTCACAGCAAGCACATTTTAACTTTCATTCTTTGATTTGATGCTTACATGCATTCCAAATTGGCTCATGTCTTAGGAAATAGTTCATACTACATTTATACATATTCCATAATGATTTCATTCATACATTCATTCATTCTCTAGACTTTTAAGTCACTTTAGAAAGTCCATGAACACAAAACACACTACAACCTTGGCACATTCTAGATACATACATTGCATTCATGCAAGATTTGGGATTTTTGAACTCCTAATCTAAAAAGATTATAAGGAATGATCATGATCACACGTTCATGCTTCCCCTCGATCTAATCCTCCTTTTTCATCCGTCCCGGGGATTGAGAGATCTTCTTTTCACAAAGATTAACATGCATCATACTAGCTTGCTAAGCATATTTTGGTTTCTTTAATTATTTGTTTCAAGAACAATTCATGTCCCCTTAGATTAGGAAAACTTTATTACTTGATATGCGATTAGACGATTTTTCCTAGGTTTGTTTGTGTGATCTTTCACTTTACATTGTATGATATTTGACTTAGATCTTATGAATGATATCTTATCTTTAGATCTTCCATTTCAAATTTTCTTATGTGATGTAATATACTATCATAGTATTAATTGTCGAACCATACATAGTATAAGATGATTATTTGGATGCTAATTGAGGCCCGTCGAAAGACGGGGCGAGTTGAGGGTGTTTTAGTCGCGACAAAGGCTCCTTCCTCTCTCGTACCAAAACCCCGAGCCAAGTTCTTTGGTTATGAAGGGCCGGTGCCCTTTGTCCGTTTGGGTGAGTCAAAATTAGGTTTCTTGGTTCCTTAAAGACCAAGTTGCGACTCTGTATCTGTTTTCAATAGACCATTTTATTTCTTTGATCCAAATCAAATTTCAATTTCAAAACAAAAAGTGGTGGAACCCCGCGTGTCCATAATCTGGCGACTCCACTGGGGATATTTATTTTCAAAACAAAATAATACAGAGGTTTGACTCATAAGAAGCATCCTTAAAATCATCTTTTTACTGTGTCTGGTTCACCGCATTGCACTTTGCATTTTCCCCCTTCGACTGTGTCTGAAACGCGGCGCTGACAATGTTCAGGTCTTGCTGTGCCAGGGCACAAGTCATCGTTGATACTGTACCTTCCAAGGTATATCAAAAAGAGTAAACACTTCTGTACTGTCTCTCTGACGGTATATTGGAACTCTCGTCAACGAACCCTCTTTGACTAAACCCAGCCTTTGCATATAGATTCCTGTAGAACCTTTCATAGGACTATTGATTTATCTTTTCAGATAGGACAATGTGATATAACTGTTGTATGCCCTGGTGGGATTACCTGCGCGGTGTAGACACTTATGTGACATGAGGCAGAACCTCTTTCTTATGATCCCCAAGGCAATCACTCACATTTGATCACATTGAGTTGACCAGCCTAGGCACCATGACAAAGATGTCTGCTCCACGTTCACAAAGATATACACCGCAAATCTTGTTTGTTGGTCCTAAGACATAGGAGTATGAAAACTTGCTAGACAGTATGATCACCTTCATCCAAATCTCCCAGATTTCCCAGATATAACAATTTTTCCCAGAAACTCTGTCCAATTTAACCAGATTTTCCTATTTCCCATAACCTCTACCAAAATCCATCTAAACTTCCTAGAAATTCCCGTGTAGACACCCCATTTTTCGGCTATCAGATTTAGGAGACCCATAGCTTGGTGGTTCACAATGATCGAAAAAGACTAAAAAGGATTCCTGGAAGTTAGTTCCATCTCTCAGAATGCTCAGAATGACCAAAATACCCCTGAAAGCCCAGAAGCTACCAGATTTGGAACAAAAGTTTGGGAAACCTGCTACGTCATAAGAAAAACAATAAAATGAGTTTTTTTAAGTAAAATCGGACGAAATCGTCAGCTCCCGAAGACCCCCGGAAGTCCCGGAAGTTCCCGAAAAGTCCCCGTTGACTGGTTTGACCAAGGTTTGACCAAGTTTGACCAGAGTTTCACCAAGTTTGACCAAAATCGTCTGAATTCATCGGAATCATTCTAAATCATGAGAAAAGTATTAAAACGAGTTTCAAAAGAAAATCGAGCGAAAACGTTAGCTCTTGGGAACTCCCGGAGATTTCCAGAACTTCCCGGGAATCCCAGGTTTGACCAGTTTGACCAGAATTTGACTTTAGAACCGGAGCACCGTTACAATTTTCAAATATTTTTCATGGATACTAGAGGTCAATAGCTTTCCAACGGTATATCGCACATAATTTTTGGATTTAAAACGAATTTATTATGAATTTCCAAAGGTGAAAAAAGGCGATCAAATCGGCTTTTATCACGAATACCGCTAAACTTTTCAAAGTGACCTATCCCCAAACTATTTTTTATGTAAAGTAGACTCCATTACCTTTCTAACGGTATATCACAACCTCAGTTTGGAGTTCATACGTATTTTCTGTGAATTTCGGACAAAATAGGGCCTTTTCGCGAATACCGAAACCTCAGGGAGCCTAAACAGCATTATCTGGACGAAGGAGGAGCAGTGCCGCCGCGGCACTGGCCCACTACCGCTGCGGCACTCTCCCCCAGAACAGTGTGTTTTTGTAATTTCTTTTGAGGGTCTATTTTGATTATTTTAAAACCAAAACGACGTAGTTTCATGATTTCAGATGTTTGGGACCAATGGGAATACTTCTAAAACCCCAAAACCACCCCAAGTTGGCCTATATAAACCCCCATTGATATTCATTTTGGGGGGAGTCAAATGCAAGTTTAGAAAAAGTTTGGGAGAGAAAGTTGTAGAGATAAGGTTAGAGTAGAGAGAAAAGAAGCTTTCTTCTTTGATTTTCAAAACAAAAGTGAGTTCTAAACTTTGTTTTTACCTCATTACTCCCATTTACTTCAACATTCAATATACCTAACCACCATTTTAGTGAGCATTTAAGATAGTGGAAGCTTCTTCCATGTCCAATGTCATTGCATATGAGTGAAACACCATGATACAAGTTCTATACATCATGAATATCATCTATTGATTGCTATCTATTTGCTTGCTTGTTTATATAATGCTCATCTCTTCTCACCTCATTTCTTTTTGATTTTCTTTATCTACTTACTAGTTCATCATCATCTAAGTGATGACATGAAGTTTGAGGTGAGTGAATCCTTATGGATAGTAGCTCTTAACCTCAAAAACATGTTTGATAGATGATGATCATAACTTTAATACCTCCAAGGTATTCTTGAAGTTATGTCCAAAATAAAAATAAGTTTCTCCAACAATCTTGGAGGTTCTTGATGATGAGTTGAATGTTGGAATTTTAAGTGGTTATAATCTTTATTGAGTATTGAAAATACACTTTCAAAACCTCTATTTCAACCCCCCCCCCCCCCCTCAATCCCTCTCATTTTGATTTCAAGAAAGAAAACCTTATTTTCCCCAAAATCTTCAAAACAGTGAGTCAAAACAGTGAGTGAGCTGAGTTCAAAGATTTCTCTAGAGCTCAATACTCAACATATACATGCAAGGCCACTTGGAAAGTCTTCCTAACTCATTGGAGAACACCCATGATTTTTGGCTTGACTTGGAAGTACTTGAAAATGGTCCATTTGGACCCAAACATTCCTTCCAAACATTCTGCCTCTGCTGTCACAGCAGCTTGACTAACTCCCAACTTCTTTTTCAGAACTATTTTCCAAACGGGGTGGTCCCAACTCATTTTTCCCTTAAACTCCAATGTCTTAGGGAACGTTTTGCATAAAATAGGCCTTTAGATCACTCGTTTTCATTTTCTAAGATTTTTCAACATTTCAGTCGACAGTACGGACTCTGTTTCTGAGTGACCTCTGTTGTTCATATGATTTCTCTCAATCTGTGATAGTTATTAAAGATTGGCTTTTTGGATAGTGTTCTGGACACAATGAGGAAGATCTCCATAACAACTCATGCATTGAAAACATTCCTAACCCCTCTTTTCCATTTTTACAAGAGCATGTTACTGTTCTGTCCACTATTCATGTCTTTATTTTCATTTTAGTTTTTTTGTTTTATGTGCTTGGTTTATGATTGACATTTAAGTATATTGTTACTACTTGCATGCACGTAAAACAAGTTTTCTAAAATAAAATTCAAAAATTGTTTCAACACATTAGTAAACATTAGATGTTTATGGGTAATGTGTGGAAACAATTTTTTCCAAAAGCAAAATCCTTTACTATCAAATCTACTGGGAGAGGGTCTTATTTACAACACTCATGATCTTCCATTAACGGTTCATTGTAAGATGAATAGTGCATTCTGTGTCACGTCGCCAGGGGTGATCATTCCATACGGAGGGTACACTACTCATTGGTTACTAGATGTAAACTTCCTATGAATAGGATCAATCAGACATGTTAGAGACTGACCACCACACGGAGGCACTACTTGAGGCAGTTATGATTGGATCCTAGTTAATGGTATACACTAGCTGAGCAATGGATAAGGGATACCACACAGGGCATTATTCAAAAATTTAGAGATCAAATAGGTTCGGGAGTCATAATTTGTTTTGCAAGAGTTGTATAGCGGATAAGTCATGATTAATTGAAAAATCGAGTGTTGACCGCCACACAGAGGCTTTACTTTTTCGTTTCGATATTCCGACAACCTTGTTTTTAAATAAGAGTTTTAAGGATTCTTTAATTTTAAACTGTCAAATTCTGATATCCATATTTATTTTGTCTATTTGATTTTTCAGTAATCATAATGTCTGGATCTGCATTTAGTCCTCTTGTCACTATACTCACTCAGAACAAGTTAACTAGAAATAACTACACAGAATGGAAATGTAACCTTGACATTGTTTTAACTGCAGAGGATCACATATATGTCCTCACCACCCCATGCCCCGAAGAACCCGCGGCAAATGCTTCAGCAGGTGCTAGACGCGAGTTCGATAAACGAAAGAAGTCGAATGGGATGGTTCGTTGTTACATATTGGCCTCTATGGATAATATGTTACAACACCAATACTAGTCGAATGATTCTGCCAGTGCCATTATCAAATCCCTAAAAAAAGATGTTTGGGGATCATGGCAGACCTGCTAGACAGGTTGACATGCAGAAGATAATGAGTGCGAAGATGTCGGAAGAGACTCCAGTCAAAGAACATGTTTTAAAAATGATTGGTTATTTGAACGAACTGGAGACCCTAGGTGCCAACATCGACGCACAGACCCAAGTTGATATGATCCTCAATTCGTTGTCGCCTTCATTCACTCAATTTAAACTAAACTATAATATGAATCAAATGAATTTCTCAATGTGTGAATTGATGAGTTCTTTACTGGCAGCAGAAGGGGTGATCAAACCTGGGGGCAGTGTTCTGAACATTGAGAAAATCTCTTCTTCCTCCCGATCTGCATTGAAAGGCAAGAAAGGGAAGAAAAAAGCTGGCACTGGCGGTCCAAGTGTTGGACCGATCCCTAAGATTGCAAAATCTAATGGAAAAGGTAAGGGCAAAGGGAAGGTGGTGGCCAAGGCAAAGGAAAGTGTTTCCAATGCGGTGAAAAAGGCCACTAGAAGAGGAACTATCCAGAATTCTTAGCTACAAGAGTTCAAGGTATAATTGAATCACATGTGATTAAAGTAAGTTTATTACGGATACTTCAAGCACTTTGTGCATTGATTCTGGTGTAACTAACCATATCTGTAATTCCTTGTAGGGGTTCAGATCAACCACGAGGTGCAGTGATGGGGAGATTATACTTACTCTATATTCTAGCGTAATCGTATCTACGATTGCTATAGAAGTAGTAGTTTTAGAATTTTTGGACAATAAGACAATAGTTTTATCAGTTTACGTCCCTTTAATGAGATGTAATTTAATTTCAATTTCTAATTTATCGAATAAAGGTTATTCTTTTCATTTTGGAACTGAAGTTGTAATCAAAATAAATGGTTCTTTTGTGTGTTCTGGTGTTAAAACTAATGGTTTGTATGTGATTACTCCCAATATTTCTAAAGACTCTTGTATGGAACTTAATAACTCAATGGTAACTGTACCATCTAAAAGAAAGGAACCTTCCACTAATCCAATAAGGCTTTGGCATGTAAGACTTGGCCATATCAATCTAAATAGGATTGGCAGACTAGTCAAAGAAGGGGTCTTAAGCAATTTGGTTCTCAGACCAATGGAAGTCTGCAAGTCTTGTTTAGAGAGTAAGATGTCACAGCCCAGTCCCACAAAAGCGGAACCGGAGCCCGTGGCACGCCACCGAGGCTAAACCAATTCATTAACGTTCCCAAAAATTAGGTTTGAAGAACACACGCAGCGGAAAACAAAACACATTTTAAAACCAGAGGTTCAGTCGACTGCTCAGTCAACGGAGGCGGGCAGGGATTTTAATATCAAATTCCAGTCGACTGAGACTGGGGGTCCAGTCGACTGCTGAGGAGTCTAGTCGACTGCCGAGGGGTCCAGTCGACTGCTTCTGCTATATAAGAAGCAGTAGCTAACAGGCTCAGGGGTTCAGTCGACTGCTCAGTCGACTGCTCCCCTGGCAGCAGCCCAAACTGCAGAAAACAAGTTTTAAAGCTTCCTAACTTCCTTCCAATGATCAATCACTCAAATCAAACTCAGTCTAAAGTAATCTTAACTGTATTAAAGCATTACTAAACGTAATTACAACATGTTATAGTCTAATACAACGTTCAAGATCCATTCTATCATACCAAGTTAAACATGAGTTAAAACAACCAAATTCTTATTACAACATTTCTACGATCCCAAAACTACAAGATTAACATTCAAGTTGCCTTCTAAAAGAACTCCCAACCCACGTGCTCACTTCTGCGATTCCTCGCCAGCATTTACACCTGAAATGGTTATTTGAATAACCACACATATTTTGATTTGTTTAAGCTAATGCTTAGTGAATAAATCAATATATGTACATGAATGATAAATATGTCCGCATTCACATCTCTACATTTCATACTAGTCGCCGGAGACTCACGTGCCCGTCCATATTCCCAATCCGCGACTCCTCGCCAATAAGTCCACGCGAAAGGGTAAGACCCACGATTCTACAAACAATCGTGCGACCTTAATGCCTATATCGGCTCCACAAAATGGCACGGTGACCACGTGCTCCTTCTGACCCAAATAAGCAAGTTAACATGCTCAAATACATATCACCATGCTCGCGGTAATCAAAACATATCACCGTGCTATTGAGCCTACTTATCAATATAAATGCCCAATATGAACTACACAATATATATCTCTAGGAATTAATACATGCTATTCAAACATAACATGAATACATGCCAAGAAATCATTCCAAAACATAGTTGAATCACTCACCTCCAAATAACGCTCCTATAATTCAATCTGAAGAAAACCCGTGCACAAAGAACGTGCAGAAGTCCGTCTAGTAGAATTCCTATGGATCAGAATTCCATTTATCAACTTTTATGAAAAATTCTAGAAAATAACTTTTCGAAAAACTTAGCCAAACAGGCCCTAATATATATCAAAACGAAGCTATTACCTCGAGGAACTCGAATATGAAATCTGGGAGAAACCAGACTGACGGAAGGTCGTCGTTTGGCGTCGCAAAGCTCTAAGCTCCTAAATCTCCCTCTAGCCCCCTTTTTGGCCTCCTCTTGAAATTTAGGTTAAGAGTTATAAAAATCTAAGTTCATCTCTATCTATATATAGGCAACATTCTCGGGGAATTACGTTTACCTCCCCACGAGTTTTCAAAACTCCAAATCAGTCTCTGAAACTTTCTATACAGCTTATTCATAGCTTTACGAGTGAAACCTCAAAATTATAAAAGTTTTCGACTAAGTTTCGTTTGGTTGCTAAAACGCGAATTTCTATATGACGTTTCCGAAGTTGCTAATTAGCCTACCAAATTAATAGCGTGTTAATTCGTCCTCACCAGGATACTAAATCTAACAACAGAAATAAATTCTAAAACAGAAAATGATACAGATATTGAAATACACAGGTAAACATTTATTTTCAGATAAACATTTAAAGTGTCCCACAGTGACCGTCTCACACTCGGAGAGATGTCACAACAACAAAATTCTAAATCACCACAGTCTCAGAGGGTTCTCTAATACAGACACCCAAATCAACTCGTGAGTCAAAACTCACTCAACCATGTGTCACAGGACACGCCACATCACATTATCATGCATGACAATATGATACAAATGCAATAACACAAATATGGGTGTTATATAAGATGACCAAAAGGCCCTTTCCTGAAAAGGGTAATAGGACAAATGCATATCTCATTAGAGAAAGGGCAGATGATGCTAAACTCAAACAAAAAAGAATGCCCTTTTGAGCACATTTCTCACATACCTATACCCAGAAGGTCCTTCGTACTTTGCAAATCATCAAGTCGACAGACTAGGTTTGGCTGCTGACGGAACGGAACCTATAAAGTGGAGGTCTAACTATAAGCTGATAAGGAGTATATAATGTCTGATCTTTGCGAGTCAAATAACTACTAAAATGAGAACAAGAAATCATTCTTATGGCGACTGACTGACTGAGATTTCTGAGGAAAAATTGCCTCCTAAGCTCCAGAATGAGTTGAATATCATACTAAGAAGCGTCATTTTTATTAAGACCCCCCTAGCGGCCCGTTAGTCGGTTGATTCCCAACCTCGTGCTGGGTTAAACAATTCATGTGATTATTTATAGTTGGCAATTGTATGCTCCCGAATTAAACATAAGAATCCATATGAAAGTGTGCCTTTCTTTGGATTGATTCATTCGTTAGTGTCCACTTGTGATTTGACCTTATTTGACCTACGACTGATTTAAGGATATATTACAGACAACTACTTTCATTAAGGGGTCCTACTCAAGTGTGCTGGAATTAGTTCATATTGATGTGTGTGGACCAATAAATATTAGAGCACGGGGTGGTTATGAGTATTTCATTACATTTACTGATGACCACTCTAGGTATGGATATGTGTACCTAATGAAGCACAAGTCTAAAGCCTTTGAAAAGTTCAAAGAGTTTTGGGCTGAAGTGGAAAAGTAATTGGGCACACATATCAAGGCCATTCAATCTGATCGAGGTGGCGATTGCCTCTCTAATAAGTTCATTGATCACCTCGTACAAAATAGGATTCTGTCACAATTGACTACACCTGGTACGCCTCAGCAGAATGATGTAGCGAAGAGAAGGAATCAGACTCTTTTAGACATGACTAGGTCGATGATGAGTTATTCAGAGTAGCCATTTTTCCTTTAGGGGTATGCTTTGGAAACCGCTACGTACATACTGAATCTAGTACCAAGAAAATCTATTCTCAGGACACCACAAAAAATGTGGATTGGGCGCAAGCCTTATTTGCAACATCTCCGGATATGGGGGTATCCGGCACATGTGCTGAAAGGAAAGATGAGCAAGTTGGATTCTAGATCAGAAGTATGTTACTTTGTAGGGTATCCAAAGGGTAATTATGGATGGTATTTTTATGATCCAAGATACCAGAAAGTGTTTGTTAGTACAAATGATGTTTTCTTGGAGGATGATTATATTATGAACCATAAACCTAAGGGAAGGATGGATCTTAGAGAGATAGAAGGAGAGTTCTCAGTCCTACCCGTGGTTGATAACGATGTAAGACAAGAAAATACCACTTCTTCACCCATTTCTGCACCGGTACCTCATTGTAGTGGGAGGATTATCAGCCAGCATAGTAGATACATATTCTTAAGAGAAGTTTTTGAAGCTATCTCCATAGAATCTGAATCTGAATCTGATCTTGCCAAATATGAAAGCAATGGCTGGCTGATGTTGATCAGCTTATTGGGATAAACCAATGAAGGCTGAATTGGAATATATGGATTCCAATCGGGTCTGGGATCTTGTAGAAATTCCAGCCAATATTAAACCCATTGGCTATAAATGGGTCTACAAGAGGAAAAGAGGATCTGATGGAAAGGTTGAGACCTTTAAGGCAAGGCTTATAGCGAAAGGTTATACTCAGAGGGAGGGCATTGACTATGAGGAAACCTTCTCACTGGTAGACATCCTTAAGTCTATCATAATACTCCTATCCATTATTGCATGCCTAGATTATGAGATCTAGAAGATGGCCGTCAAGACTGCATTCTTGAGGAGGACATCTATATGCAGCAACCAGAAGGGTTCATAGATGTTGGGAAAGGTAACTTGGCATATGTAAGCTACAAAATTCCATTTATGGACTTAAGCATGTATCTAGGAGTTGGAACATTCATTTTGACCAAGTGGCCAAATCGTTTGGCTTCATACAGAATCTGGACAAGCCTTGTGTATACAAGAAGTGTGAAGGAAAAGTGATAGCTTTTCTTATTCTTTATGTTGACAACATTCTACTCATTGGGAATGATGTAGCGGCGTTGTCAACGGTCAAGGTTTGGCTAGCTAGTACTTTCGATATGAAGGATCTAGGAAAGGCGAGCTATATTCTTGGGATAAAGCTCTTTCGAGATTATAAGCGAAAGATAATGGGATTATCTCAAGCGGGTTATATCGAAAAGGTACTAACTAGGTTTGCAATGGATAATTCGAAGAAAGGTTTGCTACCTTTCAGGCATGGTTTGGCGTTCTCCAAGGACCAGTATCCAAAGACACAGGAGGAGAGGAATCGAATTGTAGGAGTTCCCTATGGTTCGGTAGTGGGAAGTCTCATGTATGCGATGTTATGCACTAAACCAAATATTTGATTTGCCATTGGCATGGTTAGTAGATATGAATCGAATCCAGGTTCAGAGCACTAGATAGCCGTTAAGCACATTCTTAAGTACTTAAGAATGACTAAAGATTAAATGCTTATGTATGGTGGCGATGAGTTAATTCCAGTGGGATACAGTGACTCAGACTTTATGTCAGATAAAGATTCGAGGAAGTCGACATCCGAACATCTCTTTACCTTGGGAGGTGGTGTTATTAGTTGGAAGAGCATAAAGCAGAAATGCATTACAGACTCAACTACAGAAGCTGAGTATGTAGATGCATGTGAAGCCATAAAGGAAGTTGTTTGGCTCAAGACCTTCCTTATGGAACTCGGGGTGGTACCAGTGTCGCTGTCACCTATTACGCTATACTGTGATAATGGTGGGACAGTGGCACAGACCAAGGAACCATGAGAAAGGAAAGCACTTAGAGGGGAAATATCATCTAATCCGACATATAGTTCAACGTGGAGATATGACTGTCAGCAAGACTGCCACCTCTAACAATCTTGCGGATCCGTTTACAAAGGCCTTGCCACAGAAGGTCTTTGATCATCATCTAGATAGTTTAGGTCTCAAATTTAGTCCTGAATAGTTATGAGTACAAGTGGGAGTTTGTTGGGTTTGTGCCATCAAACCATTTCTTTATGTATGAGACATTGACATTTTAATACATGGTTATCAGCTTTACATTTCATTATGTATGTTTCTTTTATGAGATGATTATTAATTCGTAAGTATCATAGTAAGTAATTCGTGTGTGTATGTGATACATACAAGTGAGATACGAATTACTATTCTTTGACACTTAGAATTTTTCACAGTGGATGATGAGACTGGATATCTCATCAGGTCTAAACTGTAGCATAATTAACTACCATTGGATGGAGTGACGAATCTCAATCACTAGAGTGGAGCTCTTAGTTAATATGCTGGTGCTTGTAGTGCATTGACGGACCTGAGCTTTCCTATTGACACTTAAGACTGTCAACAGTCGATAGGAACTCATAACTTTTATAAGGTACGTGTTCTCACTCTTGAGACAATTATGAACACAGACTATCGATATGGCTGCTTTGACTTACCAATCAGTGAGGTCTATAAAAGATCAACACCTGGGTATCTTAGGTATGTCATGTTCATAGGGTTGTGAACATATAATTCAAGATACAATCTACCCTCTGATATAGAGTAAGCATTCCCTTGAGAATGTCACCAAGTAGATTACTGAGAACTGCAGTCTTATTGATAAGTAGTTATGAACATGTTTGGTAATTATGAGAGGTGAATGGGACTCAAAGAATACAAGAAGTAATCGCTATTCAGGTTGATAGTAATAGTTATCCGACTACCTGAACATGATTATGAATGCTGATGGTAGAGGGACATTAGTACACCATACAAGTCTAGTTACCGCTTCGGATATGTTCTTTTGCGTTGGAGTTCAGTTATCGTTTTATAGTGGTGTAAACGTTAACTGATCAGTTGGTTAGTTTGCTGATCAAAGAGTTTGATCAAAGAAATTAATAGCTGTTCTAAGCCAATAAAAAAAAGAGCCTAGGTGGTCCCACTCCTAGCTTCGCTAGGATGTTTGGAAAGGCACTTGAGGATGCTATCTGTCATACCCCGACGTAGCATAATTCAGGAAAGCATTTTATTTCCTTTATGGACTCGTAGGTCGTGACAAGTGAGTATGACCAATTGTCCCTGCAACAAATATCTTAACAGCATTTCTAAAAGAAAGGATACTAATAAACATAACCTCCAAAATTGAAACTTACTAAACTATTACATAAGTCCAGGTCTTAGGCACAAAAGCCCTTATTCCAAACTAACATAAAGTCTATTACAACTCCAAAATAAAAGACATAAGAAATATAAAGCAGCCTCCTGGAAAGTCTCCTGCTTCTAACTAGCATAGTCGAAGTACCCTGGCTGCTCCTGATCCTGAAAATCTGGACAAAGAGTCCAGGACGAATCAACGTCGTCAGCTTATGAAAGCTGGTGAGTAAAATAAACATGTGCTCGCAATGTATATAAAAGCATAAGATCAACAGTACAATATAAACTGATAGAACAATAGATTCAAGGTTCCAACTTCAACAAAAGTCACGGGGGAATATAGTAAGCAATAAATACGTAATCGCACATGAATCATGTAACATCTTATCTTACCAACTCTTTTTTTTTAAATAGCTCAGTTCAACTAACACATCACCTCAGATACCAGGAGTAATAACCGCTCAGTACCTAGATCGTACAACACATCGTCGCCTTGGATACCAGGAATAATATCCGATCGATATCCAAGTCACACACCATACTATCGCCTCCAATATCAGGAATACTATCCGCTCGATATTGAAGTCACGCACCACTCTGTCCCCTCAGATACCAGGAATAATATCCGATCGATATCTGGGCCGATCACAATAAACCATCACTCCGGATATCAGGAATACTATCCGCTCAATATCCTAAACGCGCGCCTTAGATACCAGGAATACTATCCGATCGATATCTAAGTCGTATACAACACTATCACCATCGCTTCAGATATCAGGAATACTATCCGATCAATATCTGAAACGCGCGCCTTAGATACCAAGAATACTATCCGATTGATATCTAAGTCGTACACAACACTATCGCCTCCAATACCAGGAATAATATCTGATCGATATTGAGGTCGCACACCAGACCGCCACTCTTTACTCTTTTCACGCTTTCTCACACACATGCATGTTGACACAACCTCGACCCTAATATGTATGTCAATGTTCACAATTTGTAGTAACAGTCGTTAATCTCAAAGCTGGATATTCGTTCAACATAAATCTCGGTCTTAACATTCTTATAAGTCCAATTCCTAACAGTGAGCCTTTAAAATAATATATTTGCCAAACAGTTCTTTAAAAAGTTTCAAAACCTTTTCCAAATAGTCCCTTATATGAAAATACCAAAACTGCTCAAACTGCCCCAGGTCGTGCGAGCGGGTCGTGCGCGCGAAAATGGATTGGTCGCGCGAGCGGGTCGCGCGAGCGAATGGGGTGAACGGGTCGCGCGAGCGGGTGGGCAGCGGGTGTCGCGCAAGCGGATCGCGCGCGCGAAGGGAGGGATGGTTCGCGTGAGCGAGCCTCGCAGGAGCGGGTCGCGCGCGCGAGTTCTTGCAGTTTCATCATCTTCCTCGTTTTTCCCCTGTTTCTGGTTCTAAACTGAATTTATACCCATTTTCAAATTCTGATTCAAACGATACATGTGATATATGGATCTCTTCAGTTTTCCGCGTAGATTAAGAATATGCAATCAATTTAAACTAATACGGATTAAATCTCTAGATATTCGCGATTAATGTGAGGATGTCCAAATTTTAAATCATTAATACGTCGCCATACGGATAAATTACTGCGTAGGATTCAAACCATAGCTTATTGGGACTAAGATCTTCCAAAATCAATTCACGGAATTGATTTTGGTTGAATTTGGTAAAACTTCAATTCAAAGCTTTAATGGTGTATCTATATATATACACATATACACACATATATACACTGAATTATACATATATATACGTTGATAGTGAGTTTATAATACTCACTGAGGGTAATTATACAGAGAATTTGAGACCAAGAGTTTCCGCCGAAGTTTCCGTCGTTAAGAATTTACTCCTCCTTTCTTGATTGATGTATATAAATCTATGTAGTTATGTATGTGTGTAAGTGACTGAATATATATATAATCTGTATGTGTGTGTATTGGTCTTGAGAGATCAAGAGATAGATGAAAGAATTGAGAGTGAATGAGAGGGAGATTGAGAGAATAGAGAGATACCGTGAGTTAGAGATGAGAGACGTGTACATATATACTGAGAAATTATTTGGGCTCCAAGCAACTACCAGAAATCGCACGGTGTGGTTGAGCTCACGTGCTCCCACACCCAAAACGCGATATAGTCGCAGCTTTAAAACAAAACTAGTATTAACTGGTTGATATATAAATACAAAAATCATATTAGTGTAGGAATTAAATTCCTGATTTATACAAAAATATAGATATTGTTTTTAAAATCATAGAAAGCATTTTCTATATTTATGGAAATTACAATTTGACCCCCAAATAAAAATTTCAAATAGAAATTAAATCGAAATAAACATTGAAATGAAATGTAATAATTATTTATTAATGGAGATTTCGCCCCTAAATCTAAGCTAACTAATCCTGAAACAACTTGGGGTATCTAGTCCTCATGTCTAACTCTAACTCCCACGACGCTTCTCCCTCGTCATGATGCCTCCACTGAACCTTAACCAAAGGAACGTCTCTTCTTCTTAGCCTCTTGATATTCTGGTCAAGAATACTCACCGGTCTATCCTTGTAGACAACATTTTGACTTGTCTCAATATCATCAAAATTAACCACATGTGAAGGATCCCGTATGTATTTTCTTAACATACTGACATGGAACACGTTATGAACACCAGACATCTTTGGTGGCAACGCGAGTCGATAAGCCACTTTCCCAACACGCTCCAATACCTCAAACGGTCCGATAAAACGAGGTGTCAACTTCCCTATTTTCTGACCAAAACGTACTACTCCCCGAACGGGTGAAACCTTAAGGAGTATATGATCTCCGACACCAAACTCCAAATCCTTTCGACGTCGATCCGCATAACTCTTGTGTCTACTCTGTGCAGTTTTCATTCTTTCCCTGACCAGTGAAATCTTCTCATTGGTCTCTCTCACCAACTCTGGTCCCAACAATTCTGTGTCTCCCACTTCAGCCCAACTCAACGGAGATCGACATGGCCGTCCGTACAAGGCTTCGAATGGTGCCATCCCAATACTCGAGTGATAACTATTGTTATACGCAAATTTGACCAACGGCAAGTGTGTCTCCCAAGACTCTTCAAAATCGATTGCATAAGCTCTCAGCATATCTTCCATAATCTGATTAACACGCTCGGTCTATCCATCAGTCTGAGGATGGAAAGCAGTACTCATCTTGAGCGAAGTCCCCATGGCCTTCTGCAAACTTTTCCAAAATCCCGAGGTAAAACGTGCATCGCGATCTGATACAATCGACACAGGCGCACCGTGCACTCGCACCACTTGCTGCAGATACATTCGACTCATCCTTTCTACTGGGTAAGTCATATTATACGCGATGAAGTGTGCAGACTTCGTCAGACGATCCACAATTACCCAAATCGCGTCATGATTCTGTTGTGACCGGGGTAGTCCAACCACGAAATCCATAGTTATGTGTTCCCACTTCCATCCTGGAATAGGTAAGGGTTGTAACAATCCCGAGGGTCTCTGATGTTCGGCCTTCACTTGTTGACAAGTCAAACATTTAGACACAAATTTGGCTACTTCTCGTTTCATCCCTTCCCACCAGAAGTTTCTCTTTAGATCTTTATACATCTTTGTTCCTCCTGGGTGTACTGTCAGTCTCGATTTATGTGCTTCTTCGAGAATATCTTTCCTCAAATCTCCAGAATCTGGCATACACCATCTGTCTCGACATCGGTATCCTCCATCGGTCCCAACCTTCCATTCTGTAGGGTCCTTTTCCGACATCTTGGCGAACCATACTTGAGACTTCTCGTCCTTCTTTTGGGCCTCGATAATTCGACTCACAAACGTTGGTTGTACCATGAGGCATCCAAAGTGTTTCCCGACACTTCCCTCAAAAATTTGCACATCAAATTCTATGATTGTCTCCAAAGCTTTCCATTCCCTCATCATCAATGAAGCAATCATTCCTTAAGGTTTCTGACTTAGGGCGTCAGCAACTACATTTGCCTTACCAGGGTGGTACTCTAATGTAAAGTCGTAGTCCTTGATTATTTCCATCCACCGGTGTTGCCTCATGTTCAGCTCTTTCTGAGTAAACAAATACTTAAGGCTCTTGTGGTCCGAGAACAAATCAAACTTCTCCCCGTAGAGGTAGTGTCTCCAGATCTTAAGTGCGAATACGACTGCTGCTAGCTCCAAATCATGAGTTGGGTAGTTCAATTCATTTGGCTTCAACTATCGTGAACCATAGGCGATAACCTTACCGTCTTGCATAAGGACACATCCCAATCCTTGATAAGAGGCGTCACTAAAAATAGTGAACTTCTCACCATCCTTTGGTATCGCAAGCACTGGCGCTGTTGTCAATCTCTCCTTCAATTCCAGAAAAGCGCGTTCATGCTTATCAGTCCATGTAAACTTCAAGTCTTTCTTAGTCAGGCCAATTAACGGGGCTGCTATCTTGGAGAAACCTTCTACAAATCTCCGATAGTAACCGGCAAGTCCCAGAAAACTTCTGACTTCTGTAGCATTGGTTGGTCGAGTCCAATTCGCCACTGCATCGGTCTTTGATGAGTCAACCGCGATTCCTTGTTGAGAGATCACATGCCCGAGAAACTTAACTTCCTGAAGCCAGAATTCACACTTGCTGAATTTAGCATACAGGCTGTGATCTTTGAGAGTCTGCATCGCAATCCGTAGATGCTGCTCATGCTCTTCCTCTGACTTGGAATAGATCAAAATATCGTTGATAAAGACAATAACGAACTGATCTAAGTATGGCTTGAATACTCTGTTCATCAAGTCCATAAACACAATCGGAGCATTCGTCATCCCAAACGGCATCACTAAGAACTCATAGTGTCCGTACCTCGTCCTGAAAGCAGTTTTAGGTATGTCTTACTTTCGCACCCTCAACTGGTGATACCCTGACCGTAGATCAATCTTAGAAAAGGTCGTGGCTCTTTGCAATTGATCAAACAGATCGTCTATCCAAGGTAAAGGATACTTATTCTTGATAGTAACCTTATTCAGTTCTCGGTAGTCAATACACAACCGCATTGTCCCATCCTTCTTCTTCACGAATAACACTGGTGCTCCCCAGGGTGAAGTACTTGGACGAACAAAACCCAACTTCTCAAGTTCTTGAACTTGTTCCTTCAGCTCCAGTAGCTCTGTAGGGGCCATCCTGTAGGGAACCTTGGTTATAGGTCGAGTGCCTGGTACCAGTTCCACACAGAATTCTATGTCCCTCTCAGGCGGTAATCCAGAAATGTCTCGGAATACTTCCTCAAATTCCTTAATCACCAGGATTGATGACACTGTCACCTCTGCACTGACAACCTCAATGTTTGCTAGGCATCTGGTGAAGAACATATCACCTGAAGGGTTACATTGGAAATCAAAGAGTCGATTCCCATTGTCCGCAAATGTGATCCTCTTCCTTGCACAATCCAACTTCGCATGATTCTTCTCGAGCCAATCCATTCCCAAGATTATACCAAATTCTTTCATCGACAGAACCACCAAACTCACCAAAAGTTCACGGTCTCCTAACCGTAGAGGGCAATCCTTACATACATGTAATAACTTGACGGTGGTCCCTAAGGGTGAGACAGCACTCAAAGCTTCATCTAAACGTTGCGGTACTATACCCAACTTCTGAATAGTCTTAATAGATATAAAGGAATGTATAGCACCCGTGTCAAATAAAACTTTAACATGAGAGTTAAACAAGGTTAGAGTACCTTCCACTGCTCGTTGCTCAGGCAGTCCCTCCTCATAAGCACCTTCTTCATAACCTGTTTCTTCATAACCAGCGGCCTCGGGAATAACAGTATTTAGGCGAGCATGTCCTTGCTGACCGTGATTGCCTCTCCTAGGAGCCTTGCATTCCAGACTTATGTGACCTGGCATGCCACAATTATAGCACACAATGTTCGGACGATCAGCACGCCTAGGTGCCCTGCAATCTTTAGCTCGGTGACCAGGAACTCCACAATTGAAGCAATTATTATTTTTGGCCCCTTCTATTGCTAGAGGCTCATACTGCTGAGCTGCTTGTGTCTGCTGAGGTTTCTTCCCCCCATCCCAGGTCTGTTTCTGTCCCTGATGGTACTCAGGTTTCTATCCGGGATAGCCCTTTTGCGGAGGTCGATTTCCATATGGCTTCGGATTCTGACAACCATCATTCTCCAACCCCGTAGCCAATCTCACCAGAGCTTCAAATGACTGGCCCAAATGTCCCATAGTCAAATATCGGAGAGACAGGTTGAGACCTCGGTGATATTTCTTGATCTTCTTCTGGGGCGTGTCCACCATGTGTGGAGCAAAGCGGGACAACCGTTCAAATCGAGTAGTGTACTCACGAACTGTCAAATTCCCTTGAGTCAACTCCATAAACTCTTTCTCTCTCTTGTCCTTCTCTTCTTCAGGGAAATACTTCTCGAGAAACCTTTCCTTGAACACCATCCACGGCATTCTCCTTGCAGCTTCTTCCCCTATGGTCACCTTTTCTGCATCCCACCAATCAGCCGCTGCATAAGACAGCTGAAAGATAGCCAGACGCTTCTTCTCCAGATCAGTGCAGTCTATGGTCTCAAAGATACGCTCCATCTGGCGTAGTCACTGTTCCGCTTGCCACGGTTCATCAGTCCCAGCAAAATACTCAGGTCGCAGGGCATGAAACTCCTTGAGAAGCTTGTCTCCAATCTGGTGGGCTTGCCTTCCATTCCCGTTATGATTCCCATTCTGATTATTGTTCCTCATGTTCTGATCGCTAACCCTCTCCAATCTCCTTACAAAAGCCTCAAACATTCCGGTTGGATCTACTACCGGGGGTGCAGCTTCAATAGCGGGACGATTCCTGAGATTTCTTCCAGCCATATAATCGAGAGAACGGTACCTATCCATTGATCAACAAGAAATCGGTCAATCTCTCGAGAAGAAAGAAAATTCTCAACGATAGAAAGCAACTAAACACGGAACGAAGTCGAACTATCTTATCTTAATTCTATCTTAACGGTAGATCCTATGTGTTCTGGACAATTGGTCAATCCATAACCAGGCTCTGATACCAAAAAGCCTGTCACGCCCCGACGTAGCATAATTCAGGAAAGCATTTTATTTCCTTTATGGACTCGTAGGTCGTGACAAGTGAGTATGACCAATTGTCCCTGCAACAAATATCTTAACAGCATTTCTAAAAGAAAGGATACTAATAAACACAAGCTCCAAAATTGAAACTTACTAAACTATTACATAAGTCCAGGTCTTAGGCACAAAAGCCCTTATTCCAAACTAACATAAAGTCTATTACAACTCCAAAATAAAAGACATAAGAAATATAAAGCAGCCTCCTGGAAAGTCTCCTGCTTCTAACTAGCATAGTCGAAGTACCCTGGCTGCTCTTGATCCTAAAAATCTGGACAAAGAGTCCAGGACACATCAACGCCGTCAGCTTATGAAAGCTGGTGAGTAAAATAAACATGTGCTCGCAATGTATATAAAAGCATAAGATCAATAGTACAATATAAACTGATAGAACAATAGATTCAAGGTTCCAACTTCAACAAAAGTCACGGGGGAATATAGTAAGCAATAAATACGTAATCGCACATGAATCATGTAACATCTTATCTTACCAATTCTTTTTTTTTAAATAGCTCAGTTCAACTAACACATCACCTCAGATACCAGGAGTAATAACCGCTCAGTACCTAGATCGTACAACACATCGTCGCCTTGGATACCAGGAATAATATCCGATCGATATCCAAGTCACACACCATACTATTGCCTCCAATATCAGGAATACTATCCGCTCGATATTGAAGTCACGCACCACTCTGTCCCCTCAGATACCAGGAATAATATCCGATCGATATCTGGGCTAATCACAATAAACCATCGCTCCGGATATCAGGAATACTATCCGCTCAATATCTAAAACGCGCGCCTTAGATACCAGGAATACTATCCGATCGATATCTAAGTCGTATACAACACTATCACCATCGCTTCGGATATCAGGAATATTATCCGATCAATATCTGAAACGCGCGCCTTAGATACTAGGAATACTATCCGATCGATATCTAAGTCGTACACAACACTATCGCCTCCAATACCAGGAATAATATCCGATCGATATTGAGGTCGCACACCAGACCGCCACTCTTTACTCTTTTCACGCTTTCTCACACACATGCATGTTGATACAACCTTGACCCTAATATGTATGTCAATGTTCACAATTTGTAGTAACAGTCGTTAATCTCAAAGCTGGATATTCGTTCAACATAAATCTCGGTCTTAACATTCTTATAAGTCCAATTCCTAACAGTGAGCCTTTAAAACAATATATTTGCCAAACAGTTCTTTAAAAACTTTCAAAACCTTTTCCAAACAGTCCCTTATATGAAAATACCAAAACTGCACAAACTGCCCCAGGTCGCGCGCGCGAAAATGGATTGGTCGCGCGAGCGAATGGGGAGAACGGGTCGCGCGAGCGGGTGGGCAGTGGGTGTCGCGAGAGCGGATCGCGCGCGCGAAGGGGGGGATGGTTCGCGCGAGCGGGTCGTGAGCGCGAGTTCTTGCAGTTTCATCATCTTCCTCGTTTTTCCCCTGTTTCTGGTTCTAAACTGAATTTATACCCATTTTCAAATTCTGATTCAAACGATACATGTAATATATGGATCTCTTCAGTTTTCCGCGTAGATTAAGAATATGCAATCAATTTAAACTAATAGGGATTATATCTCTAGATATTCGCGATTAATGTGAGTATGTCCAAACTTTAAATCATTAATACGTCACCATACGGATAAATTACTACGTAGGATTCGAACCATAGCTTATTGGGACTAAGATCTTCCAAAATCAATTCACGGAATTGATTTTGGTTGAGTTTGGTAAAACTCCAATTCAAAGCTTTAATGGTGTATCTATATATATACACATATACACGCATATATACACTGAATTGTACATATATATACGTTGAGAGTGAGTTTATAATACTCACTGAGGGTAATTATACAGAGAATTTGAGACCAAGAGTTTCCGCCGAAGTTTCCGTCGTTAAGAATTTACTCCTCCGTTCTTGATTGATGTATATAAATCTATGTAGTTATGTATGTGTGTAAGTGACTGAATATATATATATATAATCTGTATGTGTGTGTATTGGTCTTGAGAGATCAAGAGATAGATGAGAGAATTGAGAGTGAATGAGAGGGAGATTGAGAGAATAGAGAGATATAGTGAGTTAGAGATGAGAGACGTGTACATATATACTGAGAAATTATTTGGGCTCCAAGCAACTACCAGAAATTGCACGGTGTGGTTGAGCTCACGTGCTCCCACACCCAAAACGCGATATAGTCGCAGCTTTAAAACAATACTGGTATTAACTGGTTGATATATAAATACAGAAATCATATTAGTGTAGGAATTAAATTCCCGATTTATACAAAAATATAGATATTATTTTTAAAACCATAGAATGCATTTTCTATATTTATAGAAATTACAATTTGACCCCCTAATAAAAATTTCAAATAGAAATTAAATCGAAATAAACATTGAAATGAAATGTAATAATTATTTATTAATGGAAAAGAAATACAGGGTGTTACACTATCAAGACATGTTCGATGGATTGAAGTTGTTTCGATCAATTGAAGGCTTTACAGTTCGATCGATCGAAGGTATTTCAATCGATCGAGTCTTCAATTGATCAAAGCCACTTCGATCGATTGACAGTTAGGCCGGTTCTGGGAATCTATAAATAGGGCAGCTATGTCCAGAAATTAGAGTTTGTGGTTTTAATATACCAGAAGCTGCAGAAACTGTTTTAGGATTCCCAAACCTTCTTCATCCTCTCTATTAGGGTTCCCACCAACCCTAGTCTCTCCGGGAGCATCCATAGGAGTCATAAGAGTGAAGACAACCTAGTGGAGGCTACTGCACCATCAAGAAGGTTGAAGATTTCTGAATTGGGTTCAAGACACACAGGTATATTTCTAGTCTCCTCTTGTATGCATCTATAGAGTTAAGGAGTAGTAGATCCGGGCTACCAATAAGTTTTTGTAACTTAATATTTTTGCTGCACATTTAAAATAGATACGTTTTGGAACACTAGTTTTGATTTGCATGTTGATCTAAGGAACTGGTTTTGAAACTGCATCATCACATATCTATTTCTGCAGCAGTTTTGCAGCAGAATACAAATCTATGATTGCATTAGATGCATGGTGAGTTCAATAGATTGAAATCGAACCTTTCTATTCTCAAGCGATCAAACAATCTTCGATCGATCGAGAGCGATTCTCTGTCCAGGTATTCTTTTCACAGTTTTAAAAGTTTTTAAAATTGTATACTTTAATTTACATTATTCTGAAAATTTTCAAATCATTATGTGAAACTGAATGTTCTGTTCAATCGATCGAACATCGAAGGTTCGATCGATCGAACCTTTATCAATCGATCGATGTGCGACAGAGAACTAAGATGTTGTTTTTAAGTTCTAATTTAGTACATAAAGAGCTTATGTACTGTGTGAATCAATTAAGGGTTCCAATAGTTACATATATATTTACTGTATATGCGTGGATGTGCGTACGACTAACCTTTTTGTAGCAAAGATTTAGTCCACCATCTCCCATGGCACCAAGCCTCTTTAAATTTTGTATTTAAATGTTTGAGATTGGTGTATGTTGTATTTAATTTTGGTTTGGTTTTAAGGCATGTGTAAAGGGCGCTGCGACTTCAATCCTACGAATAGGAAAGTCGCACTGGTTTCGCTAGCCTTTTATTTTATTGTTGTTTTCTAATTCTAGATAAATTGTAAGCTTCGAAAGAAGCATAGGGCCAATGTAATAGAATTGGAAAATCCATGAAGATGGAGGAGTAAGCCATTGTCCAAGAAGATGGAGCTGGAGGCGATCAAACCAAGAAGGAGGTTCTATAGAGATAGAGCCATGGAAAATAGAGGTATCGTTTGAATGTCATTATATTCATTTTAGTTTTTTGTTTTATGTGCTTGGTTTATGATTGACATTTAATTATATTGTTACTACTTGCATACACGTAAAACACGTTTTCTAAAATAAAATTCAAAAATCATTTCAATGCATTAGTAAACATTAGATGTTTATGGGTAATGTGTGGAAATAATTTTTCCAAAAACAAAATCCTTTACTATCAAATCTAGTGGGAGAGGGTGTTATTTATAACACCCACAATCTTCCATTAATGGTTCATTGTAAGATGAGTAGTGCATTTTGTGTCACCTTACTATGGGTGATCATTCCATACGGAGGGTACACTACTCATTGGTTACTAGACGTGAACTTTCTATGGATAGGATCAATCATACGTGTTAGAACTCTAACCTTCGTCAACGGTACACTGGACGTCTTCAACATTCCATACGCATCACAGACATCTTCAATAGAGAGGCGCACTACAAACTCTAACCATCCCACGTCCACCCGGCTCGTCAGTCGTTGATCTTATGGATCCAAAGTACACATATCTCATTGTAGACACCCCATTTTGTCGGCTATCAGATTTAGGAGACCCGTAGCTTGGTGGTTCACAATGATCGTAAAAGACTCAAAAGGACTCTCGGAAGTCAGCTCTATCTCTCAGAATGCTCAGAATGACCAAAATGCCCTTGAAAGTCCGAAAACTCCCAGATTTGGTCCCAAAGTTCTGAAAACATGCTACGTCGTAAGAAAAGTGATAAAATGAGTTTTTTAAATAAAACCGGAAGAAATCGTCAGCTCCCCGAGACCCCCGGAAGTCCCGGAGGTTCCCCGAAAGTCCCCGTTGACCGGTTTGACCAAGGTTTGACCAGGTTTGACCAGAGTTTGACCAAGTTTGACCAAGTTTGACTGAAAATGTCTGAATTCACCAGAACCATTCTAAATCATGAGAAAAGTATTAAAACAAGTTCCAAAAGAAAATCGAGCGAAAACATCAGCTCCTGGGAGCTCCCAGAGGTTCCCAGAACTTCCCGGGAATCCCAGGTTTGACCGGTTTGACCAAGATTTGACTTTGGAATCGGGGAACCGAAACGATTTTCAAATATTTTTCATGGATACTAGAGGTCAATAGCTTTCCAACGGTATATCGCACATAATTTCTGGATTTAAAACGAATTTATTATGAATTTCCAAAGGCGAAAAAGGCGATCAAATCGGCTTTTATCGCGAATACCGCAAAACTTTTCAAAGTGACCTATCCCCGAACTATTTTTTATGTAAAGTAGACTCCATTACCTTTCCAACGGTATATCACAACCTCAATTTGGAGTTCGTACGCATTTTCTGTGAATTTTGGACGAAATAGGGCCTTTTCGCGAATACCGGAACTTCGGGGGGCCTAAACAGCATTATCCAGACGAAGGGAGGAGCAGTGCCGCCGCGGCACTGGCCCACTGCCGCCGCGGCAGTGGCCCAGTGCCGCCGCGGCACTCACCTCCAGAACAGTAAGTTTTTGTAAATATTTTGGTGGTCCCATTTTGATTAATTAAAATCCAAAACGACGTGGTTTCATGATTTCAGATGTTTGGGACCAATGGGAGTACTTTCTAAATCCCAAAAACACCCCAAGTTGGCCTATATAAACACCCCATTACTCCTCATTTTGAGGGAGTCAAATGCAAGTTTAGAGAAAGTTTGGGAGAGAAAGTGTAGAGATAAGGTTAGAGTGGAGAGAAAAGAAGCTTTCTTCTTTGATTTTTCAAAACAAAAGTGAGTTTCTAACTTTGTTTTTACTTCATTACTTCCATTTACTTCAACATTCAATACTCCCAACCACCATTTTAGTGAGCATTCAAGAGTGTGGAAGCTTCTTCCATGTCTAGTGTCATTACATATGAGTGATACACCAATCTACAAGTCTCATGCTTCATGAATATCATCTATTGATTATCATCTACTTGCTTGATTATATATATGTTCATCTCTCCTCATCTCATTTCTTTTTATTTTCTTTATTTACTTACTAGTTCATCATCATCTAAGTGATGACATGAAGTTTGGGGTGAGTGAATCCTTATGGATAGTAGCTCTTGACCACAAAAACATGTTTGATAGATGATGATCATAACCTCAATACTTCCAAGGTATTCTTGGAATGTATTGAAGTTATGCCCAAAAAATAAAATAAATCTCTCCAACAATCTTGGAGATTCTTAATGATGAGTTTGGTGTTAGTATTCTAAGTGGTCATAATCCTTATTGAGTGTTGGAAATATGTTTTCAAAACATCTATTTCAAAACCCCCCTCTCAATCCCTCTCATTTGATTTCAAGAAATAAAACTTTGTTTTCTTCAATATCTCTAGAACAATGACCCAAAACAGTGAGCTGTTCAGATTCAGAGATTTGTTTTGAATTAAATACTCAAGTTATGATGATTAAACCACTTGGAAAACCTTCTTAATACATCATAGTTTGTCCCTAATTTTTCCCATCAATTATAGAAATATGAGAGTATTTGTTTTGGATGTGAGAAGTTCACATTCATAATCTGCCTCTGTTCTCACAGAATGTTCACCCAACTTCTTGCACTTATTCTGGACATTTTCATCACTGTACATATACCTTTTCCATTTTTTTTATAAAACTTGGGTCTCTTAGGAAACTTTTGGTATATAATGGGTCATCATAAACCTTTTCTTTGATTTATGAAAAATCATACAAAATCAGTCAACAGTGCAGCTTTTGTTTCTGAGTCATGTGTACATTCTGATTTTTTTCTTTTAATCTGTGATAGCTATTGATGTTTGGCTTTTTGAGTTATTTTCTAGACACAATAAGAATGATCTCAGATTTTTCTCACATATTTCTAGGCACGTTTGACCTCCCATTATAATGTTGCAAAGTGCCATATGCAGTCTGTCCACTATTCACAGCAAGCACATTTCAACTTTTATTCTTTGATTTGATGCTCATATGCATTCCAAATTAGCTCACATCTTAGGAAGTAGTTCATACTACATTTGTATATATCCCATGTTGATTTAATCCATTCATTCATGCACATTTTAGACTTCTAAGTCATTTTAGAAATCCATGAACACAAAACACACTACAACCTTTGCACATTTTTAGGTTCATACAATACATTCATGCAAGATTTGGGGTTTTTGTAACTCTTAATCCAAGAAGAACATAAGGAATGAACTCGATCACCCGTTCATGCTTCCCCTTGATCTAATCATCCTTTCTCATCCGTCCCGGGGATTGAGAGGTCTTCTTTTATCAAAGAATAACATGCATCATACTAGCTTGCTAAGCATCCTTGTTTTCTTTGACTATTTGTTTCAAGAACAATTTATGTCCCCTTTAGATTAGGAAAACTTGATTAATTGATATATGATTAGACGATTTTTCCTAGGTTTATTTGTGTGATTTTCACTTTACATTGTATGATATTTGACTTAGATTTTATGAATGATATCTTATCTTTTGATTTTCAATTTCAAGATTCTTATGTGATGTAATATACTATCATAGTATTAATTGCCGAACCAAACCTAGTATAAGATGATTATTTGGATGCTAATTGAGGCCCGTCGAAAGATGGGGCGAGTTGAGGGTGTTTTAGTCGCGACAAAGGCTCCTTCCTCTCTCGTACCAAAACCCCGAACCAAGTTCTTTGGTTATGAAGGGCCGGTGCCCTTTATCCATTTGGGTGAGTCAAAATTAGGTTTCTTGGTTCCTTAAAGACCAAGTGGCGACTCTGTATCTGTTTTCAACAGACCTTTTCTTTTCCTTTTCAAAACAATCTCAAACAAGAGAAGTGGTCCGAGCCCGGTGTCCACAATCTGGCGACTCTGCTGGGGATTTTATTTTTTTTAAAACAAAATAATACAGAGGTTTGACTCATAAGAAGCATCCTTAAAATCATCTTTTTACTGTGTTTTGGTTCACCGCATTGCACTCTTGCATTTTCCCCCCCCCCCCCCCCCGACTGTGTCTGAAACGCGGCGCTGACATTGTTCAGGTCTTGCTGTGCCAGGACACAAGTCACCGTTGATACTGTACCTTCCAAGGTATATCAAAAAGAGTAAAAACCTCCGTACTGTCTCCCTGACGGTATATTGGAACTCTCGTCAACGGACCCTCTTTGACTAAACCCAGCCTTTGCATATAGATTCCTGTAGAACCTTTCATAGGACTGTTCATTTATCTTTTCAGATAGGACAACATGATATAACTGCTGTATGCCCTGATGGGATTACCTGAGCGGTGTAGACGCTTGTGTGACATAGAACAGAACCTCTTTCTTATGATTCCCAAGGCAATCACTCATATGTGGTCACATTGAGTTGACCTGCCTAAGCATCATGACAAGGATGTCTGCTCCATGCTCGCAAAGATATACACCGCACACCTTGTTTGTCGGTCTTGAGACATAGGAGTATGAAAACCTGCTAGAAAGTATGATCACTATAACCGTACTTACCAGTTTCTCCCAGAAACTCTGTCCGAATATCCCAGATATGACCATATTGACCAGTTTCTCCCAGAAACTCTGTCCGAATATCCCAGATATGACCATATTGACCAGCTTCTCCCAGAAACTCTGTCCGAATATCCCAGATATGACCATATTGACCAGTTTCTCCCAGAAACTCTGTCCGAATTTCCGGGGTATCTTGGAAATCCGTGTTATCCCTTGGTGATCATACTAGAAAGTAAGGTTAGCACACTCTGTATGGCTAGGACCTTATTTGTTTAGCTGCTATCTGTTAGAAATAGGAGCATCATATAGATTAGGGCTTACATCCGCATGTTTGTCCCATTTGCATGCACCATTCCCCATCAATTTGCACGCACTGTTTCGAGTCGGTCCACATCACTATCTTTGTCTGCCTAAAGTCACCACTGTCAAAGATCTAATCTAGCCCTTTCAAAATCTGTCAGGTCAGTATAGATTCCCAAGGTCAGCAGTCAGGGTCTTATTCGTGGGTCAGAAGTGCAGATAATCGGTTAATCAGAATCAGTCCGACAGCTTACGTCAGCATGAATAGGGAAGAGTTGGAAAACAAGGTTACTGAATTGGGAGCGACTATAAGCCAACAATCAGACAGTCTAGCCCAAGTCCTAAAATTCATGGAACAACTGAATCAGCAACAGCCGCGACCTCCGCCCGAGTTTCCGCCACCAGGGTTTGAGCCTCCTCTACACGAGAATAATGGGGAGGAAAACTGGTTTCAAGGGGTCCCACCGCTTACGTATGAGAAAAAGCTCCAAGAAAAGTTGGACAAGGTCGATAAACTGGAAAGCGTGCTCAGAAAAAGCAAGGGTATCGACGATTACATGTTGGATCTGGAAGGCCTCTTCGAGCCTGTCAAGCTGAAACTGCCAGAGAATTTCAAAATGCCTGCCATCGATCGCTTTGATGGAACGGGAAACCCGAAAAGCCACGTGAAGCTATGTATGAGTATCTTCCAGTCCATGGGTTGCACCCACGAGCACATTGCGATGCTATTCCCGCAAACTCTGGCAAAATCTGCACTATCGTGGTTCCTAACCTTGGAAGCCTCCAAAACCCGGGCCTGGGAGGACATTGTCCGAGTCTTTGTCGATCATTACTCTTACAATCAAGAGCTGGACGTCACCGTCAGGGATTTGGAAACAACCCGGCAAAGCAACAATGAATCCTTCGCTGCATTTCTGAGCAGATGGAGGAACAAGGTAGCCCAAATGACCCACCGGCCAATCGAGAAAGAACAGGTAAGGATGCTCATCCGGAATCTGCAGCCGCTCTATCATGAGAAATTATTCTACCAGTCCATCTCCACCTTTGAGGAGTTGTTTGAAGTCGGAACCCGAATCGAAGATGCTATCAGGGAGGGGAAGATCAAGAAGGAAGACCCTCCGAGCCAGCCAAGAAGGCCCAACTACCCCCGGAATCCCCCGGATGTCAATGCCCTTAGCGGCCAACCCATGGCATATCCTCCGAGGCCATACCAACCCTCCAACCAGGCAAAATCCTCCAACCGCCCTTTCCAGAAAAAGCCCCTTCGCAGTTTTGCCAAGCTAGAAATCTCTCTCTCCTCAGCCCTAGATCGCCTCCTCAAAAAAGGCCATCTCCAATTACTCCAGCCTCGAAATACCCCGCTCCCGCCTAACTGCGATATGTCCAAGCGATGTACTTACCACCAAGCCCCCGGCCATAACACTGATGATTGCATGCGCCTCCGCCACGACATCCAAGACCTCATCGACCAGAATATCATCGAGCCGCCACCAAAGCAGCCTCATATCACCCAAAATCCTCTACCAAACCACCAAAATGTCAACCTCATTGAGTCCAGTCCCGTACCCTTCAACCCTGCTACTTATATCACCCCCCTAGGACAACCCTTGCTTTACATTGACATCCCGGATTCTGAGGGGATTCATCTGATCGGAGGGGAGAATGACGAGTGGCAGCAGCAGCTTGACGACGAGCAGGACTTGTTCTTCCTGGAAGAGCATGACCTAGGGGCGGTAGACCTCAAATGGTATGACCCTAACGACGAGAGTGATGCTTCCATCTGGAACGAGCCAGAAAAGCCATTTGTGGGAACGGATTGTGATTGGTTTAAAAAGGATGGGACTGTAGAAGGGCCTACTCCTGCTGAGATTGATCACCTAACCAGGTCAGGCCGCCATTATCAGCCTCCACAGCCTGCCACCGAAGCCATCGAAAAAGGTCCAGTTAAAGACAAGGGGAAGGGCAAGATGGATGAGGTCATCGAAGAAGACAATGAGCTGATCAAGCAGCTAAAGAAAACCCAAGCGCATCTCTCGATGTGGGATATTATGGTGACATCTTATAAGCACAGGCAAGCCGTGTTAAATGCCTTGGCTGGGATTGAAGTCCCCATCGACGCCGCGCCAGAGGACATGGTAACTTTCTTGGGTGCACTTACCCCCGACCCCATCATTACATTCTCCGACGAGGACTTGCCGCCAGAGGGATCCGCGCACAACAAGGCGTTATACATTACTGTGGGATGTAAGGAGCAACAGGTGCCGTTTTGTCTAGTCGATACAGGTTCTGCTTTGAATGTTTGTGCCTTAAGAACTGCCACTGCTTTGGGGGTCAGTATCCTCGACATTACGCCATCTGTGCAATCCGTGAGGGCCTATGACAACACTAGAAGAAATGTGATGGGAACTGTTTCTCTCCAAATCCGGGTGGGATCTTTGGTGAGCACCGAGATTTTTCAAGTCATGGACATACCCGCCTCGTTCAATCTGCTAATTGGGAGACCCTGGCTTCACGCCAACAAAGCTGTATCATCCACTGTGCATCAAATGATCAAGTACATTCATGAGAGGGAGGTAAAGGTCATCCTTGGTAATAGTTGGGGAAGTGAGGCCTTCCCGAATTACGCTCCCATTTTTGAAGTCCAAATACCTGAACTGGAAGAAGGAGAAATCGGAGGATTCTTCATGGAAGAAGTTCATGTGATCGAAGACGAAGACCGATTCCCTGAGGTCCACTCCGCAGTCGTCAACATTGTCCGTAAGATGAACTACTTCCCCGGAATGGGGTTGGGTCGGCGCCAGCAAGGAATTCGGGAATTCCCGCAGATCAAAGGACAACAAGGCACTTTCGGATTGGGGTACAAGCCCACTGATGAGGACGTCGAGCTACAAAGGCCATGGAAGAAGAGGGTGAAGGGTCTCCCGCCATACCACAAGACTTTAAATGGACAATTCATCAAGGAAGGGGATGATTTCCCTTACTTCGGGTTCCCTGAACCATGGATCCATCGAACCACCGGGAGAAGGCACCCTGGGCTTGAAATCTTCGCTGACTGCGAGAGGCCCCCATATCAAGACCCGTTCTACCCCGAAGAAGTTGAAAAGACCCCAGAGGAAGACTGGTTAAAATACCTTGACACTGAGGCGATCAAGAAGATGTGGGAAGAATCCGCTGAAGAGGAAGAGAAGAAGAGGGCCAAGAGCCAAGATGATCAGATCAAGCCTGCTGCGGAGGGTCTGAGCAACCAGGCTGTAGAGTCATCTGTCTGTGTCTCCCAATCCCCTATCCCCCCAAAGTCTGTACTACCAGTTATCGAGTCTGTACTGGAGTCGGCTGCTGTAAGCCCACCACTATCCAATGTAATCACTTCACCTGTCATGAATGAAATGAAAGACGATTCTGCTTACTCCTCTGTGTCTGACACTTGTGAATGCACAGATCCCTCCGAGGATCTCCCAATCGAACTAAAGCAACTAATTGAAAAACCACCTGCTTATGAAATAATCGAAGATACTTTATCAGTTAACCTAGGTGAAATAGATAATCCACAGATTGTGCAAATTGGCTCAACCCTTAATAAAGAAGAAAAAGAAAAATTAACCCTCTTGCTAAAAGAGTTCAAAGATGTTTTTGCTTGGTCTTACGAAGACATGCCTGGGGTCGATCCCGACATCGTCCAACATCATATTCCTCTCCTCCCTAATTCCAAACCTGTCAAGCAGAAACTAAGGCGCATGAGACCGGAATGGGCACTCAAGGTTAAAGAAGAGGTGGAGAAGCAGTTCAAGGCAGGGTTCATCATTGTCACCGAATACCCGGAATGGGTTGCCAACATCGTGCCAGTCCCGAAGAAGGATGGGAAAGTTCGTGTGTGCGTCGACTTTCGTGATCTAAACAAGGCCAGTCCCAAGGATGACTTCTCGCTTCCCCACATTGACGTTTTGGTAGATAACACCGCAGGACATGAGCTACTGTCTTTCATGGATGGCTTCTCAGGGTATAATCAGATTCTAATGGCGCCAGAAGATCGGGAAAAGACGACGTTCACCACCCCTTGGGGAACCTACTGTTATAGAGTAATGCCCTTTGGGCTCAAGAACGCGGGGGCAACGTACCAAAGAGCTGCCACCACTCTGCTGCATGATATGATTCACAAAGAGGTAGAAGTATATGTAGACGACATGATTGTAAAATCCAAGGATAGAGAAGGGCACCTGGTAGCGCTGGAAAAGTTCTTCGAAAGGTTGCGCAAATACAAGATGAGGCTGAATCCAAAGAAATGCACTTTCGGCGTAACCTCCGGTAAACTCCTGGGTTTTCTCATCACACAAAGGGGAATAGAGGTGGACCCCTCTAAGATCAAGGCAATCCTCGAAATGACGTCACCACGGAATGAAAAAGAAGTACGGGGGTTCCTCGGAAGAATCCAGTTCATCAGCCGCTTCATTTCTAAACTCACAGCTACATGCGATCCTCTGTTCCGATTGTTGAGAAAAGGGGAGAAGTTCCAATGGGATGACCAATGCCAAGCCGCTTTCGATAAAATAAAAGCCTACCTTCAAAATCCACCTGTCCTTTCACCACCTACTCCTCGTAAGCCCTTATTCCTTTACCTGTCTGTCTCCGAAAATGCCATGGGTTGCATGCTAGCCCAAGAAGGAGAAGAAAGCCACTCCGAAAAAGCCATATATTACCTCAGCAAGAGGATGACTGTGTATGAGCTCAACTATTCTACCCTCGAAAAAACTTGTTGGGCCTTGGTTTGGTGCACCCGCCGACTAAGGCACTACATGCTGGCCTTTCCAGTTGTGCTCATATCCCGCATGGATCCTCTAAAATACCTTCTCGAAAAACCCGCCCTGACCGGTCGTATATCCCGTTGGTTACTTCTATTATCCGAGTTCGATATCAAGTATGTTACGAGCAAGTCAGTAAAAGGGAGAACCGTAGCTGAGCATCTCGCAGAGCATGCCGTTGACTCCGAAGAAAGTGGGGACTTTCCGTTTCCGGACGAGAATATCATGGAAATCAAGGAAGAACAGTGGAAGTTGTACTTTGATGGAGCGGCCAACATGAAAGGATACGGAGTAGGGATGATTCTCGTATCACCAAACGGGGATCATACTCCATTAGCGGTCAAGCTCAACTATAACTCCACCAACAACACCGCCGAATATGAAGCGTGCATTCTGGGGATGGAAGCAGCCTTAGAACTGAGGGTTCAGAAGTTAGACGTCTTCGGGGACTCAAACCTCATCATATCTCAAGCTAGAGGAGAATGGAAAGTAAAAGAAGAAAGGTTGAAGCCCTATCATGATCGTCTCGACCAGCTCAAGAGGCAGTTCAAGGATATCACATTCCTCTACTTGCCCAGGGAAGAGAACCAGTTGGCAGATTCGTTGGCTACCTTAGCCTCCATGATCAAGATTCCTGTGGGGGTCAAGATGATGCCTTTGGTAATAGAGCAGAGGTACGAGCCTTCGTTCAATATGATCGCCGCAATCGACGAAGAAGAGAATGAAATGCCGTGGTATCGGGATGTTTGGGATTTCATAGAAAAGGGGATATACCCCCAAGAGTCCACCGAGAAAGACAAAAGGGCCATTAGAAGATTCGCCGCACAATTCGTCATTTGCGGTGGGAAATTGCTGAAGAAAGGATATAATGGTCACAACCTAACCTGCTTGTTCGGAAAGAGTTCCAAAAGAATGATGGAAGAAATACACGAGGGGGTATGCGGTCCACACATGAACGGTCACATGCTGGCTAAGAAAATCATAAGACAAGGGTACTACTGGACAACATTGGAGAAAGATTGTTGTGAGTACGTGAGGAGGTGTCACAAGTGCCAGATTCATGCAAACATGATGCATACACCACCATCCCTTCTGTACAGCATGACTTCGCCTTGGCCATTCTCAACCTGGGGAATCGACATCATTGGCGAGATCGTTCCGAAAGCCTCAAATGGAAATCGGTACATCCTGGTGGCCATAGACTACTTCACAAAATGGGTAGAAGCTGCATCTTACACCAAGTTGGGGGCCAAAGAAGTGGCCAAATTCATCAAAAGAAATCTCATCTGCCGTTATGGAGTTCCTCATGAGATTATTTCGGATAACGGAAGTCATTTCAAGGCAGAAGTCAGGGATCTGTTCGAGGAATACAAGATCACTTATCACAAGTCGTCGCCGTATAGGCCGCAAACCAATGGGGCAGTCGAAGCTGCAAACAAGAATATCAAGGCCATACTGCAGAAATCGGCCGATACCTACAAAGACTGGCATGAAAAGCTACCGTTCGCGCTTTGGGGATACAGAACGTCGATAAGGACGTCCACGGGAGCAACTCCTTACTCGCTGGTATATGGGATGGAAGCGGTACTCCCGGTCGAGATAGAACTGCCGTCTCTACGCGTGATGGCAGAATGTGAAATTTCATAATCAGATTGGTTGAAAGAAAGATACGAGGAATTGGCCCTCATAGATGAAAAGCGCCTAGCGGCGGTGGACCATGTCCGAATCTATCAAAAGAGAATAGCCCGTGCTTTCAACAAAAGGGTTCGCCCAAGGAAGATTGTCAAGGGCGACCTTGTCCTTAAGGAATTGCGAGCTCCGATCTTTGACCCCCGTGGGAAGTTCAAACCTAAATGGGTAGGCCCTTACATCATCAAAACAATCCTTTCTGGAGGAGCAGCTTACCTCATGGACCTCGATGGTGTCGAATTCAAAGAACCGATCAACATGGATCGCCTCAAAAAGTACTATGCTTGACAAAAATAACCATTTCTTTCAAGCCTTGCCTTGAACTACGCTTGACCTGATTCCCACTCGGGGATACGTAGGCAACCACATCGGTTCGGTCGCTCCACCAACAAAAATAACCTTTCCTTTCAAAACCTTGGCCCGAACTACGTTGGACCTGATCCCCGCTCGGGGGTACGTAGGCAGACTTTCAAAAAGAAAAAAAAAGGGGTGGCTCGCTAGGTCGAAAATCCGAAAGGACGCCTAGGCAAAAATTAGAGCTAAATCCAAAGTGAGCAATAACAAAAGAGAGAAAATAGCTCGCTAGGTTACCTCCTTGGTGCCTAGGCAAAAATTATGAGCACGTGAGAAAATAAAGTCGCGGTACTTACCATAACCCAAAAACTACCCTCCACACTAGGGGCAAACTTCGGCCACTCGCCTCGTTTGCCTGAACCTCTTCTAAACTAGGGGCAAACGTCGGTCATCTACCTCGTTTGCCTCACAACCATATATATCCCAAACTAGGGGCAAACTTCGGCTACCCGCCTCGTTTGCCTCTAACAAACCCAGCATGCTCAAGCAAGTACCAAAAGCAACGACTAATTGAAATCTCAAGTTACAACATGTTTTCAGAAAGCTAAAATGCATAAAATGAGATTCCCAAAATAACCAAGGTTCACCGATAAACAAACTTTGAATATTACATAAGCAGGAATAATCGAAGAAATAAAAGTCTTTCAAAAAAAAAAAAAAAAAAAAAAAAAAAAGAAAAGCAACCACATGTTCAAAGACACTTGGAGGAATGAGCAAAATCAGTCAGGACTAGTTTCATCTTAGTATCTTTTATTTCTTCAAAGGTCTTTAGAAGTAGGCCTTTACTCGGTCAGTCCAACCATCAATAAAAGCAGCAATAGTAGTAGCTCTGATCCTGGAAGCAAAGACCCTCTCAGTAAACCCCCGGGGAACCTCCTGAACCTGTCCATACTGTCGGGCCAAACGGCGAGGATGATAGAAAGAAGTCTCTCTCAGACCCATCAACCACACTCTCTGGTGACCCCTGAGGCTCGTGGTGATAGCATAGAGGCCCCAACGCCTCACGATCCAGCAAATGTCAGCCTCAGATAAGGTGCTCATCATGCCCACCCAATCGGCAAAGGTATAGTGAGAATGAAGCACGGCTCGACGAAAGTAAACTGGTGGTATACGACCCGTCCACAGCTGAAGGCGCTCGTAAAGCCAAGCCTGTAACACCAAAGGCGCCCCAGAAAGAAGAGGAGTCCCTTGATTGAAGGCATTATCCAAACCGTTCAGAGTTTCAGCTAGAACCATGGCCATGGGATTCCTGCTAAGTTTCAGCCCGAGGCACACATGCACCAAGTCAACGGAAGTGCTCGAGAACAGGAAGTGCGAAGTCATGCACAATATCAAAGCGGCCCCACGGGAAGCATCATACATGCTGGGATTCCCAGGACTGGCATACCGGGCAATAATAGAAGCAATGTTGAGAACCTCACCTTGAATCAGCCGGCGGGAAATAGTGACAGAGCAATTCAGGTATTCAGCCAAGGCTCGCGTAGGGCTGAGGGTATCAACAGAAGGGAGAATCAAGTCCGAGTCGGAATCATAGCCGAGAATAGCGCAGAACTCCTCAAACATGGGGCATATTTCCAGGCCGTTGAAGTTGAAGACATGGTTCACTGGGTCCCAGTAAGCAATGGCAGCACGCAAGAACTCCGTATTCAGGGTCATCTGGCGAAGAGAAAACAGCTCGGTCAGGCCATAGCTGAAGAGGTTGATCCGCTCCACGCCATCCGTAATGTTCAGCCAAGCTGTGAGATGAGCAGGATCATACAAAGCCATATTTTCTGTCACGGCTCTAGCAAAATTCAAAATTTCGGCAGCACCTCCCCGTTTCACGGACTATCCCACCTGCAAGGCAAAAGCACTCACTATCACAAAACTGCCCATCGCAGTAACATCCAGCAATCACAATGCACATATATCAACAAGCACACAACTGCGCCTCTAAACCGGAAGATATCCGGCCTAGGAGGCAAAACATCATAATGCTCTGTCAAAAGGTCACAAATTGTGCTACACATCGTCCTACACTGTCCTAATAATCATATCCTCAGTACAACCCAATCGAAAACAGGAAAAGGAAATAAAATAATAATTCCCGCGTGGGAAGCCTCAGTCCTCCTCTTCTTCGTCCTCCGTCGGACCACCCGGAGTATACGTCGGCGACGGCCTCCTCCTACCGCCTCTACATCTTGGACCAGTCCTCGATGAGCCAGCCCCGCCTCCACGATACTGCACACACAAATAAAAATGAGGGCAATCAGTAAGGGAACAACAAAAAGTACAAAAACAGAGTCAAGTCAGAGACTTACCAAGGACGCCATCTGATTGGCGGCAAATTGCCGCATACCATCCATCTGTCAAAATAAAAAAATCCAGGGTTAGAACCTCGTAACCTTAAGAAAGTGCAAAATTAGAGACATACCCGGTGGTCTCGTGTAAGGACCAGGGACCGTAGGCTAGCTGCCAAGGCGTGACCCTCCTCAGCGTAACTCCAAGGAACATTGAGGACGCCCGCTGGCTGAGTAGGGTACCCACATGTGACTCGCGGCACCTCCATCATTTGGGGAGTGCCATCAGCGCCTAGAACATCGACAGTCCAATCCCAAGGGGGGATAGGGTCGGGAGCCTGAGGAGCCTGTCTCCTGTACATCTCACGAAGCTGCAGGCACAGAATAAAATAGATCAAAAACATGAGCAATGAATATAAACAAAAAATACAAAAAGAACTCACCTCCAGGAGTGGGAAGTTAGGCATCAGGAAACGGCCACGGTAAGCCTCATAACTGGTCTCAGACAGAAAATGGTCCCAAACATCGGTGCCAGCTAAAGCCGCCAGCAGAGCATCTCCAGAAAGGTCACTAGCATCCATCACAGGAGGATCATGAGGGACGCGATACTGGGAACCACCAACCACCTGCCGAGATACCCGCTCACCAAGAAACCACTGCCTGCACTCAGTACTCTCCAGCAGAAGGCGGCAAGAGGTAAGAGATTTAACCGCTTGTATCTCCTCAGTAGCGGCATAAGCGACGCCCTCCCAAGGCGTCCAATCAACACTAGAAGCTGTCAACCCAGTTAAGAAGTTCCGAAGCAAAACAATCCGATGGGCCCCGCTCTTCACCCCAACAACGTCCCTCCGCCATCTCAAGCCTCGTGGGAATAGAGGCACAGGAGCCATACCATCCTCATCCTCGCCTGACTCGTCCGCTGGGGAGGGAGCCAACATCTTCAAGTATTCAAAACTCCAAAGCTGCACAGACAAAGGAGAAATCAGAACAGATATGAAAATCAAAGAGAGGAAAAATAAAAGAAGAAGCAGTGCATACCTCCCAAGCTCGCCAGAATCCCCCAGTAGATTTAACATCGCCCCGAGAGACCTCCCCCATATGCTTGTAGAGATGAGCCAGGGCAGCACCGCCCCAGTTATAGGAGGGGATCTCACCAATGGTCGCCAGGCAGGAAAGGAGCCTCAAGCTCACCCGGTCGTTCCTTGTCGCAAAGATTGAGCACCCGAGGACATACAGGAGATAAACCCTCAAAAGTTGGGAATTGTTCAGATTGTGATTACCTCTGCCATAGGCCCGGTAAAGCCAGCCGCAAGGAAACCAATGCCTCTCCAGGTTAGGGGGAACAGCCCCAATCAGCATCTCCACCGCCTCCGGGTCGATCTCGTAAAAGTAATCCAGAATCAGGCGCTTCCCGCCAACCCTCAAGCCCGTAATCATGGAGAAGTCGAAAGGCGTCATAGTCATCTCTCCGAACGGCAGGTGGAAGGTATTGGTAGTGTCCCACCACCTCTCGGCCAGTGCATAGAAGTGAGCCAGATCGTTGCTACTTTTCGAAACCAAGCGGACGAAGCCTCCGAACCCGGCATCATCAACCATCCTCTTAACGGTGGGCGAAAGCTGGGTATACCATAAGAAAGCATGGGCAAGGCTACCATGGCCTTTCAAGGCCACTTCCGGCACCTGCACACAACAAAGGCGACAAAAGGTGCACAAAATCACTATTCACAACCCGAGAGCAAAAATTCACGAAATCAACATTTGAGCACAAGTCGAGCATCTAACGGTCTCTAAGTGCACACTACGGCTCACAAAACTAGCATAGTACATAAAAGTGGTTCTAAAATGTCGAAAGTTTCACATACCAAGCTCGCTAGAGCCGCGGCCGAAAGGTGGTGTTGGGGGTCTTGCAAAATCACGTCCGGGGTGTGCACCTCGGCCTTCATCCGTCCCTTGGCCTTCTTAGGCGGTCTCCTTGAGCTCGAAGCCATGGATCTACAAGAAAAATGGAAGTCACATTTAAACTTTCTTCTTGAAAAATTGGGCAAACCAAAACACCAATCAAAAATCCAACTACGGGGAAAGATTACTCACCTGAGCACGCACAAGCTGCGTTTTGGTGAATTTTGGCTTCAAAAACACCTCAAAATGGCCAAGAATGAGCTTGGAGAGCTCAAAAACCCGAAATATAAGAAGATGAAGTCCGGCCACCCAGTGCCGCCGCGGCACTGGCCAACTGCCGCCGCGGCAGTGGCCCAGTGCCGCCGCGGCACTGCTCCCCGTGGGCCCCGCGTCGCTCTGTTTTGCTCCGTTTCGCCCCATTTTGGCCCGTTTTGGCCTTTTTAAGCCCGTTTTTGGCCCCGATCAGCCCCGATGGCCCATTCCAATCAAGATCTATGAGGTTTTACCCCAAGCAGACTAAAAGTTGTCAGAACTACCTCCAGCAGGCAAAAACTGGGAAATATCGGCTCCCGAAGACCCGAGTCGGTCGTTTCAGGACAATCGTCGCGAATTCCGATAATTCTGGTAACTGATCCTGATTTTCAGTTATTGCACCGAAGAAAGAAAAGAGATTCCCCGTGAACCCTGCATCATCCTCCGAGGACAAAAGCAGACAGATACCAGCTCCCAGAGGCCCTGACAGGCTCTCTTGGATTGAGCACCAAAAGAGATTCCCCGTGAACCCTGCATCATCCTCCGAGGACAAAAGCAGACAGATACCAGCTCCCAGAGGCCCTGACAGGCCCTCTTGGATTGAGCACCAAAAGAGATTCCCCGTGAACCCTGCATCATCCTCCGAGGACAAAAGCAGACAGATACCAGCTCCCAGAGGCCCTGACAGGCTCTCTTGGATTGAGCACCAAAAGAGATTCCCCGTGAACCCTGCATCATCCTCCGAGGACAAAAGCAGACAAATACCAGCTCCCAGAGGCCCTGACCAGCCCTCTTGGATTGAGCACCAAAAGAGATTCCCCGTGAACCCTGCATCATCCTCCGAGGACAAAAGCAGACAAATACCAGCTCCCAGAGGCCCTGACCAGCCCTCTTGGATTGAGCACCAAAAGAGATTCCCCGTGAACCCTGCGTCGTCCTCCGAGGACAAAAGCAGACAGATACCGGCTCCCAGAGACCCCGGCAAGCCCGAAAGATTCGATCAAAAGGAGCAGTTGAAGAGAGATCCTAGAAAGTATCGCTTCATCCCCAGCAGATTCAGATTAATCTTCAGCGGGTTTATTACACCGTCAGTAGTCCATTGTCGACTCGTCATCGTCGGTCCATCGCTCTCATCACACCGTCGGTGCTTCCATGTTCATCACAGGACGTCCCAGGATTTCACATTCGTCCCGTGACTTCTATATCAGTCTCTTAATTTCCGGAGCCCCTGTGTCCGTCGGTTACTTGCCAAAAGACGTCTTCGATCATAGTCCTCTGAGACCCCACACCCAATTACATTCGCTCGCAAAGCGTACTTCCAGAAGTTTGCCCCTAAAACCCGGAGTCTTCTAGACTTCAATGCCCTTATCTGAGTCATCCACCACATCACAGTCACAAATACTAACACAACACCAGCCCACTCGGAGTGGCACACCCCACAGCACCTGCTCATACTAGGGTCATAACACTAGGCATGATAGGACTCATGACACAATTCATATCACATCCATGCATTGCATATCATCCTCATAGCATAGCATCCGCATGTCTTGTTGTGCATGTGTGATTTGTTCCTTTGTGCCCTGAACTACGTCCTGGTCTGATTCCCCTTGGGATACGTAGGCAGCTCACGCAGAGCACGACCAGCACTGACCTCAGCATCTTTTTTTTTCATCATTGCATCTTTTGCAACGTTTTTATCCTAAATCTATAGCCTCCAAAAAGTCCTGTCTCTTCAAAACTTTGGCACTCGCTTGCGACATGCGTTGCCTCGCAAGTTCCTGCCAAAGAGGGGCAAACTGTAGACACCCCATTTTGTCGGCTATCAGATTTAGGAGACCCGTAGCTTGGTGGTTCACAATGATCGTAAAAGACTCAAAAGGACTCTCGGAAGTCAGCTCTATCTCTCAGAATGCTCAGAATGACCAAAATGCCCTTGAAAGTCCGAAAACTCCCAGATTTGGTCCCAAAGTTCTGAAAACATGCTACGTCGTAAGAAAAGTGATAAAATGAGTTTTTTAAATAAAACCGGAAGAAATCGTCAGCTCCCCGAGACCCCCGGAAGTCCCGGAGGTTCCCCGAAAGTCCCCGTTGACCGGTTTGACCAAGGTTTGACCAGGTTTGACCAGAGTTTGACCAAGTTTGACCAAGTTTGACTGAAAATGTCTGAATTCACCAGAACCATTCTAAATCATGAGAAAAGTATTAAAACAAGTTCCAAAAGAAAATCGAGCGAAAACATCAGCTCCTGGGAGCTCCCAGAGGTTCCCAGAACTTCCCGGGAATCCCAGGTTTGACCGGTTTGACCAAGATTTGACTTTGGAATCGGGGAACCGAAACGATTTTCAAATATTTTTCATGGATACTAGAGGTCAATAGCTTTCCAACGGTATATCGCACATAATTTCTGGATTTAAAACGAATTTATTATGAATTTCCAAAGGCGAAAAAGGCGATCAAATCGGCTTTTATCGCGAATACCGCAAAACTTTTCAAAGTGACCTATCCCCGAACTATTTTTTATGTAAAGTAGACTCCATTACCTTTCCAACGGTATATCACAACCTCAATTTGGAGTTCGTACGCATTTTCTGTGAATTTTGGACGAAATAGGGCCTTTTCGCGAATACCGGAACTTCGGGGGGCCTAAACAGCATTATCCAGACGAAGGGAGGAGCAGTGCCGCCGCGGCACTGGCCCACTGCCGCCGCGGCAGTGGCCCAGTGCCGCCGCGGCACTCACCTCCAGAACAGTAAGTTTTTGTAAATATTTTGGTGGTCCCATTTTGATTAATTAAAATCCAAAACGACGTGGTTTCATGATTTCAGATGTTTGGGACCAATGGGAGTACTTTCTAAATCCCAAAAACACCCCAAGTTGGCCTATATAAACACCCCATTACTCCTCATTTTGGGGGAGTCAAATGCAAGTTTAGAGAAAGTTTGGGAGAGAAAGTGTAGAGATAAGGTTAGAGTGGAGAGAAAAGAAGCTTTCTTCTTTGATTTTTCAAAACAAAAGTGAGTTTCTAACTTTGTTTTTACTTCATTACTTCCATTTACTTCAACATTCAATACTCCCAACCACCATTTTAGTGAGCATTCAAGAGTGTGGAAGCTTCTTCCATGTCTAGTGTCATTACATATGAGTGATACACCAATCTACAAGTCTCATGCTTCATGAATATCATCTATTGATTATCATCTACTTGCTTGATTATATATATGTTCATCTCTCCTCATCTCATTTCTTTTTATTTTCTTTATTTACTTACTAGTTCATCATCATCTAAGTGATGACATGAAGTTTGGGGTGAGTGAATCCTTATGGATAGTAGCTCTTGACCACAAAAACATGTTTGATAGATGATGATCATAACCTCAATACTTCCAAGGTATTCTTGGAATGTATTGAAGTTATGCCCAAAAAATAAAATAAATCTCTCCAACAATCTTGGAGATTCTTAATGATGAGTTTGGTGTTAGTATTCTAAGTGGTCATAATCCTTATTGAGTGTTGGAAATATGTTTTCAAAACATCTATTTCAAAACCCCCCTCTCAATCCCTCTCATTTGATTTCAAGAAATAAAACTTTGTTTTCTTCAATATCTCTAGAACAATGACCCAAAACAGTGAGCTGTTCAGATTCAGAGATTTGTTTTGAATTAAATACTCAAGTTATGATGATGAAACCACTTGGAAAACCTTCTTAATACATCATAGTTTGTCCCTAATTTTTCCCATCAATTATAGAAATATGAGAGTATTTGTTTTGGATGTGAGAAGTTCACATTCATAATCTGCCTCTGTTCTCACAGAATGTTCACCCAACTTCTTGCACTTATTCTGGACATTTTCATCACTGTACATATACCTTTTCCATTTTTTTTATAAAACTTGGGTCTCTTAGGAAACTTTTGGTATATAATGGGTCATCATAAACCTTTTCTTTGATTTATGAAAAATCATACAAAATCAGTCAACAGTGCAGCTTTTGTTTCTGAGTCATGTGTACATTCTGATTTTTTTCTTTTAATCTGTGATAGCTATTGATGTTTGGCTTTTTGGGTTATTTTCTAGACACAATAAGAATGATCTCAGATTTTTCTCACATATTTCTAGGCACGTTTGACCTCCCATTATAATGTTGCAAAGTGCCATATGCAGTCTGTCCACTATTCACAGCAAGCACATTTCAACTTTTATTCTTTGATTTGATGCTCATATGCATTCCAAATTAGCTCACATCTTAGGAAGTAGTTCATACTACATTTGTATATATCCCATGTTGATTTAATCCATTCATTCATGCACATTTTAGACTTCTAAGTCATTTTAGAAATCCATGAACACAAAACACACTACAACCTTTGCACATTTTTAGGTTCATACAATACATTCATGCAAGATTTGGGGTTTTTGTAACTCTTAATCCAAGAAGAACATAAGGAATGAACTCGATCACCCGTTCATGCTTCCCCTTGATCTAATCATCCTTTCTCATCCGTCCCGGGGATTGAGAGGTCTTCTTTTATCAAAGAATAACATGCATCATACTAGCTTGCTAAGCATCCTTGTTTTCTTTGACTATTTGTTTCAAGAACAATTTATGTCCCCTTTAGATTAGGAAAACTTGATTAATTGATATATGATTAGACGATTTTTCCTAGGTTTATTTGTGTGATTTTCACTTTACATTGTATGATATTTGACTTAGATTTTATGAATGATATCTTATCTTTTGATTTTCAATTTCAAGATTCTTATGTGATGTAATATACTATCATAGTATTAATTGCCGAACCAAACCTAGTATAAGATGATTATTTGGATGCTAATTGAGGCCCGTCGAAAGATGGGGCGAGTTGAGGGTGTTTTAGTCGCGACAAAGGCTCCTTCCTCTCTCGTACCAAAACCCCGAACCAAGTTCTTTGGTTATGAAGGGCCGGTGCCCTTTATCCATTTGGGTGAGTCAAAATTAGGTTTCTTGGTTCCTTAAAGACCAAGTGGCGACTCTGTATCTGTTTTCAACAGACCTTTTCTTTTCCTTTTCAAAACAATCTCAAACAAGAGAAGTGGTCCGAGCCCGGTGTCCACACTCATATCCCACATTGAGGCACAATTCTCAATTCTCATCATATTCTCTTATCTATTCATCTCATGCATGCTGACCACATGTCGTGAAATGCTCATGCACTAGATATAGAAATTACCACATGCTCTATATTCATCGTATCTATTCATTAATTGGTTATTAAGATTCATTCATGTTCCATCTACTGTACAGTTTAGCAATAATAACATAGGGCAGTTAATCCCTAAACAGTTCATCTTGATCAACATAAAACACCTAATATAACATCATATTGATATGTCACATATCCAATATCATAGCATCAAGTATGGCATAACTTATATCAGCATTTGTACAACTAATAACAACTTAGGTATATCATAACAACCAACTTATATCATGTAACAACATATAAATAACATTCTACTCTTACCCAATCAATTAGATTAGAAAGGCAATTGATTGTATAAAATGGCAATCGATTGTACAAAAGGGCAATCGATTGGCATAGCAATCGATTGGAAACCATGGCAATCGATTGGAATAATATCCAATCAATTAGTATCAATGGCAATTGACTCGACTTCGTCTTCTTCCTCAAAATAGTCTAGTTTTATATTAAAATTTTGGGGTTTCATCTTCTTCTCATGCACATCCTTAAACACGTATAAAGCATCCAAAAGCACCTCCCTTGAGTGAATTAATGAACTCACCTTGCTCCGGCTTTCCGGTGATGGCGTCCCGAGCTCCACAGCAATGGCTATGGTGGACTCTCTCTTCCTTTCATTCTTCTCTGTCTCTCTTGTTCTTTCTATCTCTATTCTTCTCCGTCTTCTTTTCCTCTTTTTCTTCTTCATCTTCTCATCTACCCGAGAGAGTATATATATCATACACACACGTGGTTATATATATAGAACACAACACACATAACCCCCCTCTCTCTCTCTAATCTCTCTGGACCAACAACCCCACACACACACACATATACACATACACACATACACATGAGACACACACATATATATATAGAGGGAGGAAAAGGGCAGGTGGCAATTCCAGCGCATAAGGATCAGACCATTGGTAATCAATTGGGACCAGGTGTCAATCAATTGGGGTCAGATATTTTATGGCAATCGATTGGAATGAAAGGCAATTGATTGGGATAGCGACACGTTATGAATTCAGGTCGAAAAGATGACAATCGATTGGGAATCAAAAAGTGGCAATCGATTGGGAATATGGAAATCGATTAGGAACCAAACTCACCCAAAGGCTATGAAAGTACCAAGAGTATATATATATCTAAAAATACAAGGTGTTACACGTTTGGTGGTGCATAAGATTGCATCAGTGGTTGACCCAAATTCTATTATGGTTGGTACGGTGGTTGGACTTGTGGAGGAGATGGGTTCATAGTGCCTTGGTCACTCCTATAGTTGAATCCTTGGTGAGACCATTGTGGATTGGAATTGTCACTATAAGAAGGATTATAAGGTCTTTTGAAACTCCCTAGGGCAATCACTTACTCTAATGTCATTCCTTTGACCATGGGGAGTGATGGGCACTCCTTTGTGGGATAACCCACTTGGTCACAAGGTGCACATGCTTCCTCAACTAATATTAACTTGGGATACCTCTCATTGGCTTCCTCGGCTTGCATTGCATCCAATCATTTTGTGAGATGCTCTATCCTAGCATCCAACTCTTCTATTCTACAAAAATGCACATCAATGGCTTTTACTTGAATTGAGGATGTGTAACTCCTATGAGGTTTCCAAAAGCTACCAATGATGTCACTAGTGGAACCAAAAGTTGCACTATTTAGTTCAGGCATGATATTATGCCTAAAAGGTTTACATTAATGTTATCGACATGACCAGCGGAAGAAGTATGCATTTTGACAAGTCCAAAATGCTCCAATTGTCAGTCAATTTGGGAGTAACATTCAAAACAACACACATAAAGATCAATATACAAAAGTGCATATACTAAGTAACTAAACAACCTAACATTGTTAAACTTTAGTCCCCAGCAACGGCACCAAAAGCTTGGTCGCTAGAAAATATTGTAGTTCATGTGCAAACTAATCGCAACAAGTAGTACTCAGAAGTACAGAATCAATTTCCACAGGGACTATTATGAATAACAACGTATTTGGTGCTTTAGAAACTTTAGTGTCTACAACAAGAAAGGAAGTAAGAGAAAAGAAGGGAAAAAAAGACCTACGTCTTCTTGCTTTTGGGAACTTTAGTATCTACAACAAGAAAGGAAGTAAGAGAAAAGAAGGGAAAAAAAGACCTAAGTCTTCTTGCTTTTGGGATTTTCAAACCAACTAATACTACAATGACTCTTAAAGAAAAACTTGATTCAAAAATAAACTAGGTGGAAGTTAACTATAACTATAAATGTAAAGTTAAGAATGACAAAATGGAAGTTAAAAGATTTAAAGAAGTTGAAAAGATGAGATTAAGAAGCCAACTCCACCTTGAACTCTCACAAAACCATAAATAATATGTTCTAACTATCCTTTGGGTAACAATTTCATTGAGGCAAAGAATCAAACATATAGTGGTCAAACTAACATGCGAGATCAAAGTTTCAATGGAATTCGTGAATTTAGATTTGATTCTTTAAGAATCCAATCATTCTTGATGCTTGATATCAACAATGAAGTTCCTACTAGAATCCAATCTAAGTTTAAGAACTCTAAGTACAATTTCAAACACAAAACTTTTCATTAAGAACATGAGTTCAAGGTTGGATCTATGGCTTCCCATCCTTGGAAATTTAGCTACACATATTCAAGATAATGCAAACCAAACTAACCAAAGATGAGAATTAAAACATCAAAACTAAAACTAATTTCAAATTACAGTAATAATAATCCAGAATTTTAAGAAGAGTTACTGATTCAAAACATAAAAACTAGAGAAGAGGAAAAAAGGAAAAAAAAAACCTAGAAAATAAGTAAATGTCTTTCTCCCTTTACAACCCATCAATCCTTATGCATATAGGAGGATCTTCACCAACAAGCAAGCCTTATTACAAGTTCCTAGGGTTGTTGAGGTGAAGGGGCATGTCCTCTCAAAAATGGCAAACTTGTAAAAAAAAAATATGGGGGCTTTGAATTCGCAGGACCGGATCGACCTGCTTGGAACCCAGATCAATCCGATTGTGGCAGTTGGAATTCTCTTTTTCTCGAACAAAAGCGAATCGATCCGTCGAAGGGCCGGATCGATCCGTTGAAGGGCTGGATCTATCTGATTCCTTCAGATTTGATTTTTGCTTCTCTTTTTGCTCTATAAGCATTTTCCATCACTTCCTTCTCTTCACAAACCTACAAAACGAAAAAAGATAGTAAGGAAAAATAACATAAGAAAGAAAAGATAAGATGCATTAATGCCTTGCTTAAAATCTCTTAATTGAGGAAATAAAATCACTAAGGTTGCATTATCACATAGATGACAATGCAATCCTTGTGATGAATCAGCAATCGATTGGACTTTTTATCCAATCGATTGGACTTTAGGTCGGTTAGAAAACTTATAAATAGAAGGACTTGTGAAATAGAATGTATAGAATGTCATTTTTTAGCTCTCAGAAAGTCCCAAACCTAGTTCTATGTTATCTATGCTTGTACTAATTGAAAGTTTATGTAATGTGGATTTGTAGTTCTTGTGGTAGTCAATTGACAAGTTCAACTATTGTAATATAAGGTTTAGGTCATGTTGGTTTGGTTTGGATATGTTGCGACTCTTCCTTACCTTGCTTGGTTGATTGGGCAACGAACTCGGAAGTTATACTCAAAGAGTTCGACTTGAATTGGACTTGGTTTATACTTTCTTAAACTTGTGTAAATGGTTTAAATGAATTCGTGTAGACCAGGATAATGATTCATTGGTGTTTTTACATGTTTATGGAATGAACTTGATGTTTTAGAATGTTTAAAAGTTGTGAACCTCGAAGTGGTTGAATGGCACTTAGGCAAAATTTTGCAACAGGGACGGATTCTGCCTAAGGGTCATTCGACCGGTCGAAAGGGGCAGTTCAACTGGTCAAAAAAACCCTATAGTTTGTCTTGATTCCTCCTACTTTGGGAGTCCAGTTTTACTTCTAATTAAGCATGAGAGTACCTTTAGGATCCCTTTGACCTGCAAAAGTATCACTTTCGAAAATGAACTTCGTTAAGGTGTGTTTGGGTGTGCGTGTATAAAATCCTTTTGAAAATGTTTAAAAAGTGTTGAGTTCATGAGTCAAAACTTTTACTAATGTGATTTTTTAGAACTTTAATGACTTGGGACGTGCCTTGGTGGCGTGCCACGTGTCTTAGAATCGATTGTGTGGTTCCGTGGCATGACATTACTTGATACAAAACACTGCATTGCAGTTGTATAACTCTAGCTCTTCGATGCATATTTCTTTTGTGTTGCTCTTAACAATTGATTAGTTCAAGCTTCTAATCATTGTTCAACCAATTGAATGCATCAATTTATTAGTATTTATTTTAGTGTTCAACCACGTGCAAGGCACGTGCTATAAGACTAGTATATGTAAATGTACCAATGCTCATAAGTGTTTTACACTTTTACCAATCGGTGTACTTTCACTTAAGTGATTTTCTTAGAGTTTTAATAAGTTTGGTATGCCACTTTTCTTTTTGGTCCGTCCATAAGAGCCCTATACTCTTAAGAAAATATTATGGTGTGCTAACTCAATAAGTCAATATCAATAAGGGTAGTTTTGGGAAAATTAAAAGTAACTAAAAATTGATAATTCAATATTCTAGGTGGATAATAGTTAAGGATGGCCAAAAATAGAAAAAGGGACACATAAAACGGGACAGAGGGGGCAATGAGTTGATACCAATGCAGTTTTACTAAATATACATCACTTCTTTGAGTAGGACTTCATTACTTTATTTATATATATATATATATATATTATGGCACTTGTGTACAATAGTTGCACTGCACCAAATTTTGGTTCATACTAAATACAGACCATTTTACAACATTGGTGTTCCGAAATAAATGTAGAGTTTTCCAAAATTGGTATTCTGAAAGTCCATTTTTATTTCAAGAGTTAACACAAATGGTATTACCTTCAAAAGGAGAATTATTTCTACGTAGTGTAATGCTATGCTTCTCAAATTTGAATCGCAAATTGGTTTCTCAAATGCTTTAGTTGTACCACATATAGTGGCATATGGTACCTCCGTGGCATGCACCGATCCTCATAAGTGTTTCACTTTTATCAGTCGGTGCACTTTTATTTAATTAATTTTTCTTAGAGTTTTGATAAGTTTAGTGTGCCACTTTTTTTTTTGGGTCCATCCATGAGAGTCCTAATTTTTTTTCTGTATGTTCTATATTTTTTCTATTACGTACTAATATTACAATTTCTTTCCCCCACGTAATTGCCGATATAATGAAGAATAGATGTAATATTACTTAATACTATGGCAGTAAGCACACTGCGCACCATAATCAAAGGCTATTATGATATGTGTTAACTGTTGGAAATAACGCGTATTCCATCCGTCAAAGTTCTTTATTCCATAATGGTATTCCCAATTTAAGAGCCTTATTCAAAACATCAACCTGATCAATACATGCCAATTGCTCTACAAGACAAATCCAGAGCACCTAGGATGCAAAAACCAAGTAATCATTTATATTAGTTTATTGCTAAGCCAAAATATATATTATAACACTCGTATTTGTGTTATTGCATTTCATTACATTGTCACGCATGATAATGTGGTGTATTGTGCATTTTGGCATATGTGTGAGTGAGTTTTGACTCATGATGTCGATTTAGGTGTCTGTGTAAGAGAACCCTTTGAGATGGGATTGAATGAGTGTTTAATGTTGTGAAGTCTCTCCGAGTATGAGACGTTCATTGTGGAATACCTTAAATGTTTATCTGAAAATAAATGTTTACCTGTGTATTTCACTATCTGTATTATTTTCTGGTTTAGATTATGTTTCTGTTGTTAATTTTAGTATCCTGATAAGGACGAATTAACACGATGCATAATTGGTAGGCTAATTAGCAATTTCAAAAAAGTTATGTAGAAACTGCATTTTAGCAACCAAACGGAACTTAGTTAGAAACTTATACAATTTTTAGTTTCACTCGTGAAGTGATGAATTGGCTGTGTAGAAAGTTTCGAAGACTGATTAGGAGTTTTGAAAACTCGTGGGGAAGTAAACACAATTTCTGGAAGTGTTGCCTATATATAGATAGAGATGACTTTGAGATTTTTATAAAGTTTAACCTAAAATCAAGAAAGAGGTCAAAGGGAGATTTTGGTTGCTTAGAGCTTCACGACAACAAACGACGGACTTCTGCCTGTTTATTTTCTTCTAAATTTCATATTCGAGCTCCTAGAGATAAGAGCTTCGTTTTGATATACGTTAGGGCTTGTTTGGCTAAGTTTTTCGAAAACTCTTTTTCTAGAATTTTTCATAAAAGTTGATAATTATAATTCTGATCAATAGGAATTGTACTAGAAGGATTACTGCACGTTCTTTATACTCGGGTTTTCCTTGGATCGTATTTTAGAAGCGTAAATCGGAGGTGAATGATTCAACTATATGTTTTAAAATGATTTCTTGACATGTATTCATGTTTGATATGAAAAGCATGTGTTAATTCATAGAGATATATTGTGTAGTTTATACTGGTCAACTATATTGATAAGTAGGCCCAATAGCACGGTGAAATATTTGGATTATGTCGAAAGCACAGTGAAATGTATTTGAGCATGTTTAGTTGTTAATTGAGTCAAAGGAGTACGTGTATCAAGTCATCTTTGTAAAGCCGTTATAGGCATAAGGTCGCTCGTTTGAAGAAAAGAAACGTGGGTCTTACCTTTTCACGTGGATTTATTGGCGAGGAGTCGCGAATTAGGAGTGTGGAACGTACACGTGTGACTCCGGAGACTAGTATGAAATGTAGAGATGTGAATGCGAGCATGTTTATCATTCATGTGCATTGTTGTTTTATTCACTAAGCGTTAGCTTAAACAAATCAAATATGTGTGGTTATTCAAATAACCATTTCAGGTGTTAATGCTAGCGAGGAATCGGAGAAGTGATTGCGGGGATTTGGGATATCACTTAGAAGACAACCCTTCATGTTTATCTCAAGGTTTTGCACTCGAAACATTAGTTTCATTTATTTTGTTTAAGGAACTTGTAATAGAATATGATAGTCTTGTAATGGAACTTGTAGAATAGAAGCTCTGGATACATTCCAACCATTGGTAATATATTTCGTATGTCTTTTGGATATGTTGTAATTGTGAAAGAACTCGTGATCTGGGTTTAAGTACATAAAGGAGCCGATAGTTCATGTTTATTCAAGACTTGTGGCACTAATGAGAATTAAGCCAAACGTGTCTTTAAAGAGTTTGGTAAACGTTTTCCTTAAAAGTACATGTTGCTATATATGTTTAATTACCTTCCATAATGTTTCGGAAGAAACGGATTTGGATAAGGTACTTTCTGTCGTGTCGAAAGTTGGCCTAAAACCAGTGGTTTTGCTGTCAAAGGACTTTCGACCGGTCGAAGAGACCCATTCGACCGGTCGAATGCCCCTCTGTTTGAAACTTCAACAAAGGCATTTGGTCGATGGGACTTTCGACCGGTCGAGAGGGACTTTCGACCAGTCGAAATACCCCCGGACAACCCGGTTGGTTCTCCTACCTCCAAACCTTGTCAAATGTTATAATTACAAAATTAAGCCTCTTTTGGGATCCTTTCGAAGGAAAATTAATTGGATTGAATTTTAGAGCTTCCAGGCGAAAGGTTTATTTTCGGTTGGCTTCGGTACATACTAGAACGAGAGTTATGTTTATATATATATATATATATATGTTAGTTTATAATGTAATGAATTACAAAGATAATATATTATTTTTAGTTTTAAATATTTACAAACTACATGTGTAAGCCAATTTTGTTGACAGCAAATCAATATTTTTTTAATTAATAAAAGTATATATATATATATAAAAATTTAAAAATTAGAAAATAAGTTATAAAAGATGTATAACGAAATGAAGATTCTAAAAACTAATTATATATAGTTTACCCATATTCTGCTAGAATTCAACTTTTTTATAACTACAATTGCTATATTTATAAACTATGCCTCATCTTTTATGATTTGTATTTTGTTTATATATAGTCATTAACAACTCTTTGGAGTTTCTTTTAATTTTTTTAAAGATATTGGAATGTATTATAAATAATGCAATTGTTCCTTCAATTTCTATTGTGAAGCCTAAATTTCTAAAATTGAAAAGCTAAACAAAATAGTGAAACAAAGTTTCACATTATGAAATGAGGCAGCAGTGTTATCCAATCGAGTACGAAAAATAATATGTTCGATTTATCCTTACTTTCATATTTAGTTTTTGTGAGTCCTTTATCGAGCATGCAATCACCTCACCAAACTAATATAACGAGATGATATATACTAAAAACATAATAACATTAATATCTCATCATTGAATTAACACATAAAATTATATTCATAATGGTATCCTCTATCTTCTCACCACTTTACTTTCTTTTTTTTTCTTTTTTTTTTCGCTCAGATTTAATGGCTCTTTTCAAATAACAATAGTCATACTTCGTAACAATTTACTGAAAGTTAATTTATAGAGGCACTCCCTTATATATTGCCCTTTTTCACTAACACCGCCTAAACTAAAAATCAACTATCATTTTTCTTTGACCCCTTCAAATACCCCTTACAAATAGTTGAGGGGGTCAGATTGTTGCGTTTTTTAGTTTATGGGGTATTAGTGAAAAAGTGCAATACATGAGGGGGTGTTTATATAATTTATCCTTTATTGAATTACATTTTATATGTCATTTGAACAACCATTCATTTCAGTCCATATTTTTTTTAGAGTAATACTTGGGGCACAACCAAAGCCACAACATTTTGCCCACAACCTCCATTTTGTGTCTATCTCTCTCCTAGTGGGCACTGTGAGGTCACTGGCACTGTGGGACCCATCAAGAGATAGATAGATACAAAATAGAGGTTGTGAGCAAAAGGTTGTGACTTTGGTTGTGCCCCAAGTATTATTCTTTTTTTTATGATTTTGTTCTCCATACCTTTTACAACTTTTTTTTTTGTGGGGGGTGGGGGGGTTAAAATTTAGAACTTTATTTGAGAGTTGGTGTTTCAAAGTTTCGCCAATCTTAATGGTATGTTATGTGTCTTAAGTTTTTATTTTTGCTTCTGATTGGATCCATGTCTAAATTTGTTTCATTATTTTTTTTTTTTTTTTTTGCTCTTATGTGTGTAAGTGATTTATACTATACTTCTTATACACAGTTTTATTAAGGGGAATAGAATAATAAAAATCTTATCGAATTGGTGGTTTTACTTGTGCATCATCCACATGCAAGGTATGTGCTTATAATCGTACTTTTTCAAATGGTTTCGGAATTTCTGTTCCAACTTGCACCCATATGACCACACAATTAGCAAAAATGAAATATAGTCAAACTGTGAGAATTGTTTTTTTTTTAAATTAAGACATAAATTAAGCAAATAATTATGAAGTGTTTTGAGTAATTCATTTCAACACTTGAAAGATATTTTATAGTCTAAATAATATATTACTCCCTCCGTCCCTTTTTTTGAGTCCACCTTTGGAAACTCAACTTATTAAAGGGACAAAAAGAATCTACACCTACTTTCCACAATTGCCCCTAATCATTGCAAAAATTTTTTTAGTCTTGTCTTGGTGTAGATTTCAAGAAAGGGTAGTTTTGGAAAGCAAGTAAAAATTGTATGCCAATTTAGGAAAGTGGACACTAATTTTGGGACATCCCAAAATAGAATAAAGGACTCAAAAAAAGGGACAGAGGGAGTATTAGACATCTGGCATGATTCACCTAGATTTTAACACTTCTCAAAAAGTTGTTAAGAACGAGTCCGGTGTTTAGTTAATTTGGTCCAATTTGTTCGTACCCTCTTGTGCATCAACCACGTGCTCTCAGACTAGTATATAAAACCTTGAGGCTATTTTGTTAGTGATTTCTCGGATTTAGGGATTGGATGATGTACTTATATTTCCTTTCATGTTTATAATACACATCTCTTTTGAAAAAAACAAACAAAACAAAACAAAAACAAAACAAAAGAAGAAAAAGAGAAAATGCTCGAAGAACATCCCCACATTTGAAACTATAAAAAGATGAAAGTCCTACTCCCACCTTTCTTCAGTTTAAATACCCATTTGTTCTTCAAAGCTTTCCTGCCCTTGGGAAGTTCCACCAACTCATAAGTGTCATTTTTCTGGAGATAATTCATCTCTTCTTGCATTGCTTTCATCCAGCTGACCCTGTCATTATGAGATTGAGCTTCTTGAAAGCTCACTGGCTCCCCCTCATCAGTAAGCAAAAGAGGAAAAGGAAGTTTCATTCTCAAATACTTATCTTATATATTTATAAATAAATCAATCTAAAGCCAAATCCTCAACCTCGAAATGATATCAAAGAGCCTATGATTAGCTTTTCGGGAAATTTTCAAACGAACAATTTCTTATTTTACTACGTTCAACTCTATGTATAGAAATGGCTATAACAGAGTTTCTCTTATTCGTATTAACAACTACTCTAGGAGGAATGTTTTTATGCAGTTCTTCTGGTGTCAAAAGTGTGCCAGCCGGCTATCACATATGTTCAATCCAATCCTGAGATCATGGGACAGGATGAATCATTGATAAATTGTTTATACTTATGCCTATGTCCCAGCTAGGGAAACCTCAAGGAATGACTAATCATTTGTTACCGGCCAGCGGGGGGATAGATCTGCGAGGTCACTGACACTGGTGGCGGTGTGTACAGGGCCTGGGTACATATTCACCGCGGCATGCTGATCCGCGATTACTAGCGATTCCAACTTCAAAGAGCTCTTCGACCAAGGAGGCACAAACTCTTGCGCAATCTTATTTCGCACACCCGTCACTTTTTCAACTTATTTCTTAAACTCATCGACTTATTAAATTCACAAGGTCACAAGTTCAACTTGCGACTTCTAAGTCACAAGTTGCATTTTGAACTTGCCAGTTGAAAAGTTCATGGGTGTGGGAAATAAGACCTCCCATCAAAGTTGGGTCAATAACTCGACTCTTTTAGTCATCGAAACTATTGCAAATATGAAGTGGAAAATATTTCAACCTTTTCAGAATACCAAGAAATAAAATGGCTGGTTAAGCCTAGTCATTAACACCCCTGAATTGGATTCATCTCCATATCCTTTTTCACGTTGATCCAAGAAAATAATGTCCCCAAGATTTTCGTAGCTTTTTAAACATTCTTTTCAGTACACATAATATACCTCTGATTTTCAGAAGCGTCAACTAACATGATCTTATAAGATAACTGCCAGAAACAACTATCAATTTCTACATAATGAACTAAAAGTTTCTCTATCATGTATTTCCATATGACCTGTTAGATCATAGAAGGGGTTTTCGTTCGATCGACGGAATCAATCATAAAACAAATTTACTGCTTACAACGTAAAATTTATTGGTCCACAAAAATCGAGGCCAGGAAACGAGCAAATCTGAGGATTCTCAAAACTTAAACCAATTTTTTAGTACCTTTGGTACTACTCTGCATGTCAATGAAATTCTGTTGGTGGTTCTGTGAATGCTATTGAATTCTCCAGTTTTCTTTATATCAACTGAATTCTTCAAGTGTGACGGTGGCTGATTTATTCCGACATTCATAGCTTCACTAGCATTCAAAGCCTGGAAAAGAAGAATATGGAAGGCAGGGACTTGAATTTTTTTCCATCATGTCATACTGATTCACATATTATTCACACGCAGCACATGAGCTCATTGATCTTACCCCATCATATTGTTGCACCTCGCTGTCTTTGATACCATGCAGGTAGTCTGGAAACCAGAAATATGAAGTCAATGTTACAATTACCCAGAGAATAATAAACCATTGATAAGCATAAGCAATTGAAGAAGATGGTCCACCTGAATATGCCTTGTCTTTGAAAATCAGTAAACTCCGAGGCATCAGTAGTAGAGAGAAAGTTTGATGGTTGTCTAACAATTTATTAGTTTCTATATCACCAAGTCCTCCATCTGAACTTTTATCTTCACCATTGTTTTTCAATGTGTTAGAACATTCTCTCAAACTTGAATGGGGCATAAAATCCATTACAACAGGTGATCCAAGAGACAGAATTGCTACTACTGGAAAATAAGAAGGCCCATCCTGGTGAGCCTGTTTCACAAGAACTTGTTAATAGAAGTAGCATATGAAACCTCCACGCTACTAAAATAGTGCCCTTTCTCCTAAAACTTACTAAATGCTTTACACTTTTGTAGGATTATCAATGACCAACATTTACTAAATGCTTTACACTTTTGTGGCTGACATATGGCAACTGGAAGAGAGAATAGCATAAACATGATGTGTGTGTGTGTGTGTGTGTGTGTGTGTGTGAGAGAGAGAGAGAGAGAGAGAGAGAGAGAGAGAGAGAGAGAGAGAGAGAGAGAGAGGTGACAGTGTTTAGCACAAACCATTATGCCTTGGTTAGGAAGGTATTCATTGATGAGCACATGATTAATTTCTGAGGGAAACAGCCCTGATTCCTCATGAAGTCTTCGTGTAATACTCGTTAACCAAGGTGGCACTGAAATAGGAAGAAAGAGAAATTCCAAAGCCATGCCTTCACATCGTTGCTTAATAATTTTATATTCAGTTGACTCAAAGCGGCATTTTATTCAAACAACTACGCACGATAAGAGCCTAAATTACAGTACACAAGTAATCGTAACTTCAAAAACAAATTCATAGAATTAAAGTATGATAACATATAAGTCTAAGTTTGCCATGATTTCACACTACCTTTTAGCTTTTCTGTTCACAAATATACAAGTCCGCAAATTCCAGCACAATTTTAATAGTTCATAAATACTTGTTTCTTGGGTCCAATCATCATCTATACCGCATGCCATGTCCAACAGTACCCAGAAAACTAGCACCAGGAAGTATTCATTGAGAAAATGATTACTGCTGAAGGAAAAGCCATCAAGGAGTGCACGTGCATGAGAGAGAGAGAGAGAGAGAGTCCAATTATTTCTCTTCTTTACTGACTGAACCCAGCATTTTATTCAAACAAGGCACCCTATAAGCAGAATTAAATATTCCCTCCGTTCCAAAATAAGTGTCCACTACTAATATGCACAATATGTAAGAAATGTGTATTATATTTATTTCTTTTGTCCATTTTTCCACTTTCCCATATTACCCTTGATGTGACATTGACTTTCTTAATCATTTCCCTTATCCCACTCTCCTAGAAAATGAAACTTGTCTTTTATTGTGAGGGTATTATAGGCAGTTTATACAAAATTGTAGTTGACTTTCAAAATGGACACTTATTTTGGAACATCCAAAAACGGAAAGGTGGACGCTTATTTTGGAATGGAGGGAGTATATGAATACAACAATGAACCTCAAGCAATAGATACTAATACAGACACAAAGGATGTGTCACCCATGTTTCCCTGTTTGCAAACTGCTGTCCGCAAAGATTCTTTGTGGAGACATTGCAGCACAAATTTATCAAATTTTCAAAAGTACCCATCCGGCCACACGTGGAAGTTTGAGTGGCAAAATATAATCTCATTCTCTCCAGTTCATACTTACGAGAAGGTTGCCAATAACTATCAACATTGATGCAAGCTAAAAACCTTGACAAAGGAACCGAGAAAGAGGCCAAAATCAACACCCGTTCCAACTCTCTCTCTCTCTCTCTCTCTCTCTCTCTCTCTCTCTCTCTTTATTATATTTATATATATATATAGAGAGAGAGAGAGAGAGAGTTAGGCTCCAATGCATACTGGGTAAGCGCACTGGGCTTTTAAACCTAAAAAATTCGCCGAGTGCCCCGCTGGCCCACGTCCCATCCCGCCACCCCACGGATTTTTTAGGCTTAAAAGCCCAATGCATTCACCCAGTGCGCACCTAACTCTATATATATATATATATATATTTTTCATCCTTACACAAGCACACAATCTTGTGTTTTTGTCAATCTCTAATGGTGCCGGTATAGCCCAAATTTCTTTTAGTGACATTGCCCAACCTTATAACATGTAAAATTTAAGTGAAAAACCTATCGGAAAAACCAAAAGTCCTAATCCAGCCTAACCAATCCATATGAAGGAAAAGGTTCTTATAGATTCAACTCAAGTCACTCAACTCTGACTAAAATCACCCAAACCTCGTAGAAACCAATCTCAGCAAAATTGATAATCTCATATAAATCACAGATCTTTTTTGTCGATTAGCTCATACCAATCAATCGAATATGGTTTAATACATAATCGATCGAACGCTATTTGAACACAGCTCTTCTGCACAGAAACAAAATGTTCAAAATGTTCCAATGAGCTAACAATGTTTTTCATTTTTATAGGACTATTGCTCGCTTGCTGTCTACTAAAACACTAGGATAACGGTAACCACCAATGGTTGAGAACACCATCTAATGCGTGATTAGGCACCATTTGGAATGGTGCGTAGCCCATACATCAATTGGTGACAAAATTATATCAAAACTCAGCTTGTGCAAGCACCGAGTCCAGTTGCCTAGGTTTATCACCCAAAAGACACTAAATCAAGTTGCTGAGAGTACAGTGAAGGACTTCCATTTTAACAACGTACTTCCATTTTAACAACATTTAGGATGTGCGATGATTGAAAACTTAAGTTCATTTTTCAGCCTATCCCAGTACGTTTTCCAAAACCAACTCAAAAACTTAAGAATCACGATCTGAACTGATGGTCTTGGGAATGCATAAAGACGTATGACCCCATGAAAGAAAAAGGTTGGCTATATTCAGCGCATCATGAGCTTGTGACAAAGGGTAAGTGTGCCATCTTAGAAAAGCGATCGACCACACCGAAGGCGGAGTCATTGCCTCACTGCAACACAAGCACAAAATCCGTGGAAAAGATCTTCCCAAGTTGCAACACAAGTTATGTGCTTCTCCCCTCCCCCCCCCCCCCCCCCCCCCCCCTCTCTCTTTGGCGTATGAGGCAACCACAAACAAAGGCTTCAACTTCTCTCTTAAGAGACTCTCAAAAGTACTGTTCTTCTACATGCCAATGGTTTTGTCCGGTCCAAAGTGTCTCGAGAGACCTCCACCGTGTAATTCTTGAGTGTGAAAATCAGAGGTACCTTGTTGTCCTTAAGTGCACTTCTCTCACATGGAATTCAGGGTCATCTCCATAAAGCTCTTCTAGAAAATCAAACTCAATTACATTACATTTGATTATAATAAGTAAAATATCCTTGTTATTATTGAGGCCATGAAACTGAACTCATGAAGTAGGGTCATCCAACTAGAATGCATGTGGTAACTGGATAAACTTGAGTGCTTGGTTGTGGAATGGAGCACAAATTCGTACACGCTGCTTTTGAAGTGCCTGTACCGCAACATAGAATTCTAGTTCTTACGCGCTCCATTTTTCGCTTGTCTTCGTGAGCTTTTCACTTATGACTTCATTTGGTTTTTCCTGCTTCTGACAAAATAGCACCAACACCATTGATGGAAGCATAATAATGTACTTCAAAAAGCTTGAGTAGATCAGAGTTTGGCCTTCAATATCAACCAACGAAATTTTCTATCCTTCCAAATATCCTTAAAGAGTGGAAGCAACGAACTAGAGTCCTCGATGAATCGCTAATAAAAAACTGCAAGGTTGTGAAAGCCCTGTGCCTCAGAAGCCGACTTTGTCGTAGGCCAATCACAGATGGCTGCGATCTTGGCATATCACACCAGTCAACACCAAAGAGCACGGAAGGAGTGTAGAGTACTGTAGACATAACACTTCTTCTTTGAGAGAATTAGCTTTGAGTGCTTCAAGAACAATCCAATGATGTGCCAAGTGCTCCAAATCTGTTAGCAGTAGATTAAGATGTCATCAAAATTGGCGACAACAAACTTCCCAGTTGGATTGTGCAATGGAGGTAAGGGTTTGAAGAAAGAGAGAGAGAGAGAGAGAGAGAGAGAGAGAGAGAGAGAGAGAGAGACGTAAGAGACTTAGGGCTGCACTAGAATTGCATGCCCATGTATTGATCTCATATATATATATATATATATATAAGCAATAAGAAAATTACACTATCACCCTCAATGTTATAAATGAAATAAGCTAAATAATAAACTCTAACACACATCCCCCTCATGCTGGAGCATACATATCAAACATGCCCACAGCTTGGAATACAAATAGCGAAAAGCAACACAAGCCCAAGGATTTGTGAGAATGTCACCCAGTTGATTATCCGAGCGAATATAGTCTGTGGCAATTTGTTCTTCATCAGCAGGTCTCGAATAAAGTGACAATCCACCTCAATATGTTTAGTGCGTTCATGAAAAACAGGATTGTTGGCAATAAATACATGAACGCACTAAATATAGAGGCTTGATTGTCATAATACATTCTCGTAGGGTCAGAAACATCAACACCAATATCTCGAAGGAGAAACTGGACCCACAACATTACAATCGCAGTATGAGCATGAGCCATAGCGCAATACTTAGCTTCGACACTAGAGCGCGCAACGACATTAACTTTTTACTACGCCACGTAATCAAGTTCCCACCAACAAATGTACAATATCCAGACGCAGAACGCCTATCAAAACGACAACCAGCCCAATCAGTATCACCAAAATCGATTATAGAAAGAGAGGTAGAAGGCTTGTACAAGACCCTCTCACAGGAGCACTCTTAAGATAACGCAAAATGCGACAAACTGCTTCAAAACGGGGTTGACGTGGAGCATGCATATATTGACTAACCACACCAACAGCAAAAGTGATATCTGGTAACAGTAAGATAAATCAACTTCCCAACCAGCCGGTGGTATCAGTAAAAAGGCCGCCTTGCCCACCATCAAGTTTAACCGTGGAGTCCATAGAAGCATCAACATGACGAGTACCCAAGAGACCAGTTTCAGACAAAAGATCAAGGACATACTTCCTTTGGGATAAGAAGATTCCCCAATGTTCTAAAAATCGCTAGGCGCTAGTCGGGCGGCAAAGGGGGCCTAGCGCCTAGGGGCCTAGGCGGACGCCTAGGCGGATTTGTTTTATAAATAAAATTAATTATGTAATAGATATATATACCAGTTATGTGGTGTTAATTAAAATAAATTATAGATTTGTGGTTCAAATAATAGATACATATATATATAAAGGTTATGTGGTGTTTTTTTTTTAAATAAGTAAAGATTATTTGAAGGTTTTAATATTTAAAAAACTATTAGGGATCTCTCCATAATTAACTTAAACCTTAAGTGTATATATATACTAATGTTAGGATTTTTTTTCCAAAGAGTCGGACCCAAATTAGACTCTCTAGCATTCTCACCCTAGCCCGCCTAGCACCGCCTAGCCCGCCTAGGCGCCGCCTAGCACCGCCTAGAGGCCGACTAATCCACTGGCCGATTTTCTCAAACGCCTAGGGAAAATCTCGGCGGCCGGGCACCGCCTAGCGCCTAGGCACCGCCTAGGCCGATTTTTAGAACACTGAGATTCCCTAACGTGAGCGGGCAACTTCAATCCCAAGGAAGTAACTAAGAGTACTCAAATCTTTAGTCTAAAAATTTTGCCCAAGACGACGTTTCAAATAAGCAATTCCTATAGAATCAATCCCAGTGAGAATAATATCATCCACATAAACAATCAATACAATGGTACCCAAAGAAGAATGACGAACAAAAACAAAGTGATCATAAGTAGAACGCGTGAAGCCATATGCAAGAACAATAGAACTGAATCTATCAAACCGTGCACGAGGGGACTGTTTTAGACCATACAGGCCCTTCTGCAGTCGTCATACAAGATGTGCATTAGCACCAACATAACCAGGTGGCTGATCCATATAGACCTCCTCCTGAAGGTCGCCGTGTACAAAAGCATTCTTTATATTCAGTTGGTATAAGGGCCAAGACCGACTAATAGCAACAAAAAGTAGGATCCGCCAAGAATTGAGACGGGCCACAGGTGAAAAGGTCTCAAAATAATCAACACCATATGTCTGTGTGTATACCTGAGCAACTAAGTGTGCCTTAAGACGATCAGCAGAACCATCTGGTAAGTATTTAACTGTATAAACCCAACGACAACCAACAATTTTCTTACCGAGTGGAAGAACCGCAAGATCCCAAGTCTGATTCTTATGAAGAGCACTCATTTCCTCATCCATAGTGTGCTTCCAGCCAGAAGAAGATAAGGCTTGTTGAAAAAAGGTAGGAATAGAAATAGAGGATAAGTCACAAGCAAATGACTGAAAACAAGGTGACACAGGAGTACAACACACAAAGTGAGCAATAGGATGTTGAGTACAAGTACATTTACCACGGCGTAAAGAAATAGGTATATTAGTAGGAATAAGTGGGTGAGGAATGAGTCGGGACCTCAGACAACGAGGATGCTGCATTCGGGCCATAAAAGATAGCGGGGCCATCTTTAGATTGCTGATAAACCTGCAAGCATTTATTTGAAGTTGGAATAGAAGACAAGTCCATAGGCAAAGGAAGAGTGGGAGTTGGAACAGAAGATGCCTCCTCACGACATGCAATTAGGTCACTGGACAAGTTCTGACCGGAGGACTCAAAGAAGGAATGATATTCAAAGAATGTAACATCGGAACTTACAAAGTAGCACCGAGCGTCAGGACTGTAGCAATGGCAACCTTTCTAAGTCCGAGAATACCCAAGCAACACACATTTTCGAGCACGTGAAGATAACTTATCATGACCATGATCCCGGATATGAAAGGCTACACAGCCAAAGACCCGGGGAATAAGTTGAAAAGATGAAAGACGAGGGTACAACAAGGAGATAGGAGCCTGCTAATCAAGTACAACAGTGGCATACGATTAATCAAGTACATCATGCCGTACGTGCATATTGAAGTGTAGGGTACAGGCAACATCCAACACATGTCTATGCTTTTGTTCTACAACACCACTTTGTTGAGATGTGTTAGCACAACTAGTCTAATGTAGAATGTCATGAACAACACAGAATGACTCCATTACAAATTGTGTGTATTCCGACGCATTGTCAGAATGAAGAATTTAATCCGTTTACCAAACTGAACAAAAATCTCATTATAAAATTTAAAATAAACGCGCGGTCCCCATAATCTAACTAGAGAAATGAATACGGTGGTGCTTGCCCAACTGACAAGCCTCAAAATCTAACTAGAGACACGATTCAAACTAGGAACAACTAACTTCAGGTTAGCCAAGGATGGGTCACCCAAACAAAAGTGCCACTCAAGAGAGGAGACTGCAGCACCTGCAACACTCAAAGCAGATGCAGGGGAAGTTATTGATTCACCAGGATCCAAGTAGTATAGTCCGTCTTTCTCATGCCTCGGACCAATCATCTTCTTTGTCTTGAGGTCCTGAAAGACACACGAAGTGGGAGAAAAGGTTATGGCACAGTGTAAAGCTTTAGTGAATTGACTAACAGAAAGTAAATTAAAGGGGAAATCTAGAACATACAAACTAGAGGATAAGGACAACAAAGTAGGATGGAGAACACCTTGTTGAGTTTTATTAGTTATCAATGTTTTTTTACTCAATATACATTTTATGGTTAGTATAGGGCCTTGCGTGTAATTACTTGTTCATATGTTATTATAAATAAAGAGGTCTCACAGTTGTGAGATTAAGCCTTCAATACTATCTTGTTATACAATTCAACATAGTATCAGAGCCTCCCTAAATTAGGGTTATGTACCATCTCCACCACCAGCCGCCTACCATCACCACCACCAGCAGCCACCCTAACCATCACCCTAACCATAACCAAAACACCCACACATCTAGCCACAGCCCCTATCCGATCAAACTGCCGCAGCCCAAGAACACACCCAAACCCTAAGCCGCAACCAACCCCACCTGTGCCAGCCCAGGTGCACCTTCCAGGCCCTTCGGCTCAACTTCTGGCTGCCTCTACCCGGCCCGCAACCTCCTCACTGTCTAGAGTAGGTTTTTCTCAGCCACCATACTTTGTGAGAACACTATCTTCTCCTAGTTTGTTCGTTTTTCGATCCGTAAGCGAATCTATGTCCTTTAACTAGATTGGATCATCTTAGGCTTCCCTTGATCACCATCCTTTATCTCATTCTCGGCTACACCCTTCATCATGTCACAAGACGATTTGACACCTGAGAAATGTATTGCCGCTTCTTCAGGTTCTCCTATGGGTAATGAAAGACAGTCATACGTTACTGAGAACCCAGGTTCCAAAATCACCACCGTTTTGTTTAATGGTGCTAATTATTTCTCATGGTCCCAGTCGGCAACTTTATGGCTCCATAGTCGATTCAAATTCGGATATGTGGATGGTTCAGTCAAGGCCCCTAATCGTGATGATCCGATGTATCTCAAGTGGGAAGGTGATCATTCTCTCGTTATGAGTTGGCTCGTTCATTCTATAGAACCTGAACTCACAGATCCGTTCTTATCTATGGGCGCAGCCAAAGATATTTGGGATACATTAGTAGAGACATATTCCCGTCAAGGGAATGTCGCTCAAGTATATAAGCTTCGAAGTACGATTTAGAAGGAAGTTCAAGGGGACCGCACGACTCTCCAAGTCCAGTATTTCACCACTCTAGGCTCTCTTTGTAAACGCCTTGATCATTTTTTCACCCTTCTAATCCAACTGATGCTACGGGTTTTCAGAAGTATATTTAAGGGGAGAGACTGATACAAAGTATTTGCACGTATAAGAGGAAATTAGAGAATTAAAGAAGAACTAGGATTTTGGGAAGATAACCTCCATTAAAGAGCTTCAAATCTCACTTGGTTTACAAACCAATACAAATGCAAAATATCCCAAAACTACTTACTATCAACCCTAGCCTACTATTTATAGCCTATTTAACCCTTGCTAGTGTCACATGCTTGGACTAAACCAAAATAGCAACTAAGTGAAATATTACAATCTAAGTACAATTATTATAATATGAAGTACTACAAATTACTGCATCAGACTCTCCCTCTAAAAGAAACTTGCCCTCAAGTTTAAGAATTAGCTTTCTTAATTGCATTTCAACAGTGGCATTCCTCTTGATATTAATCTTGGAAAACATTGTCATTGCCACTCCTTGTTCATTTGTATCTTCAAATCTTGAGATAGAAAATAACATGTATGTTTGATCTTCAAATTGCGAACTCGCTTTCTTGGCCATAAAACTTTCCATAGATTCATCAACTTCACATCCCTCCTCAATCCCATGATCACATAACTTAATTTCATACTCATCATCCCATGTAGGCAACGTGAAGGTGTCACTTTTAACAAACCCCTCAACAAAAGCTTTCAATTCAACCGTAGTCTCGTCCTCAATACAAAAAGTATCTCCAAAAGTATTAATGACATCTTCATCTAAACTCTCACTTTCATAGCCATACTCATTGTCACAATTTGTTGTAGCAAAGTTGTCCTCCTTTGGACGCCAAAGAAGTTGAATAAATTCCAATTCTGTATCATCTACGTCGCTTAAATTTTCATCAAACACACTTCCAAGGCAATAATCGAATGTCGGTTCCTCATACGACTCCTTGTCATCGTCTTGGTTTAATTCTTCCTCAAACCAACTTTCACAACAATCACCAAATATATGCTCCTCATCCAAGTAAGTATCCTTAGGTTCATCATCGAAGTACTCATCAAACCTCGGTTCATCCTCAAAGTCCAACTTAAAAGAAAGGTGCATTAACTCCACACTTTTAATTGGAAAGCCATTCACGTGTAAAAATTGTCTTTCCAACTTCTTCCTCATTGTATACCAATCCTTAATTTTAGGCTTGCCTTTTCTCTTTCTAAGGATCTTAATTTGTTCCCACCACTCTGCAAAGCATCCTTTCGAACGTTTCTCCACTAATTTCACTTTCGTTTCTTCAACGGTATCATAGAAATTAAATATAGCTTCAACTTCATCTACCCAATCAACAAATTCCGATTCATCACCGTAGAATTTGAATACTAACATAAGAAGGTTGCAAATGATTTACCTTAAGTGTTAAAAGTAGCAATTTGCCTTCTTTAGTCAACCAATTTATGTTGGGTACCCTTAGGTCCCGTGGGATAAGCTAAATCAAATTCAGCTTCATCTGCAAAATACATGGCGTTTCCTCGCCCTCTACCCATTCTTTCTCTTCCTCTTTGAGCCGTAGCAACTCACAACCAACTTGAAATCAAAGTTCTGGAAAAGAGAATCGAATCTCCAGCCCACAAGTCTACACCAAACCAATCAATAGAAACCCACAACCCAAATAGAGTACAATCTCAAACCACTAACCATCAGCAAGCCACAATCCAACAACAAACCAAATTCATAAATGACAAACAAGAACACTTGCTGCAAATTGCAACCTCATGCCACTTTAGAACAACCGCAGTCAAGAACCGAAAATAGAAATCGAGAGCCAAACAGAAATCAAATGACTTACCCACTCAAAATTGACCCAAAAGCAATTAATTCAGCACCCTGCATTTGCTTCAGCGAAACGAGACTCAATAGAAGTTCGTGACCCAAGGAACCAGGTTTGAAATTGACCCTACAGGTGTTGCAACTCATGCACGGCCTTGTTTGAAGCAATCGCATGATCAGTTTGGGTCCAATTGCTTCATCAAGGGTTCATAACTAGTTCGATATGTGTCGCGAGCGAATCAATTTTGGTGTGATTCAGTTCGCAAGTCACAAGGTAGGTTGAAGAAGGTTCAAGAGATGGTTCGCAAGGTTCAGATGGTTCAAAATTAGTGTTCGATCGAGTCGCAATCGTAATTGCGAATTGGATTTGTGCTACCGACAGTCTCAAGATTGTTTGGGCTTTGTTTGGTTGAGATTTCTACAAACAATCAGTTGGGTTCTTCAATTCTCAGGTTCGAATGAAGGCTCTGATACCAAATGATGCAAAGTATTTGCATGTATAAGAGGAAATTAGAGAATAAAAGAAGAAATACTGTTTTGGGAAGATAACCTCCATTAAAGAGCTTCAAAGCTCACTTGGTTTACAAACCAATACAAATGCAAAATATCCCAAAACTACTTACTCTCAACCCTAGCCTACTATTTATGGCCTATTTAACCCTTGCTAGTGTCACATGCTTGTGACTAAACCAAAATAGCAACTAAATATTACAAGCTAAGTACAATTATTATAATATAAAGTACTACAAATTACTGCATCAGAGACTCTTCAAGTTTCTAGCCGGTCTGAAGCCCGAGTTTGATCCAGTTCGTGGTCGTATTTTGGGTGTTGTTTGTTGGAAGTGGTCTATGTTATTTTATTTTATTTTATAGGCTTTTATTAATTCTTATTTATTATGGGTCTTTTATGTAATTTATATTTTTTTCCTTTCTTCTTGTCTAATAAAAGTGACTGAAAGACGATTGTTCTCTCTTAAGCCTGTAAAACTGTTTCTCTTAGATTTCAACATGGTGTTGATCTGATCACAATCCTTCAAAACCCCTGCTCTTTAGGTCCTTTTTCAGGACCAATGATCTGTCCATAGATTGGACAATTGCACCAGACAGGTGCACGTGACGACTAGGTTGGCCTTCTTTTCCGTGTGTGGCTATTCAGAACAGGAGACAATTTCACAATGTCAAAAGAAGACTTGACAAAAGAGCAATCTCCAACCTCTTCTGGTGTGATCAGTTCTCCTATAGGTAGTGAGAGACAGCCTCATTTTACCGAGAACCCTGGATCAAAAATCACCACCGTCTTATTCAATGGAGAAAACTCTCTCTCGTGGTCTCAGTGAGCCACCTTTTCGCTCCGCAGTAGAGCTAAGTTTGGTTATGTTGATGGCACATCCAAGGCACCTAGTTGTGAGGATCTTGTGTACGCTAAGTGGGAAGTGGATAATTTTCTTGTTATGAGTTGGCTCGTTCATTCTATGGAGCCCATAATTGCTGATTTTTTCCTTGAAATGGTAACTGCTGAAGATATTTGGGAGACTCTTGCTCAGACTTATGCTCGTAAAGGGAACGTGGGACAGGTGTATGAACTTCGCAGAAATATTGAGGCTGAAATTCAAGGTGAGCGTTCTATACTCCAGTATTATACATCATTATCCACAATGTGGAAGCGCCTTGATCACTTGAAAAATCATCGTCCGGTTTGTCCAGTGGATGCTGCTAGTTTTAAGGAATATATTGAGAGCGAAAGAATCTTTAAGTTCTTGGCTGGTCTAAATTCAGACTTTGACCAAGTAAGAAGCCGTGTCCTTGGAATGGAACCATTACCTCCTCTTCCGGAAGCATTTGCATATGTTCAAAATGAGGAGAGTTGTCGATCAGCTATGCTCTCTCCTACTCCTACTGACAGATCAACCTTGGTTACTTCTAACCAAAAGTTTGGAAAGGGCAATTATCCTCCAAAGAACCAGTCTGATGAGGTTGCTGAAGACAAGAGTAAGCAATTCTGTGATTATTGCAACAAGCCGTATCATACTCGACAAACATGCTGGAAGCTTCATGGCCGTCCTCCCTTGACTAAGGGAAGAGGAGGTGGACGGGGTGGTGGTAGAAGTGGTGGCAGGGGAAGTGGACCTCGGGCTCACTTATCTTCTGGGACCGACAACAGTTATTCAGAGGAGCCATCGTCTTCATCACCTGCTACTGGTAATATTAGTAATGCTGATATGGAGACTCTGCGGCGGATTATGGCACAGTTTGACACCTCCACGGGCCCTTCTACTTCTTTTGCCCAAGCAAGTAATTTTGCTAATTTTACTAGTGCTTTCCATACTAATTCTCAACATCCATGGATTGTGTTAAACATCATATTTTGTGTAAAGCTTAGGGTTAGACAAATTGTCTCACCCCTTTTATATTAAACAATATTAAAGAAAGAAATATTACAATATGACCCACACTGTAATAAAAAAATAACAAGAAACATAAAAATAACTCTAACAAATAATTCTAACACTCCCCCTCAAGCTGGTACAAAAATATCTCTCATTCCCAGCTTGTCTAAGATAGTGTGAAAAGGTTGACTCCCAATAGCTTTGGTAAGAACATCTGCAACTTGATCGCCAGTCCTTACGAAGGGAACACAGATAGTACCATTACTAATCTTCTCTTTAATGAAATGTCGATCGATCTCCACATGCTTTGTTCTATCATGTTGAACAGGGTTATGAGCTATACTAATGGTCGCTTGGTTGTCACAAAAAAGCTTCATAGACTCTGTCTGATCAACATTCAGATCCTTGAGTAATGGCTTAATCCACAATAATTCACAAATACCTTGGGCCATAGCCCTGAATTCAGCTTCTGCACTTGACCTGGCCACTACATTCTGCTTTTTACTTCTCCAGGTAACGAGATTACCTCCCACAAACGTGTAGTACCCTGAGGTAGACCTCCTATCAGTAATAGAGCCAGCCCAATCAGCATCAGTGTACCCTTCCACCCTTAGGTGGTCATATTTTGCAAAGAGCAAACTTTTCCCTGGAGCAGCCTTCAAATATCGAAGGATTCGGAAGACGGCATCTTGGTGTGACTGTCGTGGAGAATGCATAAACTGACTGACGACACTAACCGAAAAAGCAATATTCGGACGAGTATGAGAGAGATATATGAGCTTACCAACAAGTCTCTGATAACTCCCCCTGTCCACTAACTCCCCACTACTGTCCTCACCAAGTTTCTGATTCTGCTCCATAGGCGTATCACACGCTTTACTGCCCAGCATTCCTGTCTCTTTTAACAAATCCAGGACATACTTCCTCTGGGAAATAAAGATCCCATGTTTGGATCGAGCAACTTCGATTCCAAGGAAGAACTTTAGAGCCCCCAAGTCTTTTATCTCGAATTCAGTGGCCAATTGCTTCTTCAATCGATCCATTTCCTCCAGATCATCTCCTGTCAGAACAATATCATCAACATACACAATAAGAGCGGTGGTCTTACCCTGCGAGGAATGTTTGATGAACAATGTGTGATCTGCATGACTTTGTCTAAACCCAAACCAAAGCATAGCCTGTGTAAATCTCTCAAACCAGGCCCTTGGTGACTGTTTGAGACCATAGAGGGATTTTTTTAGTCTACACACCTTCCCATCTGTCTTGGAGTCCTCGAACCCTGGAGGGATGTCCATGTAAACTTCTTCTTCTAGGTCACCGTGCAAGAACGCATTCTTCACATCAAACTGGTGGAGAGGCCAATTCTGATTAGCTGCCAGAGAAAGGAGAACTCTAATGGAATTCATCTTTGCGACTGGGGCAAAGGTCTCCTCATAGTCTACCCCGTAGGTCTGAGTGAACCCTTTTGCTACCAACCGAGCTTTATATCTCTCAATAGAACCATCAGCCCTGTGCTTCACAGTGTATACCCACTTGCACCCCATAATCCTCTTTCCTGTAGGCAATATGGTCAACTCCCAAGTACCAGTCTTTCGAAGAGCATTCATCTCTTCAATCATGGCATGTTTCCACTTGGGATCAGCAAGAGCTTCCTGAACATGGTTAGGAACACTAACAGAGGAAATTCTGGAAAGAAAGGCTTTATAGGCAAAAGATAGATGAGAATAAGATACAAAGTTAGATATAGGATGTGGAGTACAAGATCTAACACCCTTTCGAACAGCAATAGGAACATCTAAATCATCTGTGTTAAGAGAGGATGTATCAGAGGAATTACCTGAATCTTCATCACTAAGAGGACATGGCAATGGCAGGGAAGAAACAGGAGCAGTAACTTCTGGAGTCTCTCTGATCTTTCTTTTACTCCATGTTCCCCTGGAATATACTCTCATCTCATTCACCTTCAGTTCCTCAATTACTACTTCCTTTTCAGGCACCCTCCTCTCACTTTCTTTTTCTGTCTCCTCACTGTCCTTTTCCTTTTCTGTCTCCATCTCAATCACCATAGGTAAAACTGGCATCTCTTCACACCTCGGCTCCCCCTGAAGAGATACCGAAGAGTCAAGAAAATAGGACTGTGACTCATGAAATGTGACATCCATAGTAACAAACTATTTCCTAGATGGAGGGTGGTAGCACTTGTAACCTTTTTGAGTGGGTGAGTAACCAACAAATACACACTTAATAGCACGAGGGTCTAATTTCCCACGGGTTGGACTGTGGTTATGAACAAAGCAGACACAACCAAATACACGAGAAGGAATGGATGAAGAAAAAGAAGTGTGGGAAAGAACCTGAAGAGGTGTTTTCTGATCCAACACACAGGTAGGTAGGCGATTGATAAGATAAGCTGCGGTTAACACTGCCTCACCCCAATAAGAACGAGGGGCTTGAACCTGAAAAAGCAACGACCGGGCTACATCTAAAAGGTGACGATTCTTACGCTCTGCTACACCGTTTTGTTGTGGGGTGTCAGTGCAAGAAGTCTGGTGAATAATGCCATGAGAGTTGAAATATTGACCTAAACCTGAATCAATGTATTCACCCCCATTGTCAGACCTTAAGACTTTCACAACCGCTCCAAACTGGGTACACACCATTTTATGGAAACTTTGAAATATAGAAAAAACTTCCCGCTTTTCTTTCATTATATACAACCATGTAGTACGAGAACAATCATCTATAAAAGATACAAACCATCTATGACCTTTCAAGGATATAGTACGGGAAGGGCCCCAAACATCAGAATGTATTAAAGCAAAAGGAACAGAACTTTTATTATTGCTGGGAGCATAAGATGCTCGAAAATGTTTACCAAGTTCACATGCATCACAAGAAAACTTGAAATTGGAAATACTATTATTCGTAACAAGAGATGGAAACATATATTTAAGTAGAGACAAGGATGGGTGTCCTAATCTCCTATGCCAAAGCACCAAATCTTCAGCTTTATTCTTCAAAACGACAGAATTATTAGCAATCTTCACCCCCCTCATCCAGATTCTGCTCTCCCTCATCCAGAATATACAACCCCTGTGTCTCTCTACCACTGCCAATCACCCTCTTCGTGAGAAGATCCTGAAAGACACAATGAGAGGGAAAAAAGGTTACTGAACAATTCAAATCCTGAGTAATACGACTCAAAGATAAAAGATTATGAGAGAAACTAGAAACATGTAAAACTGAGCTCAAGGATAGAGAAGGAGTGACACGAATAAGACCTTTCCCCGAGACAGAGGAAAAGGTACCATCAGCAATTCTAACTTTGTCCTGACCTGAACTGGGCTTATAATCACAAAAAAGATCAGAAGAACGAGACATATGATCAGAAGCCCCTGAATCAATAATCCAATGAGATGAAGAAAGAGAGAGGAAAGCTCTTGCTGGTGCGACAATATTACCTGATTGTGCAAAAGAGGATGAGGCACTAGCAGCTGGAGATGAAGCACACTTGGACATCAAGTTTCTGAGAGTGTTAAGCTCGGCAGGAGATAAAGGGGACATATCAGTAGTGGGCGCACTTTCAACACTAGCTGGAGTCTCAGTATCAGTAGTAGTATGATGGGCACGAGGACCACCTCCTCTGCCTCCTCGGCCCCCACGGCCTCCGCCACGACCGCCTCCACGACCTCCTCGTCCACCAGGGGGACGTCCGTGAAGGCTCCAACAATTGGCCCGAGTATGATGGGGCCGATTGCAATAATCACAGATCACGATAGGCCGGTCTGAAGGAGTACTCTGCTGGGTCCCCTCTCTGGGCGGGACAGAAAGTAGAGCTGAACGCTCAGTGGAGACAGGCGGAAGCATAACGGAGCGGCGACTCTCCTCGTTCTGAACGTAAGCAAAGGCCTCCTGAAGTGGAGGGAGAACATCCATCCCAAGAACCCGACTACGAACAGCATCGTAATCGGAATGAAGCCCTTGAAGAAATTTGAAGACCCGTTGTTTCTCAAGTAGCTTTCGGTACTCCTCTGCATCAGTGGTACAAACGGGCTGAAAGGACTGTAGATGGTCTACTCTGTCCCAGCTAGTGGTAAGGAAGGTATAATATTGGGTAACTGTCATCTCACCCTGCTCAGAACGGTCAATGGAGCGGATAAGCTCAAACTCCTGAGCATAATTCCCCCTCCGAGAGAATGTAGAAGCAACAGTGTCCCAAATAGCCTTAGCTGTCTTCATTCTATAAAAGCTCTCACCAATCTCAGGAACCATGGAATTAATGAGCCAAGACATAATAACAGAATTCTCAATCTCCCACTTGTCATAACTCTGATCGGTAGTTGAAGGGGCCACAATACGCCCATCAAGATGACCCATTTTCCCGCGTGCCTTCAAATAAAGTTCTACCGCCTGTGACCACTTCAAGTAATTTTGGCCATTGAATGGAACGGTAGTGATTTTTAGATTGGGATCCAAGGGGTGAACCACAGTCTGAACTGTGGTGGAACCTGTAGCCGCTGGTTTGTCAAAGTCGGTCATGTTCCAGATAACAAATGGAAAACCCACAACAAGGTGAAAGAAAACGAGGGAAGTTGGGTATTGGGAGACCAACTAGGTCAATTTAAAGGTCCATATAGGGACCGAAAGGACTGTTGAAACTAAAAAACTTCAATCAAACTGAAAACTGTATGGTTGTGAGTGAAATTTCGAGGGTTAAAAAATGGAGTAGATCTCGGTGGGAATCTACTATGGCATAAACAGTTCAGATGTGGTGTTGGTGAAGTATAGTGGTCTCGGTGGGTCTATATGAGCATGGGAAGGTTGCGGCTAGGTGGTGAAAGTCATAGGGTGATGCGACAGAAGCTGGGTGATGCCCTGATGGTGCGGCGCAGGGGTTGGATGAGGTCCAGGTGGTCCGGCGCAGTTGCTGGTGGTGTTCTGGTGCTGCGGCGTGGCTGGGTGGTGTAGAAAAGGTGCGGCGCGGGTGGTGGTGGGGCGGCGCAGGTGATGGTTAGGTTTAGGGTTGTGGTGGTGGCTCTGATACCATGTTAAACATCATATTTTGTGTAAAGCTTAGGGTTAGACAAATTGTCTCACCCCTTTTATATTAAACAATATTAAAGAAAGAAATATTACAATATGACCCACACTGTAATAAAAAAATAACAAGAAACATAAAAATAACTCTAACAAATAATTCTAACAGATTGTTGACTCCGAGGCTTTCGATCACATGACTGGTTTGTCTACTATCTTTTCTACTTATGACCCTTGTTCAGGAAAAGATAAGGTCAAAGCTGCCGATGGTAATCTTTCTCCAATTTCTGGTAAAGGTGTTATTCATGTCTCCAATAAATTGTCTCTATCATCGGTTCTTCATGTCCTTATTTCTCGACTAATCTCCTGTCAATTAGTCGTATCACTCGTGACGTGACTTAAATTGTTGTGTAACTTTTTTCCCGTCTCGTTGTGTTTTTCAGGACCTCTCCACAAAGAAGACGATTGGCAGTGGTAGAGAAGAGAATGGCCTCTACTTTCTGTTGCCCAATGAAGCTACAAGTGAGAGTTTGACCAAGAGTGCTTACCAGTCAGTGAAAGAAACTCTTCCCAAAGAGGCGTAATTGTGGCATCAGTGACTAGGGCATCCATCTTTCTCTCTTTTACACTATTTGTTCCCTTCTTTAGTAGATAATAAGAGTGTTTCCAATGTTTATCGTGAGGCATGCGAACTCGGTAAACATCACCGTGCTACATTTAATTCAAGCTTGAATAAAACTACTATTCCTTTTGCTATTATACATGTTGATGTTTGGGGTCCCTCTCCTATTGTATCTATGAATGGTTATAAGTGGTTCGTGTCTTTTATTGATGACTGTTCTCGTACTACTTAGGTGTATTTAATGAAAGATAAGAGTGAAATTTATTCTATCTTCCAAACATTTCAAAAAATGATTTGCACTCGGTTTAGTATCGTTGTTAAAATTGTGCGATCCGATAAAGGAGGGAAATATATTTATAGTGATCTCAAAGACTATTTTTCTACGAATGGCATAATTCATCAAACCTCTTGCACCAATACTCCACAACAAAATGGAGTTGCTGAGCGCAAGAATCGTCATCTGTTGGAAACTGCTCGGTCCTTGTTGTTTTCCATGCAAGTTCCAAAGTCTTTTTGGGGGGAAGCTGTCTTAACCGCTGCCTATCTCATCAATAGGTTGCCTACTCGTGTCCTAGGTAAGAAAGCTCCCATTGAGATTGTCATCAGTCCGTCTTCCCTGTTTGCTATTCCTCCCAAAGTTTTTGGGTGCGTCTGCTTTGTCCACAATCACTCTCCCTCACGGAAAAAATTCGATCCCCGTGCCTTAAACTGTCTTTGTTGGTTATTCACCTACACAGAAAGGGTATAAATGTTATCATCCTCCCTCTCGTAAGTGGTTCGTGTCTATAGATGTTACCTTCCATGAAACACTGTCTTACTTTCAGTCTCCACAGCCACCTCTTCAAGGGGAGCAAGTGAGCAAGGAAGAGATACCTGTGGAAATTCCACTATTTGAGGACAGAGGAAAAGTTATTGAAGAAGAGGCAGATAAACATGAAAATCACGAGATTGAGAGTGAGAGTGAGGGGGAGACTACTAAAGTGAGTGAGGTAGAAAACAAGCAACTTGATGAGGGAGATAGAGAAACTGAAAAAGAGAGAGAAAGCTATTAACATACTCAAAGAATAAAGAGAGAAAAAGATTTGGGGCAACAGAGATGGAAGCTAGTCCTTTCCCTTCATTACAGCCGGTCTCTTCTAGTGAGGATGGTCCGGGTAATATTCTTGATTCTCCTAGTTCTGATTCCAGTAATCCTACTGTTGATGATTTTGACATTCATATTGCTCATCGAAAGGGCACTAGGACATGTACTAAACACCCTCTCTCTAATTTTGTCTCCCTCTTACAAAGCTTTTGTGTCAAAACTTGCCTCTATGTCTGTTCCTAACCATGTCCAGGAAGCCCTTTCTGATCCGAAATGGAAATCAGCCATGGTTGAAGAGATGAGAGCCTTGAAAAAAAATGGCACTTGGAAATTAACAGAATTACCTCAAGGGAAGAAGACAGTAGGGTACAAGTGGGTGTTTACTGTAAAATACAAAGCCGATGGGTCGGTTGAGAGATACAAAGCCCGGTTAGTGGCCAAGGGATTTACTCAAACGTATGGAGTAGATTATCAGGAAACGTTCGCTCCTGTGGCCAAGATGAACTCCATCCGAATTTTGTTATCCCTTGCAGCAAATCAGGACTGGCCCTTGCACCAATTTGATGTAAAAAAATGCCTTCCTACATGGTGATCTAGAGGAGGAAGTGTATATGGACGTTCCTCCAGGCTTTGAGGACCCAAAGACAAAAGGGAAAGTGTGTCGCCTTTTAAAATCCTTGTATGGGCTCAAGCAATCGCCTAGAGCGTGGTTTGATAGGTTCTCACAGGCCATGATTAAGTATGGGTTCAAGCAAAGCCAAGGTGACCATACTCTCTTTGTTAAGCACTCTTCAAGTGGTAAAGTGACTGCATTGATCGTTTATGTCGATGATATTGTTTTAACTGGAAATGACTTAGAAGAGATGGGACATCTAAAGAGATATCTAGCTAAGGAGTTTGAGATTAAGGATCTGGGACGTGTGAAGTATTTCTTGGGCATTGAAGTAGCACATTCCAAGGATGGGATTTTCCTCTCACAGAGACAATATGCTTTAGAGCTACTCAAGGAAACCGGAATGCTTGGGAGTAAGGCAATTGATACTCCAATGGATCCAAATCTGAAACTTACTGATGCTCCTGATGAGGAGTTGGTCGATAAAGGAAGATTTCAGAGAATGGCTGGTAAACTAATCTATCTATCACATACTAGGCCCGACATTGCTTTCCCTGTAAGTGTAGTTAGTCAGTTTATGCATTCCCCTAGACAAAACCATCTTGATGCTGTGTTTCGAATCTTGAGATATCTCAAATAGCACCAGGAAAGGGTTTATTTTTTACCAAGAATGGACACACTCACGTTGAAGCCTACACAGATGCAAACTAGGCTGGGTCGATTTCAGATAAGAGGTCGACGACGGGGTATTGCTCGTTTGTTGGAGGTAACTTAGTTACTTGGAGAAGTAAAAAGCAGTCAGTAGTTGCCAGGTCTAGTGCAGAGGCAGAATTTAGAGCGATGGCAGTATGGCACAGGGAGTGTGTGAACTGTTATGGATTCAAATTGTTCTCTGTGATCTTGGTCTTGGACTTCAAGATTCAATGAAGTTGTACTGCGATAATAAAGCTGCCATTGATATAGCTCATAATCCAGTTCAGCATGATAGGACCAAGCACGTGGAAATAGATAGACACTTCATTAAAGAGAAGTTGAACAATGGGAGTATATGTACCCCTTTTGTGAAGTCCGGGGAGCAGTTAGCGGATGTCCTTACCAAGAGTCTTCCCACAAGACCTTTCATTTAATCCTTAGCAAGCTGGGCATGAGAGGTACTTTTGCACCAGCTTGAGGGGGAGTGTTGGAAGTGGTCTATGTTATTTTATTTTATTTTATAGGCTTTTATTAATTCTTATTTATTATGGGTCTTTTATGTAATTTATATTTTTTTCCTTTCTTCTTGTCTAATAAAAGTGACTGAGAGACGATTGTTCTCTCTTAAGCCTGTAAAACTGTTTCTCTTAGATTTCAACATTGTTCCCCTTCCATCTCTTCGAGAAGCTTTTTCTATTGTACAAGATGAAGTTGCCGCTCTGTTACGTTGCATCCTTCATCCGCTGATAGGTCAGCCTTGGTATCCTCTAATCAAAGGGGCGACAAGTCCTTTACTCCACAGAGAGATCCCCAGTATATGGGACGTGACACCACGAATAATAGGCCTTTGTGTGATCATTGCAATCGTCTCAGGCACACTCGTGAGACACGTTGGAGGCTTCATGGACGTCTTCCCTTTCCCAGGGGACGTGGCGGTGGCCGTCATGGTGGACGTGGCCCTCCACGAGCTCATTTGACTACCGAGTCATCTCCTTCCGGAGAAAAAGACACTCTTACCTCATCTTCTTCTCTAGCAGCTGGAAGCATTAGTAGTGCCGATATCAAAACACTCCGTCGTATTATAACTAAGTTGAACACTCCATCTGCCTCTACTTCTTTTGCCCAGACATGTATTTTTGCTAATTTTTCAAATGCTTTACATGTTGATTCTAGTCAACCATGGATTATTGACTCCAGAGCTTTCGATCACATGACCGGCCTTTCCTCTGTATTCTCCACTTATACCCCAAGTCTGGCAAAAAGATAAAGTTAGAACTGCCGATGGTTCACTTTCATCTATTTATGGTAAAGGTGTCATTAAAAATTTTAACTCCTTACCTTTATCTTCGATACATCATGTTCCTAATTTCTCTATTAATCTTTTATCCATTGCTCGTATTACTCATGATCTTAACAGTATTGTCACTTTTTTCCTGTCACATTGTGTCTTTCAGGATCTCTCCACGAAGAAGGTGATTGGCAGTGGTAGAGAGGAGAATGGCCTATATTTTCTATTGCCAAGAGGAGACACACAGGGAAGCTCGACACAAGCAGCTCATCATATACAAAGAGAGACTATTCCTAGGGAAGCTTGGTCATAGCATCAGAGATTAGGCCACCCTTCATTTTATTTGCTTCATTTTTTTAATTTCTTTCTCTTGTCCGTAATAAAAGTGTTTCCTACATTTCTTGTGAGGCTTGTGAGTTTGGTAAACACCTTCGTGCAACTTATAATTCCACTTTTAATAAAAGTACTATTCCATTTGCTATTATTCACACTGATGTTAAGGGTCCTTCCCCTATTACCACTCTAAATGGCTATAAATGGTTTGTTACCTTTATTGATGATTGTACTCGCACTACTTGGGTTTATTTGATGAAGGATAAGAATGATGTTTTTTCCATTTTCAAATCCTTTCATAAAATGATATGTACACAATTTAGCACAGTTGTCAAAGTTGTTTGGTCTGACAAAGGGGGGGAATACATCTATGGTGGTCTTGCCCAATATTTTTCAGAGCATGGGATAATTCATTAAACTTCTAGCACCAATACCCCTCAGCAGAATGGTGTTGCAGAGAGAAAAAACTGTCATTTGCTAGAATCAGCTAGGTCTATGCTCTTCTCAATGCATCTTCCCAAGCCTTTTTGGGGGGAAGCAGTTCTTACTGCAAGTCTGCAACCTACCTTATCAATCGTCTTCCTTCTCGTGTCCTTGGTAAGAAATCTCCTATTGAACTTCTTACTAATCCATCTTCCATTTTTCCCATTCCTCCTAAAGTGCTTGGTTGTGTGTGCTTTGTCCATAATCATTCTCCTTCTCGTCAGAAGTTAGATCCTCATTCTATCAAATGTGTCTTTGTTTGGTTATTCTCCAACTCAGAAAGGGTACAAGTGTTATCATCCTTCTACTCGTCGGTGGTATGTATCTATGGACGTCACATTTAATGAGACATTTTCCTACTTCCAGTTCTCTCTTTCTCCTCTTCAAGGAAAAATAGAGAGCCAAGAAGAGCAGTCCACTTTCATTGCTCCCTTCCCTATATCTAGAGAAGAAGAGAAAAAAAGGAGAGGATAAGCAAAGCAAGGATGAGAGAGAAAAGAGTGAGGAAGAGGGAGAAAAAAGAGGGATAAGCAAAGAGAGGATGAGAGAGAAAAGATGGAGCAAAAGAGAGGAAGAGAGAGAAGGTAAGGAGTTTTTAACGTATACCAAGGATAAGAGAAGGCTGATTTAAGGGGCAGCAGAAAAAAAGGCACATCTCTCCAATCCTGCTTCAGTTGCCTTCTTCTAGTGAAGATGATTCAGGTATTTTCTCTCTGTCTATTGCTAATTCTCCAATACCCATTACTGTTGATCCATCTGATGATGATGATTTAGACATGCCTATTGCCTTGTGAAAGGGAACTAGATTATGTACTAAACATCCTCTTTCAAAGTTTGTTTCATACTCTCATTTGTCTCCATCATATAGGGCTTTTGTGTCACAAATCGATTCTATGTCTATCCCTAACCATGTTCAGGAAGCTTTGTCTAATCCTAATTGGAAGAATACCATGGTTGAAGAGATGAAAACTCTCCACAAAAATGGGATGTGGAAATTAGCAGAGTTACCTCGATGTAAAAAGACGGTGGGATGCAAGTGGGAATTCACCATAGAACATAACGCGGATGGGACTGTTGAGAGATACAAAGCCAGGCTAGTTGCTAAGGGCTTTACTTAGACATATGGGGTTGATTACCAAGAGACATTTGCCCCAGTTGCAAAAATGAAATCTATCAGGATCCTTTTGTCGCTAGCAGCAAATCTGGAATGGCCCTTGCATCAGTTTGATGTCAAGAATGCATTTCTACATGTTGACTTGGAAGAAGAAGTGTATATGGATATCCGCCCCGAGTTTGAGGACAGTAAGACACAAGGAAAGGTATGTCGGCTCCAAAAGTCCTTACATGGCCTCAAGTAATCTCCCAGAGCCTGGTTCGCTCGATTTTCTTAGGCTATGATAAGGTATGGTTGACAAAGCCAAGGTGATCATACTCTCTTTATTAAGCATTTATCACAAGGGAAATTGACAGCTTTGATAGTCTATGTAGATGATATAGTTCTCACAGGTGATGACTTAGTAGAAATGAAGCAATTGAAGACCTATCTCACTAAGGAGTTCGAAATTAAGGACCTGGGAGATTTGAACTATTTTCTGGGAATAAAAGTGGCACGCTGCAAGGAAGGGCTTTTTATATCCCAACGTAAGCATGTTCTAGATCTCCTAAAGGAGACAGGTTTGCTTGGTTGTAAAGCACTTGATACTCCCATGGATCAGAATACGAAGCTTAGCAATGATCCCAGTGGAGAACCGGTTAAAAAGGGGAGATATCAGAGATTAGTAGGCAAACTCATCTATTTGGGTCATACCAGACCTGATATTGCTTTCGCTGTTAGCGTGGTAAGTCAATTTATGCATGCTCCTAGACAACTTCATCTTGATGCTGTGTTTAGAATTATGAGATATCTTAAGTCAGCCGCAGGAAAAGGATCGTTCTTTACCAAGAATGGTCATACGCTAGTTGAGGCCTACACCGACGCAAATTAGGTAGGTTCAGTGATAAATAGGAGATCAACTACGGGGTATTGCACCTTTGTGGGAGGTAATTTGGTCGCATAGAAAAGCAAGAAGCAAGCAGTGGTAGCAAGATCAAATGCAGGGGCCAAGTTTAGAGCTATGGCACAAGGAGTGTGTGAGTTATTATGGATTCAGATAGTTTTGACTGATTTGGTGTTTGGACCAAAGGACTCTATGAAACTGTATTGTGATAGTAAATCAGCCATTAGCATTGATCATAATCAGGTCCAACATGATAGGACAAAGCACGTGGAGATTGACAGACATTTTATAAAGGAGAAGCTAAATTGTGGAAGCATTTGTACTCCATTTGTCAAGACTGGGGAGCAGCTAGCAGATGCTCTTACAAAAAGTTTAGCAAGTCGTTCGTTTCACTTTATCCTTAGCAAGCTGGGAACGAGAGATATCTTCGCACCAGTTTGAGGGGGGGTGTTGAGTTTTATTAGTTATTAATGTTTTTTTCCTCGATATATATTTTATGGTTAGTATAGGGTCTTGCCGTCTTGCAGATGTTCTTACAAAAAGTTTAGCAAGTCGTTCGTTTCACTTTATCCTTAGCAAGCTGGGAATGAGAGATATCTTCGCACCAGTTTGAGGGGGGGTGTTGAGTTTTATTAGTTATTAATGTTTTTTTCCTCGATATATATTTTATGGTTAGTATAGGGTCTTGCCGTCTTACGTGTAATTACTTGTTCATTTGTTATTATAAATAAAGAGGTCTCACAGTTGTGAGATTAAGCCTTCAATAATATCTTGTTATACAATTCAACACACCTTTCCCAAGAACTAGACAAGATGACCCATCAGCTAACATAGTACGGTGTTTAACGTGATGTAAATTAGAAAAGAGAGATTGTATACCAGGCATATGCGAGCTAGCTCCGGAGTCTATGACCTAGGATGAAGGCGAATGGGTAACACATGCAACATTACCTGAATCAACGAGTGCAACAGTAGAGGAGGAAGGAAAAACAGTACGCAAGGTTTGGATAAGCTCGCCAAGCTAACCGTGGAAAGTTGGATCCTCGGTCTATCAAGTTAGTATTTGTTGGTTACTCACCTACTCAGAAGGGTTATAAGTGTTACCATCCTTCGTCTAGGAAATGGTTTTAGAAGAAAACCAGAATTGGTATAATTGTTTTCTTATTATTTATTGTTGCAAACCTCTATTTATATACAACCTAGAGATCAAAGAAAAGGAATAGCAAGAAAGGAAAGAAATAAAAGATTACAGAGTCAAAATAAAATTGTTCCTAAACTTTAGAGATAATATTAAATACGAGACAAGACCGTATCAAATATTATCTCCAACACTCCCCCTCAAGCTGGGGCGAAGATGTTAACGAGACCAAGCTTGCTAAGAGACGTCTTTAGTAGAAAAGGACCAATAGACTTGGTAAACATGTCAGCAGCTTGATCAGAAGAAGGAACAAAACTTGGAACAATAATCCCTGATCGAACTCTTTCCCTGATAAAGTGAACATCCATTTCGATACGCTTAGTATGCTCATGGAGAACTAAGACAGAGGCGAGCATATGGCCGACTTCTTGTCACAAAATAATGTAGAAGGTTCTATCATAGGATATCCAAACTCTGTTAACAGAAGCCAAAGGAGTTCACATGTGCCTTGGGCCATAGCCCTATATTCAGCCACAGCTGAGGACCGAGAAACAACTTCTTGTTTCTTACTCTTCCACGATAAGAGATGATCACCATAGAAGGTACAGAAACCAGAAGTGGAGCGCCTATCACTCTTTGACCCAGCATAGTCTGCATCAGTAAAGCAAGAAATCCAATCCTGTAATCCAACAGTATAAAATAGCCCAAGACCAGGACATGTCTTGAGATACCGGAGGATGTGATGAACAGCATCAAGGTGAGAAGAACGTGGAGAATGCATGAATTGACTCAACTGAAAGCAAAGGAAATGTATGGTCGTGTGTGAGTCAAGTAAATGAGGTGACCAACTAGGCACTGATAAATTTCAGGAAGAGGGTCTCCAGAGTCGGCAGATAAATTCAAGTTTTGGATCCATAGGAGTGGATGTTGGCCGACACTCTAACATGCCAGTATCCTGAAGAAGGTCAAGAGCATAATTCCTTTGGGACAAGGAAATACCATGACGAAAACGTGCAACTTCAATGCCAAGAAAATACCGAAGGGGACCTAAGTCTTTGACATCAAAGAATTTCCCAAGAGTCGGTTTGACCTTCGTAATACTAGAAGTTGTAGAGTTTTATAATTAAAGAGAAATTGTATTCATCTAAATTATCACATTTATCATAATCATGAGCCTTTACATAGGCTTGTCATCAACCATTTATGGTTATCAATAATATAAATTTAAATTCAAATCCTTCCTAATATTCATAATATTCCCCAAATCTGTTCCAATCAAATCATATCACAATATCTCCATATCATATCATATCTTCCCAAATCTTTCATTATTCCATATCTTCCAACACTCCCCCTTAAGTTGGCACATGGATACTTGTTGAAGTGTCCAACTTGCACACGAATATGGAAGACAATCTTATACCGAACTATCCTCTTTAAAACTCCACTTTGTAGACTGTTGCAGCGGACCCTCTTAGGTAGTCTCTTGTCCACGTGCGGCTCCTCTTAGGTGGTCTCGTCATACAAACATCCAAAACTCCAAGATCAAGTGGAGAAAGATGAGACGTGCCCACGGAATAATCCATCATGTGACACATAATAGAGGTAGTTGTCTTGTCTTCAACACTCCCCCTCAAGTTGAAGGGGGGCTGTGTGTTCAAACACTAATCCATGCGGTGTAGCGGGCCCCTCTTCGGGTGGTCTCGTCACCATGTGATATAGCGACACCCTCCTCGGGGGTCCCATCACCCAGTTTTATCTCCCTATATTCTCCCAGAAGAAAGAGATAGGAGAAAATAATTTCTGATATATCATTCATCCAACATGTATGTGTTTATATACAAACTAAGGAAACCAAAAAAGGAAAGAAAAAGAAAGGAAATAAAAAGATTACAATCAATCATAATCAATCTACTCCTAAAGACCCGTGATTGGGTTTGACCATAATCAGAATATATTCCGACACTCCCCCTCAAACTGGAGCTGGAGTAAAGATATTAATCAGACCCAGTTTGACCAATGATGACTGCAGAAGTGAAGGACCAACGGACTTTGTAAACATATCGGCAGCTTGATCAGTGGAAGGCACAAATTCCGGGACGATGATTCCAGATCGAACTTTTTCTCTAATGAAGTGAACGTCAACTTCAATATGTTTCGTACGTTCATGGAGAACTGAGTCAGAGGCAAGCATAAGAGCAGACTTGTTATCACAGAATAAGACAGAAGAACCACTAACTGTAAAACCCAATTCTTTCAATATTGCACGCACCCATAGGAGCTCACATGTACCCTGGGCCATAGCCCGATACTCTGCCTCAGCGGAAGAACGAGAGACCACAGCTTCTTTCTTGCTTTTCCACGAGATAAGATGATTTCCATAGAACGTGCAGAACCCAGATATGGACCGACGATCACTCTTAGATCCAGCATAGTCTGCATCCGTAAAGCAGGACACCCCATGCTGTGTTCCTGCAGAGTAAAATAATCAAAGACCTGGACAAGTCTTGAGATACCGAAGAATATGATGAACAGCATCTAGGTGAGAAGATCGGGGCGCATGCAAGACCTGGACAAGTCTTCAGATTTCTTTTTAAGCAAATAAACCCATGTACACCTAGTATAGTCATCAATGAAAGTAACATAATGACGGTGCCCAGAAATAGCAGTAACGGGGGAAGGACCCCACACATCCGTATGAATAATATCAAACATAGAGGGTGCACGATGCATGCGAGGTATATAATGAGAACGAGTATGTTTAGATAATTCACACACCACACAACTGAATTTAAATTTCTGGCAGGCTTTATTTAATAATGGGAAAAGTTGACAAAGATAATTGAAGTTAGCATGGCCCAAGCGGGCGTGCCACAATTTTATTGACTCAAAAGAAAAACTAGAAGACTTAGACGACTCTGAATCAGGCAAAACTGATGCCTGAAGACTCGAAGACGACAAACTTAAACTCCCGCCAGGTGGGTCACCGAAATAGTAGAGGCCATCCCGCTCATATCCCTTGCCAAAAATCTTCTTCGAAATCCGGTCCTGTAAGAGACAACAATCAGGTAAGAACACAACTGCACAATTGAGAGATTTTGCAAGACGATTAACTGAGAGAAGATTGTAAGGAAAAGTAGGGACATGAAGAACAGAAGATAAAGAGATACTAAGAGAGAGACAAATGTCGCCTTTACTTTTGACAAAGATAGTAGACCCATCAGCAATCCGAACAGATTGGGAGATGGGGACCAGAGAAGATGAAAATAATGACAACTCACCAGTCATATGATCACTGGCACCGGAATCCAGAATCCAGACCCAACATGGAGTGCAGTAGAAGATGTACCTGAGGCCAAAGTAGCAGTGGGAGTAGTGTCAGATTGGGAACCTTGTTGAAGCAATGAGCCCAATTGAGACTGAAGTTGACCTATCTGAGTCAGCAGCTAGAGTAGATTCGGAGTAGGTGCAGTTTCAACAATAGCAGCAGTGCGAACTGGGGCCTTTCCTTTATTGCGAGGAATCTTCTCTCGAAGTTCAGGATGAAGCTTGAAGCAACGGTCCTTAACATGACCAAGAATACCACAATGAGTGCAGAATGATCGATTACCAGAACCAGGAGGACGAGTGAAAGGCCCAGACGGGGCAGCAAGAGCCATCTGGTCTGGCACGGGAGACGACTCAGGTAAAGCAGGGGATATCAAGCGCCGACGACGCTCATCACCATCAAGAGTGGCGAAAGCCTCAAATAAAGATGGCAAAGGTGAGGTATTTAAAATCTGAGTACGAAGAGATTCGAACTCAGGTTTTAAACCCATCAGGAACTGGTATGTGTGCTGGCGATTGAGACGTCGAAGAGCAATGGTGGCTGCCTCGGTGGGAAACTCACTAAGGGGCTCATATTGAGCCAATTCCTCCCAACGTGATTGAAGGTAGCCGAAATAATCTGCAACGAAGAGACCCAAAGCAAGCTGAGAGGCGTGGGCAACCTCCTAATAGAGCTCAAAGATACGGGAGTCATTGCACTCATGTGCATAAATCTGAGTCAAAGAGGTCCACAGATTGTGAACAGTGTCATGAAACATGAACATATGGTAGATCCGATCCTCCATAGAGTTAAACAACCAACCCAATATGGTACAGTTGTCAATGACTCAATATCCCACTGTGCAAATGTGGGATTAGAGATTGCCGGCTTCAGTTCAGTACCCAAAAGCCACCCAGACTTGCCACGTCCTCCAAGGTAAAGACGAAAAAACGTGACCAAGCAGCGAAGTTCCTCCCATTCAACAACACACTTGTAACCCTATGAGCAGGGGTGTGTTGAGAGAGAGACAGATCTGGACATACAGGGACATGAGTTTCCTTATCATTAACCATGTTGGGATGTCTGAATCCGGATAAAAGCCAACAGAATCACAGAGAATCGGAAGCGAATGGAAGATAAAGAGCACTAAGGCTCTAATGCATCACACGGATGCGAAGGAGGCCCACGGAGGAGCAGGCAGCAGCAGGACAAGCTGCCGCTGATGAGAGGAGAGCCGACAAGTGTCGGCGAGAGCTGTGAGGGCTGGAGGGAGACTCGGCGAGGGCTTGAAGGTAGCTGAAGAGGGTCGCCGAGAGGTAGGAGGGTGTGGGTGGGCTTGCCGAGGGTGGCTAGGGAGGTCGGGGTGGTGCGGCTGGTGGTGGGGGTTGTGGCTGGTGATGGGGGTGGGCTAGGTTTAGCGTGTAGGCTCTGATACCAAGAAGAAAGAGATAGGAGAAAATAAATTCTGATATATCATTCATCCAACATGTATGTGTTTATATACAAACTAAGGAAACCAAAAAAGGAAAGAAAAAGAAAGGAAATAAAAAGATTACAATAAATCATAAACAATCTACTCCTAAAGACCCGTGATTGGGTTTGACCATAATCAGAATATATTCCGACACTCCCCCTCAAACTGAAGGTTGGAGTGAACACGAACACCGAAGTTTAGAAGATTAAAGGGAAAAACATTAAAGCCCAAAGCCAAACATAACTTTAAAAAAATCTGAAATTTTTGGAAAGTTTAGGGCTATTCTGTAATTTCTAGAAAATTATGGGGCAAAGTTGTAAATCCAAGAAGCTTTGGGGACTATTTGAAAAATCAGAAAATATTGGAGCTGATTTGTAATTTTTGAAAATTTTGGGGCAAAAAGGTCACTTTTAAAAAAATAGGGCCAAATATGAATTTCAGAGAAGATTCGAGTCTTACTAAAAAAATAGGAAAGCTTTGGTGGTGCAATTGAAAACCCAAAAAAAAAAAAAAAGATTCTGAAAGTGTCCCCCTCGTTTTTAAAGCTCCTAGAGGGGGCGAGAGATGGGTTTTGGTCAAAAAGCAAAAAGAAAAAAAGAGACTTAAAAAAAATGAATGGAAGACGAGCACTGGTGGACCACCATTCAGACGTTTTCTCCCTCTTCTATCTTCATCTCCATTTTCCTTTTTTCTTTCTCTCTCTAAACTTCCCCCAGCAAAACCGAGGACCCTCTTTTCTCTTCAAAGCAGAGACAAACCAAGGATCGACCACCTCTGGACTATGTTACATGGGTATGACACTTCTAAATAGGAGAAGTACCTGTGTCAGACACGACTCTTTGCGGACATGGGTATGACACTTAAGTAGGATCCTTCTAGTGTAGCTTAGTGTAATTTTCGGCCAAGAAATGCAAAGTACCCGTGTCGGATATGGCAATCCATACCCATGTCCTCCGGACACTTCGAAGAGTCCGTGTAACATAGCCTCTGGCCGGCACCAAACAAAGCTGCACAGAACCGACAGCCCCCTTATTGCCACAAGAGACCACCAAAAGCCAAACCGCTGCCTCCCATATTGCATCGACAACACCCATGTCTCGCCAGAAACCATGTTGCACCAAGTCAGGCTCAGATTTGGGTTGACAGAAAAATCAAGAAGATGAAAAGATTCCGGTAATACGGAAGCCCTAGCGGACTGCCACCCACCGGTGGTGGTGCTGGCTGTTTTGTAAACCCTAAATAGGGTGGCTCTATACAATGTAGAGTTTTATAATTAAAGAGAAATTGTATTCATCTAACTGATCACATTTATCACAATCAAGAGCCTTTATATAGGCTTGTACATCAACCATTTATGGTTATCTATAATATAAATTCAAATTCAAATCCTTCCTAATATTCAGAATATCCCCCAAATCAGTTCCAATCAAATCATATCACAATATCTCCAAATCATATCATATCTTCCCAAATCTTTCACTCTTCCATATCTTCCAACAGAAGCATCATCCCCAGTGCTAATAATATCGTCAACATAAACTGAAAGAATCACACAGCGGCCATCTAGGCGACGGTGAATAAAACAAGTATGACCAGAGTGGCACCGAACAAAGTCCATGGATAGACAACCTCACTAACTCGACTGAACCACGCACCTGGAGATTGCTTTAGGCTATATAAAGATTTCCGAAGTCGGCACACTTTCCCCAAATACTCCCCCTCAGCCCGAAAACCTGGTGGAGGGTCCATGTAGATAGTTTCCTCTAAGTCCCCATTCAAAAAAGCATTTTTGACATCCATTTGATGAAGAGGCTAGGAATGCAAGGTAGCCAGGGACACAAGGAGACAGACAATTGTCAACTTTTCCATTGGAGCAAATGTAGCAGAATAATCTTTGTCGGGTATTTGCGTAAATCCTTTTGCAACAAGATGGGCTTTATATCGCTCAATAGTCCCATCGGCTTGGTACTTGATAGTGAAGACCCATTTACACCCAACTGCCTTTATACCGAGGGGTAAAGACACAAGATCCCAAGTCTGATTTCGCACAAGAGCATCCATCTCAACATGCATGGCAAACACCTATTGGGGATTTCGAAGTGCCTCAGATACTGTCCGAGGAATAGGAATGGAAGCAACCTGACAGAGGAAAGACCGATAGGAGTTGGATAGACCCTAATATGAAACATATTGGGCAATAGGGTGAGTAGTACTAATAGAAAAGCCATATATATAGGGGGGACGGCGATGTCCGGAAGGATATCTGGGTGAAACAGAATGTAAATGGCTAAGAGAGGTATTACCTGATTTCGGAGAAGATGCAGGCACGGAAGCTTGAACACGAGGACACGAGAATATACCTGGGAAGGATCACTGGTGATGACTGGAGGAAGAGAAGGAGAGGGTTCCAGAGGAGACTCAAATACAAAAACTGGATGTGGGAGTGGAGTAGTATCCTCTGGAACTTCCTCAACTGCAGATATTGGAGAAGAATGTGTACCTGCATAAAATGGAGTATCTTCCAAAAAAGTGACATCTAGATAATGATATGTGTGATGAGTGACAGGATCATTACACTGATACCCTTTAGACATACTGGAATAACCCAAGAAGACACATTTGACCGCCTTATTATCCAATTTAGTGCGAGTGGGACTACGATTCTGAACAAAACAAATACACCCAAAAACACGGGGTGTGATGGGAAAGAGAGTACAATCAGACTCAAGAAGATGCAGCGGAGCTTTTCCCTCAAGGACTCGACTAGGGGTCCGATTAAGCAAATAAGTGGCTGTAAGAACAGCCAGGTGCCAAAAACATTTTGGTACATGCATCCCACATATAAGGCAACGAACAACAGTCATGATAATGCGATTTTTGCATTCAGTAACACCATTATGTTCAGGGTATAGGGACATGTGAGTTGCTGTAGGATACCTTGTTTATTAAGTTCTGCCCTAAATTCATTAGTAATGTACTCCCGACCATTATTAGACTGAAGATAACGAACAACAGTGTTATACTGGATTTTAATCGTTTGTAAAAAAATTTGTAAAGAGTAAAGACTTCTGATTTTCTCTTTAAAAGATAAACTCAAGTACGACGAATGTGATCATCAATAAAAGTAACGTAATAACGATGTCCAGAAAAAGCAGTAACGGGAGAAGGCCCCCACACATCAGTATGAATAAGATCAAAAGCACAAGGTGCAAAATATAGTAGAGCGAGTATGTTTAGATAATTCACACCCTACACAACTAAATTTAAATTCCTGACAAGCTTTATTATAAAGGAAAGAGTTGACACAGATATTTAAAGTTTGCATTGCCCAAGCGGGCGTACCACAAATGTAAAGACTCTAAAGAAAAATTAAATGACTCACAAAACTGGTAGAACCGACGCCTAAAAGCTAGAAGACAGCGAACTGTCTCTAGGAGGATCCCCAAAGTTGTACAATCAATCCCACTCATACCCCGTGCCAAAAATCTTCTTCGAAATCGGGTCCTGCAGGAGACAAGTATGGGGTAAAAAAAATAGCAACACAGTTCATATCTTTGACAAGACGACCAACGGAAAGAAGATTATATGAGAAACCAGGCACATAAAAAAACGGAGGACAAAGTAATGTGGGGAGTTCCATCGGCAATTCGAACAGTATTAGAGATGGGAATCAAAGGAGAATAAAAAGAGGATAACTCACCGGTCATATGATCACTAGCACCAGAACCAAGAACCCAAGTTGGATTTCCAGACTTAACATGAAGAGCAGTGCTCGTACCTGTGACAAGAGTAGCTATGGGGGTAGAAGAACTAGAGCGATTATGCTGCTGCAAGAGAGATCCCAATTGTGTCTGAAACTTATCCATCTTGGTCTGAAACTAAGTCTGAATCTGAGGGATATCATAAGTGGGAGTTGCTTCTGCCACAGCTCCACTACGGGGTGGTCCCTTTCCCTTATTTCTCTTATATGACTTCCTTACCTCGGGATGAAGTTTGAAGCAACGGTCCCTATTGTGGCTAGGTACCCCACAATGAGTACAGGGAAGACGACGTCTACCCGGAAGACGAGATCCTGAGCTTGAGGAAGCAGCAAAAGCCATCTGATTGTGTAGAAACCCAGATTTTTATAAAGGGTAATTCGGTAATTTTGGACCAATTTGGGTCTTGGTTTGGGACAGTAAATTTATTTCTGTCCAAGTGGTATCACATCTACATTTAAATTAGCACATGTGTATGTATGTATGTTATATGTTTTTGTGTGTATGTGTAAGGGAGACAAGAGTGGGACCCTCAAGTCAACTCCCAAACCACTCTCTAACCACTCCCAACCACCCCAACAACTAAAGCTTCACTAGGAAGCTTCCCCCTCCTTCATCATCCTATATATAACCCATATCTAACTCTCCCTCTCATTTTTCTTTTTCATTTTCTCTCTATAGATCTCTCATCTCTCTCTCTAGTTTTGGGAGATACAACTCCATGGAAGCTTAGAGCTTTCAAGCTCCATTTGGAGGCCAAGGACTCAAGTTTGGGTCAAGGCTATTAGAGACCTTTTTGATCATCTCACCTAGACCTTCATACCGGTGTTCTCGGTTTCTTCGTGGGATTTGTAATTTAGTACTTCTTGCCCTAGAACTCAAGAGGTAATTTATGTTATCTTAATAACACCATAGTTTTTATTCCTAAGTTTGGTTTATGTAACTAGGTGTTGATATCTTGTAGGATATACTTATGTTAATGATTTCCCCTTTGGATTTCTTTGGTGAGAGTATTTGCTCAAATACTCAAGAGGTAGATTTCATTGTTTAAGTGCACTATTATTTCTAACTTCATGGTTTGTCATGTGTAAGTTAGTGTTAATAGACATTAATCTTGTTTTGGAAATCTTCCTATGTGATTAATTGAATGATTACTTGCCCTTATATGCTTACTTGAATCCATGTCTAAACCTAAATGCTATTCGAGTTTTATGGTTTCAAATACTAATTGATGTTAAAAATCTCTTATTTGCCTAATGTGATGATTACATTTTATATGAACTACCATGTTTACTTCTTGTCATTGTATTCTTAGAAATGACATTGTTAAAGCATAACCGCATCTAGTAGCATATCATAGTCGCCAAGTCGGCATAGCATTCATGGCATTGGCTTGGGGTATATGAAATTGTTAAAATTCCCACGATTTGGGAATGTCTTTGGAATCCCCGTTTGGGGTTGTAATTTGGTGAAATTCCGGAAGCGGGTGTGAAGTGAGGAAAGTTGTTTGTGATCCTTAAAACATTCGAAAACGCAAGATCATATTCGGCTAGCTACCGGAGATCTTGTATGCTACACTCACGTTTGAGTGGCTCGCTATCCGGTGTGAGAGTGTGTGATTGGGATATTGAGTTGGGAATGTCTCACGGTTTGGCCATCCGGCTAGTTGCATCGCCACGGCGGCAAAGCATTGCACCGCATGTCATAGCATGATTTTAGAAGCAGTAGTACATTTCTACAATGTTTTCTACTGAGCCGTCGTGCTTAATGAATCTATAAAACCCTTTTTTTCCAGGAATTATTAATTAGGGCAAGGCCCAAAAGTATTCGACGCGTGGCGTCCCATTGGAAGGTTCCTTACGAGGAAGTCTTATGTTTTGAAAGAATATATTTCTTTGACACGACTCATGGTAGGAGCATTGCTCAAGTTGTAATTCATTTCTCTTAATTATAATTTGAATTGCAAGGATTTATCATGATTATTTTTCATAGAAGTTGTAATTGGGCACATGTTTAACCCTTGCTTTTAAAATCGTTCTTCTGGACTTAGTTGATCTCGTATTATATTGGGGATCTTAGTTATCCCCCCTCTCACTCTCAATCTAAACAGTTGGATCCTCTAGGATCCTTGTTAAATTATGTTTTTAATACTTGTTAGCAATTCTTAGCCCATGGTTACCCTATTATGGGAAAAATTACTACTTTCAACTTCCTAAGGACCTTTTGGTCGTATTCCTTCAAAAACCGCTTTAGTGATAAACTTTCAAAGCAAACTTCATTACATGTTACTTTTAAACCTTTGGAGTTTCTTTATACTTCTTTACAAATTCCTTTCAAAACCAAACTATGTTAATTGACCCTATTTGACCCGTTTGGTCCTCGTGGGTCAACCCTCGACTTATTAACTTTTCTTTGGAATCCACATAGGATTCCCCTATATGCTTCCGCCTTGTGGATTGGTCTATGTAGAACTATCCCTTGCTTTCCTTTATATGGTTTGGCTCGTTGACCTCGCTCATGTGGCTTGATTTTCGGGGCGTTACAGATTGGCACAGGAAATGGCTCTGGTAATGGTAGAACCGGAAGCTGAAGGAGACAACAGCGGCGCTCATCACCATCAAGGGTAGCAAATGCCTAAAAGAGAGGTGCCATAGGAGAGGTGTCTAAAAGCTGAGTTCGAATAGACTCAAATTCGGGTTTTAAACCATCAGAAACTGATAAGTATGCTGGCGATTGAGACGTTTGGCTGCAATGGCTCCTTCAGATGAGAATTCGCTTAGTGGTTCATACTAGCCCGTTCTTCCCAATGAGACTGGAGATAGGCAAAATAATCAGCTACAAGAAAGGCCCAGAAATGCCTGAGTAGCCTGGTGAATCTCCCGATAAAACTCGAAAATACGAGCATCATTACACTCATGCGCATATAGCCGGGTCAAAGAAGACCATAAACTCTAAACAGTGTCATGGTACATGATAAATACGTTCCTCCATAGAATTATAAAGCCACCCAAGGATAACACATTTATCAATATCCCACTGTGCTAGCTTGGGATCACCGATAGCCGGTTTTGGTTCAGTACCCAAAAGCCACCCAGATTTTCCCTTTCCACCTAGATAAAGGCGAAAGGAACGAGACCAAGCAGCAAAGTTCCTCCCATTCAACAACACACTCGTAACACAGTGAGCGGGTGTGTGTTGAGAACGAGAGACATACGGGCGAAGTGGGGCTGCAGGTGAAGTGGCAGAGGATTGTGCTGTGATGGTGGGATTATTAAGGTGAGACATTTTGAGGAATCGAATATGTCAGAGGAGAAATAAAAATACTAAGGCTGGCTATCCGGAAAAACGGCAGGTAGGAATAGGAGCTACCGGAGAAAAATCGGTAGCCAAAAAGTATGGAAAAGAAGCTCTAAGGCTCTAGTGCATCACACTGATGCAAAAAGGGCCCTCAAAGGGCAAACAGCAGCAACAAGGGCTGCCGAAAAAGGACAGAGGTGGGCAGCCGAGAGGGGAGGGGCTGCGCCAAAGGCTAGTGGTGGTTAGGGGCTACGCCGAAGTCTGGGTGGTGACTGGGGGCTACGGCGAAGGCTGGGTGGTGGCTGGGAGGCTGCGGCAAGGGGCTGTGGGCTGCGGCGAGGGGCTAGAGTGATGGTTGGGAGGTTGCGGCTAGGGTTTTGGTGGTGGATGATATGAAGACTCTAATACCAAGAAGAAAACCAGAATTGATAAAATTGTTTTATTATTATTCATTGTTACAAACCTCTGTTTATATACAACCTAGAGAAAGAAAAGGAATTAGCAAGAAGGGAAAGAAATAAAAGATTACAAAATCAAAATATAATCATTCCTAAACTTGAGAGATAATATTAAATACGGGATAACACCGTATCAAATATTATCTCCAACAGTTTGTGTCTATGAATGTCACCTTTCACAAGTCACAGTCCTACTTTTTTTACCCTCAGCCATCTCTTCAGGGGGAGCAAAGGTATGAAGCGATTACCTGTGTTACCTATGATGATTGAGGTGGAGACAAAGAGAGTTGAGGGGAGAGAGAGAGCTAAGGAGAGGGAGCCTAAAATACCAGAAATAGGGAGAGTCGAAGAGAGGGAGTCTAAAAATGAGAGAGTTGAGGGCCGAAGGAGAATGAGTTGTCGGTCTAATCCAGAGGGACATGGAGTAAAAGGAAAACCACAGAGACTCCAAAGGCTACTGCTCCTCTACTCTCACTGCCATTTTCTCTAAGTGACGACAATTCAGGTAATTCCTCTAATACACCCTCTCTTGAACCTGATGATTTAGATGTTCCTAATGTTGTCCGTAATTTTAGGTCTTGTACTCAACATCCTAAATCTAATTTTGTGTCTTATTCACACTTGTCCCTTCTTATCGAGCCTTTCTTTCCAAAATTTCCTCTGTCAACCATGTCCAAGATACTCTTGCTGATCCCAAGTGGAAATATGCCATCTTGAAGAGATGAAAGCTCTTCACAAGAGCGGCACTTGGGAGTTGACGACGTTACCTAAAGTGAAGAGTACTGTGGAGTGCAAGTGGGTGTACACTGTGAAGCACAGAGCTAACGATTCCATTGAGAGGTACAAAGCTCGGTTGGTAGCAAAGGGGTTCACTCAAACTTATGGTATGGACTATAAGGAGGCCTTTGCACAAGTTGCAAAAATGAACTCAGTCGGAATCCTTTTTTCCTTTGCAGCAAATCTGGATTGGCCTCTTCACCAGTTTGATATGAAGAATGCCTTTTTGCATGGTGATTTGGACGAGGAAGTTTACATGGATGTTCCTCCGGGTTTTGAGGACTCCAACTGGAAGAGGAAGTTTACACGGATGTTCCTCCGGGTTTTGAGAACTCCAAGATAGTGGGGAAGGTGTCTAGACTAAAGAAATCGTTACATGGCCTCAAACAGTTCTCAAGAGCTTGGTTTGAGAGATTCACACACGCTATGCTTCGGTTTGGTTTCAGACAGAGTCATACTGATCACACTTTGCTCATCAAACACTTTTCGCAGAGTATGGCTATGAGGAAATGGAAAAATTGAAGAAGCAGTTAGCCACTGAGTTTGAAATAAAGGACTTGGGAGCTTTGAAGTTCTTCCTTGGGATTGAACTTGCTCGGTCCAAACATGGGATATTAATTTCCCAAAGAAAGTATGTCCTAGATTTATTGTAGGAGAAAGGAATGCTTGGAAGCAAAGCTTATGATACACACATGAAGCAGAATCAGAAACTTGGTGATGACAGTAGTGGGGAATTGATTAAGAGAGCGAGATATCAAAGACTTGTTGGTAAGCTCATTTACTTGTCTCATACCCATCCTGATATAGCTTTTGCAGTTGGTGTTGTAAGTTAGTTTATGCATTCTCCACGAGTGACACACCAAGAGGCTGTTTTTCGAATTCTTCGACATTTGAAGTCGGCTTTGGGAGAGACTATACTGTGATAATAAATCAGTAATTAGTATAACTCATAATCCTGTTCAACATGATAGAACCAAGAATGTGGAGATTGATCGACACTTCATCAAGGAGAAGCTTAGCAGTGGTGCTATTTGTTGAGTTTCATTAGTTATAAATGTTTTATTTATTTTATGATTAGTATAGGGACTTGTGTGTAATTACTTGTTCTCTTGTTATTATAAATAAAGAGGTCTCACAGTTGTGAGATTAAGCCTTCAATAATATTGTGTAATGTTATTCAACATGGTATCAGAGCCTCCCTAAATTAGGGTTCTGTCACCACCACCAGCCGCCTACCATCACCACCATCAGCCGCCACCCTAACCTTAACCCTAACCCTAGCCGACCCAACGAGAGTTTCATCGCGAAGTTACTGTTCATCGCAGCACTATTCATCGCAACACTGTTCATCGCGCACTGTTCATCGCAGCACTGTTCATCGGGTTACTGTTCATCGCAGCACTGTTCATCGAGTTACTGTTCACGCAACACTATTCACACCTAGCCGCAATAATTTTTTGAGAACATTATTTGCTCCTAGTTTGTTCGTCTTCGATCCGTAAGCGGATCTATGTTGTTTAATTAGATCGGATCATCTTAGGCTTCCTTGACCACTATCCCTTGATCATCTGCATCCTTCATCATGTCAAAAGATGATGTGATATCTGAGAAATCTATTGCCGCCTCTTCAGGTTCTTCTATGGGTAACGAAAGACAGTCGTACGTTACTGAGAATCCGGGTTCCAAAATCACCACTGCGTTGTTCAATGGTGCTAATTACCTCTCATGGTCCCAATCGGCAACTTTATGGCTCCGTAGTCGATATAAATTCGGTTATGTGGATGGTTCAGTCAAGGCCCCTACTCGTGATGATCTGACATATCTCAAGTGGGAAGGTGATAATTCTCTTGTTATGAGTTGGCTAGTTCATTCTATGGAACCCGAACTTGCAAATCCATTCGTATCTATGGGCACGGCCAAAGATATTTGGGATACTTTAGCTGAAACATATTCCCGTCAAGGGAATGTTGCCCAAGTGTATGAACTTCGAAGAGCAATTCAGGACGAAGTTCAAGGGGATCGCACTACTCTCCAGTATTTCACCGCTCTAGGCTCTCTTTGGAAGCGACTTGATCATTTAATCACATTTCATCCCTCTAATCCAACTGATGCTGTGGGTTTTCAGAAATACATTGAAGGGGAAAGAATCTTCAAGTTTTTAGTCGGTCTTAGGCCAGAGTTTGATCCAGTTCGTGGCCGTATTTTGGGTATTGTTCCCCTTCCATCTCTTCGAGAAGCTTTTTCTATTGTGCAAGATGAAGAAAGTCGCCGCTCTGTTATGTTGCCCTCTTCATCGACAGATAGGTCAGCCTTGGTATCCTCTAATCAACGGGGCGGCAAGGCCTTTACTCCTCCGAGAGAACCCCAGTATATGGGACGTGACACCAACAATAATAGACCTTGGTGTGATCATTGCAATCGTCTCGGACACACTCGCGAGACATGTTGGAAGCTTCATGGGCGTCCTTCCTTTCCTAGGGGACGTGGTGGTGGCCGTCATGGTGGTCGTGGTCCTCCACAAGCTCATTTGACTACTGACTCATCTCCGTCTGAGGAGAAAGATACTCTTGCCTCAGCTCCTCCATCGTCTTCTCCAGCAGTGGGAAACATCAGTAGAGCCGATATCGAAACACTCCGCCGTATTATGACTCAGTTGAACACTCCATCTGCCTCTACTTCCTTTGCCCAGTCAGGTATTTTTGCTAATTTTTCACATGCCTTACATGCTGATTCTAGTCAACCATGGATTATTGACTCCGGAGCTTCCGATCACATGACCGGTCTTTCCTCTGTATTCTCTTCTTATACCCCAAGTTCTGGTAAAGAGAAAGTTAAAACTGCAGATGGCTCTCTTTCATCCATCTCTGGTAAAGGTGTCATTAAAATTTTTAATTCATTACCTTTATCTTCAGTACTTCATGTTCCTAATTTCTCTACTAATCTTTTATCCATTGCTAGGATTACTCATGATCTTAACTGTAGTGTTACCTTCTTCCCATCTCATTGTGTCTTTCAGGATCTCTCCACGAAGAAGGTGATTGGCAGTGGTAGAGAGGAGAATGGCCTATATTTTCTGCTGCCAGAGGGAGCCACACAGGGAAACTTACCACAAGCAGCTCATCATATACAGAGAGAGACTATTCCTAGGGAAGCTTGGTTATGGCATCAGAGATTAGGCCACCCTTCGTTTTATTTATTTCGTTTTTTATTTCCTTCTCTTGTCAGCAGTAAAAGTGTTTCCAACATTTCTTGTGAGGCTTGTGAGTTGGGAAAACATCATCGTGCAACTTATAATTCTAGTTTTAATAAAAGTACTGTTCCATTTGCTATTATTCACACTGATGTTTGGGGTCCTTCTCCTATTATCACTCTAAATGGCTATAAGTGGTTTGTTACCTTTATTGATGATTGTACTCGCACTACTTGGGTTTATTTGATGAAGGATAAGAATGATGTTTTTTCCATCTTTAAATCCTTTCATAAAATGATATGCACACAGTTTAGCACAGTTGTCAAGGTTGTTCGGTCTGACAAAGGGGGGGAATACATCTTTGGTGGTCTCACTCACTATCTTTATGAACATGGAATGATCCATCAAACTTCTTGCACTAACACCCCTCAGCAAAATGCGGTTGCAGAGAGAAAAAATCGTCATTTGTTAGAATCAGCCAGGTCTATGCTCTTCTCTATGCATCTTCCCAAGTCTTACTGGGGGGAAGCAGTCCTAACTGCATCCTATCTTATCAACCGTCTTCCTTCTCGTGTCCTTGGTAAGAAATCTCCAATTGAACTTCTTACTAAGTCATCCTCCATTTTTCCCATTCCTCCTAAAGTGTTTGGTTGTGTGTTTTGTCCACAATCATTCTCCTTCTCGTCGGAAGTTAGATCCTCGTTCTGTCAAATGTGTCTTTGTTGGTTATTCTCCAACTCAGAAAGGGTACAAGTGTTATCATCCTCCTACTCGTCGGTGGTATGTATCTATGGATGTCACTTTTGATGAAACACTTTCCTACTTTCAGTCGTCTCTTTCTCCTCTTCAGGGGGAGATAGACCAGCAAGCAGAGCAACCTGCTTTCATTGTTCCCTTTCCTATATCTAGCGAGGAAGAGGAAGGAAAAAAAGGAAAAAGAGAGAATGAGGGAGAAAAGAGTGAGCAGAAAAAAGGTGAGGAAGAGGGAGAAAAAGGAGAGAAAAAAGGAGAGGAAGAGAGAGAAGGTAAGGAATTGTTAACGTATACCAAGGATAAGAGGAGACAAATTTTTGGGGCAGCAGAAAAAAGGCACATATCTCCAATCCCGCTTCAATCGCCTTCTAGTGAAGATGATTCAGGTATTTCCTCTCCTTCTATTGCTAATTCTCCAATACCTGTTATTGTTGATCCATCTGATGATGATGATTTAGACATGCCTATTGCCCTGCGAAAGGGAACTAGAGCATGTACTAAACATTCTCTTTCAAATTTTGTTTCATATTCTCATCTCTCTCCATCATATAGGGCATTTGTGTCCCAAATCGATTCTGTGTCTATCCCTAACCATGTTCAGGAAACTTTGTCTAATCCTAATTGGAAGAATGCCATGGTTGAAGAGATGAAAGCTCTTCACAAAAATGGGACGTGGAAATTAGCAGAGTTACCTCGAGGTAAAAAGACGGTAGGATGCAAGTGGGTATTCACCGTGAAACATAATGCGGATGGGACTGTTGAGAGATACAAAGCCAGGCTTGTTGCTAAGGGCTTTACTCAGACATATGGGGTTGATTACCAAGAGAGATTTGCCCCGGTTGCAAAAATGAACTCCATCAGGATCCTTCTGTCGCTAGCAGCAAATCTGGAATGGCCCTTGCATCAGTTTGATGTCAAGAATGCATTTCTACATGGTGACTTGGAAGAAGAAGTGTATATGGATATTCCTCCCGAGTTTGAGGATAGTAAGACACAAGGTAAGGTATGTCGCCTCCAGAAATCCTTATATGGCCTCAAGCAATCTCCTAGAGCCTGGTTCGATAGATTTTCTCAAGCTATGATACGATATGGTTTCAGACAAAGCCAAGGCGATCATACTCTCTTTATCAAGCATTCATCACAAGGGAAATTGACTGTTTTGATTGTCTATGTAGACGATATAGTTCTCACAGGCGATGACTTAGTTGAAATGGAACAATTGAAGACCTATCTTGCCAAGGAGTTTGAAATTAAGGATCTAGGAGATTTGAAATATTTTCTTGGAATAGAAGCGGCACGCTGCAAGGAAGGGCTGTTTATATCCCAACGTAAGTATGTCCTGGATCTCCTAAAGGAGACAGGTTTGCTTGGTTGTAAAGCTGTTGATACTCCCATGGATCCAAATATGAAGCTCAGTGATGATCCCAGTGGAGAACCGGTTGAAAAGGGAAGATACCAGACACTAGTGGGCAAACTTATCTATTTGGCTCATACCAGACCGGATATCGCTTTTGTTGTTAGTGTGGTAAGTCAATTTATGCATGCTCCTAGACAACTCCATCTTGATGCTGTGTTTAGAATTATGAGATATCTTAAGTCAGCCCCAGGGAAAGGGTTGTTCTTTGGCAAGAATGGCCATACACTTGTTGAAGCCTACACCGACGCTGATTGGGCAGGTTCAGTGATGGATAGGAGATCAACTCGGGGTATTGCACATTTGTGGGAGGTAATTTGGTCACATGGAGAAGCAAGAAGCACGCAGTGGTAGCAAGATCCAGTGCAGAGGCCGAGTTTAGAGCTATGGCACAAGGAGTACGTGAATTATTATGGATTCAGATAGTTTTGACTGATCTGGGGTTTGGGCCAAAGGACTCTATGAAACTGTACTGTGATAGCAAATCAGCCATTAGCATTGCTCATAATCCGGTCCAACATGATAGGACAAAACACGTGGAGATTGACAGACATTTTATAAAAGAGAAGTTAAATTGTGGAAGCATTTGTACTCCATTTGTCAAGTCTGGGGAGCAGCTAGCAGACGTTCTTACCAAGAGTCTAGCAAGTCGTTCGTTTCACTTTATCCTTAGCAAGCTGGGAATGAGAGAGATCTTCGCACCAGCTTGAGGGGGAGTGTTAAGTTTCATTAGTTATAAATGTTTTATTTATTTTATGATTAGTATAGGGAGTTGTGTGTAATTACTTGTTCTCTTGTTATTATAAATAAAGAGGTCTCACAGTTGTGAGATTAAGCCTTCAATAATATTGTGTAATGTTATTCAACAATATTTGCATTCCCTTCGTGAAGACCGGTGATCAAGTTGCAGATGTTTTTACCGAAGGAATAGAGAGTCGGCATTTTCACATTGTTCTAGGCAAGCTGGGCATGAGAGATATATTTGTACCAGCTTGAGGGGGAGTGTTGCGAGTTATTAGTTATTTAGATTACTTTTTTGTTTCTTTAATTGTTAGTGGGCTCATATGTAATATTTCTTTTATCTTCTTATTGTTTAATATAAAAGGGTCAAACAAATTGTCAACCCTAAGCTTTACCCAAATATATTTTCAAACAACTTTGCATCTGTCGTAGGAGGAGGATCATCAGTTAAAAATTTCAATTTTCGTTTGCCACGCAAAAAAATTCACAGCATGAGCCCAAGCTAAATAATTTAGGCCATTCAATTTTTTAGAGGTGATAGGTTTGACACCAAGGGTTGTTGAGTAGGCTGTTGAGTGGATAAGTTATGGTGAATAAAAAAAATCTAGAGGACACAATGGACTACCAACCAATCAGTAAACTAGGGTAACAACCCCTTGGATAAATAACTAAAATTACCTAACCTCAGTTGTACACCCAAAACTCAGCCGTAAACCCAAAGCCAAGAACAGAGAGGAAAACACACACACACACACACAGAAACAAGAAAATGAAAGAGAGTACCTACCTTACAGGCGTTAACAACTGCGATCAGACTAGTGTAATCGTGGCTCAAGATGTCAATGGCAGTGATTGAGCGATTCTCGCCAGAATTCGCACAGCCCTTGCCAGAGACCTGAGAAATGGGGGTTGGTTTGCTATGTGTGAGTGTGTGTGTGTGGGAGAGAGAGAGAGAGAGAGAGAGTCTGAGAGAGAAGATAATTTGTTTCCAAAACTGAATTACTGGGTTTGTCAGATTGACATTTGGTTTCTCTTGCTAGAGAATCGTGTGTGTGTGTGTGTGTGTGAGAGAGAGAGAGAGAGAGATTAAGAGTAACTAAATCTACTTTTGCTGCCACTTGATTTCCTCAAGAAAGAAAAGACAACTGAAAAGAGTCCGAGACTTGTTAGATTGGGCTTTGTGCCTCAAGACAAGAAAAAAAAGAAAAAAAAAGCACTAATATATATATATATATGTATGCATTAATATATGCGTCTATACATAGAGCACCTATATTTGGTCGGCTTAGTCGCCGTTACCCTCGATTTTCCAATAGCCCAGAACCGAGCACAGACTCTGTGGTGGAAATTTCGACCAAAAGCGATCTAACTGGTCCGTTTCGGTCAACCGGTTCGGTGAATCAGTTTTCTTTCACCCCTACCTCCATCTGACATCCTTCTTTAGGATTAATTAGGACTAAAATGGTAATTTTGTCTTGAACATGGCATTGTTCATCAGAGATACCTCTCAGCAAAATGGCATTAACGTAAGTATCAACATTGGTTGGATGGTGCTCTTACTTTATTGTTCGATATGTGCGCAAATGTCATATTGGGCTGATGTTGCTCTTACAGCTACGTATCTCATTAGTCGTGCGCTATCTTCCGGCTTGGCTCACAGATCGCCCTTTTTGCGGCTTTATCATGATGTCAAACCATTTGGTCTAACCCTTGTGTTTTTTGTTGCATTGCTTACGTTCATATGGTTGGTCCAGGTCATGACAAGCTTTTTCCCCGATCTGTTAAGTTTATCTTTCTGAGATACTCTTGTACTCGGTTGGAGATTGCCATTTTTATTATTATTATATTGTAATCATATGTGTCATGCTCCGTGTTACACGGATCACGTATATTTTAGGATTTAGTTTTATTAGGTCATTATTTTTCTCTTAGCTTCTTTCCTTTTCAGTCTCTTCGCATGTAAGTATAAATATTCGACTTGTTAATGAGAAATACATACAGTACTATTTTTCTCAACTTCATATCATAGCCTAAGAAAAAAAATTAAAAAAAAAAAACCTAGCCTACCCATCAGCCATCACCTCTCCCTGCGCAACACCACCACTTGCTGCAGCCCCACTCCAGCCTCCACCACCTTTGGCCACCTCTCCCAGCCCTTCACCTCCCAGCCGCTGCCCCCACACCTGCCGCAGCCCTCCAGGCCTGTCCGCCCTCCTTGGCAGCCCTAGTTGCTGCCCTCTTGCCCCTCGTGAGCGTTTCTTGCATCCCTGTGATGCGACAGACAAAAGAGCAGACAGAGAGAAGAGAGAGAGTGTGTGTGTGTGTGTTGGCCACGACGGAGGAGAGGGAGGAGAGGATTTCAAATTGAGAACCAGCTTGCCCAAAGGTGTGTTTTGCACTTGCATGTCCCAAACTTATGTAGATTGCCCTGTATTTGGAAGAAGAAAAAACCTAAGGAAGGAGCATGAAGTTCCATTAGTGGCGTTTGGTACAGAGAGTTGGGTCTTTCTCATATTCTCAATTTTTGGTGAGACTTGATCTGATCGAAAGCTCAAGGCTTGAGAACTTACAGGAGAAACTGGGAATCGAATGTTGTTGTGGTTTGACATAAACCTGAGTTACTCCCGTGGAACAATATGGAAAACTCATCAAAATTGTAAAAAAGTGTCCAAGTTGGACTCCAGACGAACCTAGTGAACAAATATGTCTTAGAATTGAAAGTAGTCTAGACGTACCATTCCTGGTAAATATATAGAACAAAACTGAAATGAATTGGGTTAAATTCAAAACAAAACATTTACATGTATTACACTGACTTTTAGTCTTTAAATTAAGTTAAAGGGTGCGCCGCCTTCCAATTCGGTACGGATTGAACCCATGTAGTCAGGGTAATGTGTGGGATGATTGAGTGTACTAAAACCTAAACTTTTGCGAAATTGCAAAATGACCCCAAATGTTAAAAACAAATGAAGAATTTAGCAACTCCTTGACATGCCGGACTGGCTTAGCTTGGATAGAGGCCCTCCTACCAAACGAGTTAGAGAGCAGAATTTAGAAAAGAAAAAGAATAGAGAGGAAAACTGGGTTAATTTGAGGAAACACAGCCTGAAGTACTAAGCACAATACTTTTGATTCCTTCATAAAATTCTTCAATTTTTCCATCAGAAAACCAAAATTGCTATGTAAAGCCAACTATGTACTGTTAACAGTAAAATCCGTATACCCAATTTGAATCCTTCCAATTCACAATAAACATACTGTTCAAATATGAGATTACAAAGAAAATACGAATCAACTAGCATAATTACGTAAAGATATTCAGAGATACGTGTAGTGAAGAATAGGGACTACGGAATACAAAAGTTACCACAGAGTATTTTTCCAATAAAACAGAGGACACAATACATGGATTTATTGATCCACTTACAGTCTTGCGCTAGTAGACCCTTTTCGTGGACAACACCTCCTGTCATGGCCACGTCGCATATGAACAAATGGTTGACATTTTTTTCGATGAATTCACATACAGAATCATAAAAATGCACAAAAAAAAAAATTTTAATGTACAACATCACTTAATACTCTCTGTTCTTTAACGTGATTTGGTAAAACAAATTTGAAATGAAACATACCCCAATTTTGTAATCTCCTGTTCTTCAAAGATTTCCATTTGGATATGGGAGCTTGGTAAATCTGTCAACAAAGATTTTTGTCATGATTTGAAGGTAAGAAGACAACACGTCGAACCCTAGAAACCATAAATCATATATATCCTAAAGATCTATAGGGTGCGATAATCACATTGTCGACGAGACGGTCGTGCTCAGCATCTGTGATGAAGTTAGGAATGTAAAACAAAGTTGGCACATGCCCAACCATGAAATTGTTCAAGCTCTCCCTCCCTTCCATTCTTTCCTGTCGAAATCCCAATTCCAGATGTCACACACACACATACATATATATATATATATATATACACTAGCGTTGGCCGTTGAGTTTCTTGTACAAAGAACAAAGTGATTCAAAAATCAATTCCCAAAAGAGTAATGCAATTCCACACCCAATAATGTTGCTCTTGATTCCATTGGATCACGTGTCATACAGTAGATTCACAGGAATCAAAGGTCGGGAAGTGTTTGGCTTGGCCGAATTTGGTGTAGGTATAGCATTTTTGTTCCCAAAATAATGTACCACAGGCCACCTGAAATTTTGTAAATTAAAATTTCAGTTTAAAATTTTTTGATATTTTATATTTTAGGCCCCCCTAAAAAAACACGTTAATTAGGGAACAAATTAAAAAAAATAAATAAATCAATTCTAAACATAATTATGTATACGTAGACTCCGAAAACATCACCCATAAAGATAGGAAGGGCTTGGTTTCTAATTCTACACACCAAAAAAAATCGCCCATTCAGAACGAAATAAATTCTTAAATGAGCATTTCTCATGGAAACAATACTTAAATTTCTCATACCTCAAAATAAGAAATATGATAATTTCTCACAGAAACAAAATGCAAATTTCTCACACAACATAAATATATATATATATATATATAATCACAAGATCAATCAAAATTCTCACATGTTTATTGAACTCCTAAACAAATCTCAACAAAGCAACGATATTGATCGAAACATTAAGAGTCAGCTTTGTTTGAATTATCTTTTTATGATTATCAAATACAATATCTATTTAATATTAGAAGAGGTTCGAACAAGTTAGGAAATGTTTAAATTAGGATTCGCCATGATTTAAGGAATAATATCTCCATCACTCCTTAACTTTAGCGCAACAGTTACAGTATCCATAATCCTTTTTGATTATTCAAATTCATTATATATATATTAAGGGCATATCAATCCGAATAAAATCTATAAAAAGGGGGGGAAAGGACTGATTTCTAAGAATGTTTTTGGTAAAAGCACCAATTTCACAATTAAAAAGTCAAATTGACTAATTCCACCTTTGACCTATTATCAGAGACTAAATCTTATATTTCTATTATAATAAAGCTACAAGTCTATTTCCTAATCTAATTAGAAAACCATATTTGATTGGAAGACTTCCTTAAACCAAATATAAACTTATAGTATTATTGTACTACTTTAATATTAACAACTTAATATCAAATAGGCTCTCAAAACTATTGGGCATTGTAAAGTTAGTTAGTAAATTAAAGTTAGTATTAGGCCCATGCCTTACATACTGAATTTTTTATACTTAAAGTTTTCAATACATTTTAATTTTGACTACTTTTTTATAAGTTCTGAATTGGTGGGCATTGTAAAGTTAGTTAGTAAATTAAAGTTAGTTAGTATTAGGCTCATGCCTTTTTTATACTTAAAGCTTTCAATACATTTTAATTTTGACTACTTTTTTATAAGTTCTGAATAAAGTGGGCATTGTAAAGTTAGTTAGTAAATTAAAGTTAGTTAGTATTAGGCTCATGCCTTTTTTATACTTTAAGTTTTCAATACATTTTAATTTTGACTACTTTTTTATAAGTTCTGAATAAAGTGGGCATTGTAAAGATACAATAATGTAAAGTTAGTTAGTAAATTAAAGTTAGTTAGTATTAGGCTCATGCCTTACATACTGAATTTTTTATACTTAAGGTTTTCAATACATTTTAATTTTGACTACTTTTTTATAAGTTCTGAATTGGTGTGCATTGTAAAGTTAGTTAGTAAATTAAAGTTAGTTAGTATTAGGATCATGCCTTTTTTATACTTAAAGCTTTCAATACATTTTAATTTTGACTACTTTTTTATAAGTTCTAAATAAAGTGGGCATTGTAAAGTTAGTTAGTAAATTAAAGTTAGTTAGTATTAGGCTCATGCCTTTTTTATACTTAAAGTTTTCAATACATTTTAATTTTGATTACTTTTTTATAAGTTCTGAATTGGTGGGCATTGTAAAGATACAATAATTTGGGCATTGTAAAGATGGAATCACATGGAATTAGTGGGCATTGTAAAGATACAATAATTTGGGCATTTTTTCATAGTCGCACCAAATGTGGGCATTTTTTCATAGACGCGCGCTTAAATAATAAAGGTAATTTTTAAAATTAAAAAGTATGTGTTTTTAGTTCACCCCTGAATATACAGTTTTTATGAATCTTGCAAAAATGAATATACAGTTTTGGAATATGAATGTTTTAGAGATTCCAGCACTTCTCATTAATACTACCCGTTAGAAAGAAAAATTTTGGGTAAAACGGTAATAAATTCCACATGGTAATAAATTTCACCCCATAAAACAGGGATGCTATTTATACTGAACCTCATGTTTTTGTTTTACTCTCTGGCCTCCAAATTGCAAGTTAGGGGTATATGGTCATATGATCCATCCATTTTCTTCCTCATTTTCAATTTCACCCCTGAATTTAGTAATACTTCCTTATCTTTATATTCATTTTTTTCTAGAATCAGCTCATTTGTTTCTACTTCGGATTCGAATGATACCGTGATATTGTGGATTTTGCTTTTTTCATGTATTAATTGAGGAGTAACTTTGGTTTGACAGATTGGTGAAGGTGTATAGAGGAGATTACGAACCAATAGAGGGACCTAACACTCATATTTCGCTTACCGAATTTTTGTAAGACTGAAAGAGTTTATATTTTGTAAGATTAATTTTATGTTGGTGGTCAATATGGTGTATTACAAGACATGATCATTGAGCTTAGATATTTGCTTATTTTTCTTGGGTTAGAAGTTAGAACTCATGATTTTCTGTAATAGTTGTGTAGAAGTAAAAGAGTGAATGCACGAGATGCTGAATACAAATTTAAGGCCATTGATTCGCTACTTCTGGTAACTTATCCATCTCTCTCGGTTTGTTTTTTGCAACTATTTTTTGTTCTGTTTTGTTTGGTTTTTGATAGCTGAATTTTTGTCTAATGCCTTGGTTGGAAGTGGAGCAGAATTTCTTAGTGCGTCATATACTTGCAAATATTATTGTTCACAGTCTCAAAGTTTGCAAATATTATTTGAATCATGTCCTTTTATGGTAGGAGTATGTTATGGAAAACTTCATTTAAGGTTTGACTTTCACAGTCTCAAAGTTTGAAAATTTTATAAGTGAAAGGAATGAAGTTGATTGAGGAAAAAGAAAAAGGGAAGATTTGTTTCAAGTGTGATATATCAACTTTTTGGTTTCAACTTAGTTCATTCTCATATGGAAGATTTGTTGCTAGCTGCCAGAGGATATGTTTTTGTCCATATTCTATCAGCTGTAAGAATATGGTGAGAACACTTAGGATAGGTTTTAGTATCCGTGTACAGAACTTGGTGAATATGCATTGATCTACTAATCAAATTTTTAAGCAACTGAATTTGCAGTAATGCAAACAGTTTTTTTTTTTTTTCATTTTATTCTATTGAATTTTCGGCTAACACTCTAAACACCAGGACCTTCGCACACCTAATCGGGGTGAGTTAGAATTTCTTCAACATATGTTTCTTTTTATTTAGACTCTTTTTAATTCGAATCGGTTTCTTTTTATTTAGAACTCTCTCAAATATGTGGGTTTCCTATGATTTTGTTGTTCATGGGTAATCTCTATGCATCTATCATTTTGAGCCATGTCTTAGCCGCATCTGCACAAAGTTATTTGGAACTTTTTCTTCAGGACTTCAGCTTATGCAACCATTTTCCCTTTTCTTTTGGTCCTTTTAGTGTTTTTGTTTTTCCTTTCTCAATTTGTTGTAGCCTGGTGCTATGTACGCCTTTTTTTTTTTTAGGTAAGTGCTAAGTAAGGCTTTGCATCCCAAATTATTTTAACAATTTGGGGTTTTCTTTGACAAATTTTTTTTTTGGGTAAAACAGAAAGCTTGCACTTGGGGCAGGACATTCCACTTCAACAACTTATACCATTCCATCAATCCATCCAATGGTTAGTAAGCAAACTCACCACTCCTTAGCTTTCCTTGGTTCATTAACTTTGCTAGGTATTGTAACATTGTTAACATTGTTCGAGAGCTTGAACAGTAAATTGAGGACCTCTGTTTCGAGAGTTGGAACATTTATTTTCGTTTTATTCTTTGTTGGCAAGTAATATATTTTGGATCAATCCTGATCAAGTGGTCCACAACTGACTCACACAACTCTTCCCTCTCCCATACACACACTATATCTCATCTCAGACTTTCCCTCTTCCTTCCCCTCTCTCACTCTCTCTCTCCATCGAGTCTCCACCACCGTCTCCCTCTCTCTCTCTCTCTCTGACCCACCATCATCGACTGCCTACCGGAGCCTCCGTTTGTGTTTTTCTTCACTTATTCTCTCTCACTTGCTCTAAAATGTGGTATCACCGACTAACGCTTTGGGAAAGGTTTGGAAAATTTGGAATGTGGTTTGGTTTAATGCGTTGCTAATTTGGCATAAGTGCCTTCTTCCTTCACAGTAGCTTTACAGTATCCACAACTGACTCACACAACTCTTCCCTCTCCCGTACACACACTATATCTCATCTCAGTCTTTCCCTCTTCCTTCCCCTCTCTCACTCTCACTCTCTCTCTCTCTCGGTTAGTTTGATTTATTATGGCTCACTTTCCAATGTTCTCTCCTTCCTTAATTTGCCATGCCTGTAGCATTTTTAAAAAATAAAAAATTTAAATTTGCAAGATTAGTTGTTGGAACATTTATTTTCGTTTATTGCTTTTTTTTTTGGTTGGTAAGTAATATATTTTGGTTGAATTGTGCCATGCATGTGTTTAATTCAATTGTGTTTATGTGCGTGTTATAAATATAATAACTGTGGCTATAATACCCTGTATCTTGTAATATATTATATAACTAGACCTTGTATGTTTTTTTTTATATACTTGTATGAGCTTGGCCTTACCCTTGGTATATTCTTTATACCAATCGATTGACCAGTATACCAATCGATTGCTTATACCAATCGATTGAACTTTATACCAATCGATTGATTGTATCAATCGATTGATACTTATGTCAATCGATTGGAGGCAGCTGGGCAGATTCTTTTGCTCTGGCTGGGGAGAGGCCACTTGAACACTCTCCCTCTATATATATGCAACCCAAATCTCGCCATTCTCTGTTTTCAGAAACTAGAGAGTGAGAGGGAGAGTTTTGTGTGTGTTTATATATATACACTTATATATATATACTCACATATATACACCTATTCATACACACACACACACAGATGGAGTGAGAGAAGAAGAGAAGAAGATCAGAGAAGAAAGGAGAAGAAGAAAGAAGAGAAGAAGAAAGAAGAAGACAGAGCAGAGGAGAGAGAGAGGAGCCACCATTGAAGCTCAAGCTTCAAAACACAACCAAACACGCCCTTAACACCTAAAGGTGAGTTTTAAACTCACTTGGTAGCTTTATATTGGTGTTAGAACATGCTTGAATGAAGAAATGGAAGAGAAACCATGTGTTTCCCGTTTATATGTTGCTGGGCAGTCTTCTCTGTGAAGAAGACGAAGTGTCAATCGATTGACACCTTATCAATCGATTGACATCTTTCATGTTCCAATCGATTGATATTTTATGCAATCGATTGACATGGATTGTGATCCAATCGATTGAATCTTTGATCAATCGATTGACACTACTTTTATACCAATCGATTGAACCTTCTTCCAATCGATTGACACTACTTTTATACCAATTGATTGACATCTATACCAATCGATTGGCAGTTACAGTTTACTGTTTTACTTGTTTAGATAATGTAATAACTGTTTAGTTGTTTATTTACTGTTCAGTATTTCCCAGCATGCTTTATTATTGTAATACAGACATGATAATGAGTTAATGCAGCGTAGGATCGTAGTAATAACAAGACTAACGGATAGTGTTTATAATGTTAGATAACGGAATAGTCGTGAATCCTTTGGAGTTAACGTTCATTTCATTCAGAGTAGTCAGGCCACATTGGGATTGTCATGTATCGGTAATAGAGTTGAACTTAAGTAGGTTTGCTAAGATTTGGGAACCTTGCGTGGGCGGGCTTTGGTCGATCATATGTTCTTAAAAGCGGTAGACAGACGAAGGTGTCTATGACTTGCGGTGAACCGGACCATTTGCCCTAAGATAGCCAGATGATCTAATCATATGTTCTTAAAAGCGGTAGACAGACGAAGGTGTCTATGACATGCGGTGGACCGTGATCACTGGTAGACGTCGCTAAGTCGTGGCATAGAATGATGTACTGTTGTTTAAAGCATTATATCCCTGACATGCGGTGGACTGTGCATATGTTCTTAAAAGCGGGGGATGGACTAACGTGGTATCCATGACATGCGGTGAACTGTGCATATGTTCTTAAAAGCGGTGGATGAGCAATGGTGCGTTATAGAGTTGAACTACTGTCGAGTCTATTCCCCTATCTAGACGCGTTATCGGTCTTATAATGAGTAAATCGTCAGTAATCGGATCATTGGTTGATTAAAGGAGTTACCCTTACTGAATTCTAATTTGGTTACGGTTTATAACTTGTAATAACTTCAATAGTTGATACCCTGTTAGTATCTAACTCACTCGGCTTTCATTAAGCTGACGGCGTTTATGCCGCTGGACATTTCTACGTTCCAGCGCACCCTGGTTATGACTATACAGGTGAAGGGCCTGCAGGAGAGGACCACTATGCCGGTGACGGAGTCCCTGTGGAGGATTTCCCCGACGGAGGTCAGACCGAAGAAGACTACTACACCGAGGACTACCCTTATGCCAACTGAAGACTAGACTAGAATTGTAGCTAATTATCTTTACCGTTTTAGAATCTTTTGTAGTCAGGCATATGTTACCTTGGCATTTGTACTTCCGCTGCCTTGTATTTGATTCAAGACTCTGATATGTAATAGTTAGTAACTTCTGTTGACTTTATGTTACGTTGTGATCAGAACCTAGACTTCATTCCTGTTACACTATTACTTCTTGTTGCTTAGTACTGCGTGGTGTGGACAATCATGTGACTTCACCTGTCATTCCTTATGGACCCATAAAGGAAATTTATTTTTCTCTATTTATGCCGTTCCGGGGCGTGACAGTGGCACAAGAGCATTTTGGCAATACAATCTCTCTTCTCAGTCTTTCCCTCTTCCTTCCCCCCTCTTTCTCTCTCTCTCTCTCTCTCTCTCTCTCGCTCTCTCTCGATCGATCGATCGATCGAGTCTCCACCACCATCTTTCTCTCTCTCTCTCTCTCTCTCTCTCTCTCTCTCGATCGATCGATCGATCGATCGAGCCCCCGATTGTGTTTCTCTCTCTCTGTCTATCTCTCTCTTTCTCTCCCTATTTGGTTTCTAATCATTTGATTTTTCAATTTGCAGATTGGGAGGTGTGTGTGCGCGCGCGCGCCCGCGCCAAAGCGTCATTATTTATGTATCAAAATTTTGGTAACTTTGGTTCACTCTTTCAAACTTATTTTCTTGGTTTTAAAGGGTTAACTTGAATCACATATGTTCACATTATTTCAAGCTGTACTTTTTTTCTCTTTCTTATTTTGGGTATTTATTCTAGGTTTTTTTTTTCTCTGTCTGTCTTTCTTTTTTCTCTGCTTTTCTATATAGTGGTCTAACTCAATTTTGTCCATTTTTAAATTGATTTCGTACACCAGGTTGAATTTTTTTAGTTCAGTTTATACTACACGTTCCTACAGTTTATACTTGCAGGATGTTTCCTCCAAATCCTAGGCACCAAATTTGGGAATGGTGAATTTTTTAAAATGTGGTGCCTATTTGGGTTTATTTTTTTCCACGAAGCTAGAACTTTGGGAACGTGTAGAATCAGTTTTTTTAAACTCTAAATATTTATTTGTCTCTATTTGTCATATCTTTGCATTCTTTGTTTTCTCTAACTCATTTGTGTAAGCCTGCACAACATTCAGTCAAGGTAGTTGTGAGAAGCTTTAGTTTGGCCCCCTATAAAATAAAAAGGTAAAATGCATGAGAGGTTTTTTTTTTATATATATTTCAAAACCACCTTTTTTTATTTTATTTTTTTCCCCTCCTTTTGGGATGGTTCATTGTGCCTAAAGAATCAATGTCATTATACACCACCTTTTTTTATGTATTGTGAGTTGTTCATTTTATGTCAATTTTTAGAACATGCCTCTTCAGTGGTCACCATATTTTTTGGGCAATGCTATGTCACACCCAAAACACACACCCAAATACACACTCCACTGACATCACTCTGGTGGACCCTGCAGTCTCTTTCTCTCCGGTGGACTTAGGTGTGTGGGTTTTGGGTGTGTCCCAAACTTTACCCTTAGTTTTTAAACCACCTCTTTATTCCTCATTGGTTTGAATATAAACCATTTTAGTTTTAAAAAAATAGTTCAAACCATTTTGAACTGTTTTTTGGTTTGAATATTTCTTCTATTTTTTCCTTTTTCCTTTTCCTTTCCTCTTCCTTTTTGCATTTCAAATTTTCAGCTTCATTTGCAGGTTGATGTTCTAACATTTCAGCTTCATTTCCTGGTTGTTAGTTTTGATTTTCAGGTTTATGTTCTAACGTTTATTTAATTTTCTATTTTTTTTAGTCTGTTTTATCCTTGGGGTTTAAAGTTCTAACTGAATTTTCTTTTATTACTACTAATACCAACTGCAATGGTGTTGTAAAATGCAATGGATTTGTTAATTTTTTCCTGTCTCAGGTCACATTGTGGGAGCCGGTTCGCGGTCATTTGCTTCTCGCGGTCATTTGTTCAAGGTTGGGTTTTCTTGGGTTTTAACTATGAAAGTTTTCATAGATTTGTATATATCTTCATAGTTCCATATCCATTGTCTTAGAGCATTGATTTCATGAACCACGGATTTTGATACCTCTTTCTTTGTCAAGAACTCAACTTTCATCAGTATTAAGTTTTGATAAACATTGTATTTTTTTTTTCTTTTTTAAATAGTGCGGTTTGCAAACAACAGTTAAAATTTTGCAATTTTAAGTTTTTTGCATTTTTAATGTATTTTTGCATCTTCTTGGCCCAAACATAGCCCAAAAGCTGGTTTCTTGCATAAATAATGTTTTTATGTACTTTTATTGTTATTGTTAGGTACCCTAAATATGGACAATTTAACCATCTATGCTCACGTAAGAATGTTTATTATTTAAAAAGAAAATTGTTCTACACCTTAAGATGTTGTGTTACTTCGTTTAACTATCTTTATTAACATTTTCTCACTTCTAACATGCAGCTTGATACAAACTTGGAAACAACAGTACGTATATCATTTCAGCTCAATTTATTTACTAAAATTTATTTAACTTTGCATATCAACTTATTTTGGTGTTAAAATATAGGTCAAGTTATTGAGAGAAAAAAATATAAGTGTCGTCATTCGAGATGAGCGAACTTTTAATAGAGAACACATTTCTCAGGTAAATATTTTCTCACATAAATGGTTTTAATAGAGAACTTATAATTCATGAGATAAAGCAAGCTGCTAATGCAAATATTCTTTAAGGACTTTGATAAAGCAACATACATTGCTAAAGGAAAGGAAAAAATGACATGGTCAAGTCATGGAAAGCGAAAAGAAAATGTAAGTGTTACCTTTGAAAATAAATAAAAACACCTACAAAATGTTAAATAATAAATTATGTTAATCTTACAGTTTGATGGATGTTTAAAACAGGGCAACGTAATGACAGAAAGAAATAAGGGGATCGTCATTCAAGACCACGAAGGGAAAAGAGCAAACTTTTCAACTAAAGGAAAGAAAAAAGAAACAACCTCAAGTTATACAAAGGGAAAAGAAAATGTAAGTCTAACCTCTAAGTACGATGTATCATGTTGTATTGTGTAGTTAATATAATCTTTGTAGCATGCGTGTATCATTTGTACCTATTAGGCTCCCTTATGTAATATTACGCCGTCCTTATCAAAGAGAGATTTGTCCCAACGGAATCGACGAGAAAGAGAAAAGTCAATCCAATCTCAACACTCGCTTGGTTTGACACCAAGGGTGCGTCGTCGTCATCGTGCACGTTTGGAAGATGAAACATGTACATCAAAATGCTTAGTGGTGTCACGCCCCTGGTTGGTTCCACGTGCACCAGATTCGAGTGATTTCTTTCTTCATTCCATGCCAACGCCTCGAAATCTTTACACAGAACTAGCAGAGATCCCAACATCCACAGAATCACCTTCAAATTTTCCTGTCATACAGTCCTTGCCTTTTCTACCATGTCATTACAATGAACTTTTAACAGAAACAGCTTCAGAATCACGAAGTGTCGATGAATCCTCCGCTGAACCAGTCAATAGGTGAATCAATATTCTTCATTGAACAACTCTTTATATTTGTCTTTTTTTTACTTGCGTAATTTTTGTTTGATAAATATAGGCCAGCTTCTGTACATCGAAATGCCCCCGATGTTGACTTAGAGGATGTTGAATTAGAGGATGTTGCAGTACCTTATGCAGAAAACATAGAGTCACCTCACCATTTCTCGGTAACATGGATGTCGAATGTCCTAATTGTTCAGCCCTACATTGGATGGACGAGAAATTGACTCCTTCATCTCCAAACATGCCCCGTTTTGGAACCTGTTGTTTACAAGGAAAAGTTAGGCTACCCTTACTTAATACCCCTCCTCCACTTTTACAAGCTCTCTTTGATGGGAATGATGCAAATTCAATATCATTTCGCAGTTATACTCGAGAATACAATGCATGTAATGCATTTACGAGTCTCGGTGCTAAATTAGATGAAAGAGTAATCCCGGGAAATGGACCGAGATGTTTCAGCATTCATGGGGAATTGCGTCATAGAACGGGATCTCTGATTTCGCAACCCGGTAATGATGCATGTTACGCTCAACTGTATATTTATGACCCTGACTCTGCTATACGAGAACGTTATCGTAGAAACCCACAGTTAATAATGGATGTTCTCAAATCCATTCGTGAAACTTTGCAACAGTACAATCCATTCCCAACTAAATACCGCCAAGCTTACAAACTTCTAATTGAAGTAGAATCTGTAGAAAATGCATGGCCTGTATGTCTGCGTTATAATTCAAAAGCTGATGATCGACGGTTATATAACCTACCAATGGCAAGTGAGATTGCTGTTATACTGCCAGGGAATGGGAATGAGATTAGTGGGATGAGAGACATAATTTTGCATCTTAAAGCAAACAACGGTTTGATGCGAATCAATGAGTGCCACCCAGCTTATTTGCCGCTGCATTATGTTTTGTTGTTCCCTTATGGTGAGCTTGGATGGGAACCTGGTTTGAAACAGTGGGACGTTCATCATCAACGCCCTTCGAATAATCGTCTAACTCAGATGCAATACTATTGCTATCGATTGTTTCAACGCCCAACTGAGTATTCAACGATTCTTAGAGCTGGGAAGTTATTCCAAGAGTTTATGGTTGATGCTTAGGCAGCGACAGAGCAAAATCGATTGACATACTTTAGGTTGAATCAGGGAAAACTTCGCTCAGAACTTTACAAGGATTTAACTGATGTTATAGTTGAAAGTGATGGTTTGAGACCTGACCAAGTTGGTCGGCGAATGATTTTGCCCTCTTCATTCCGTGGAAGTCCTAGGCATATGTTTGAAATATTTCAGGATTCAATGGCTATCACACGGCATAATCACCACCCAGATATTTTTTTAACGATGACTGCAAATCCAAATTGGCCCGAAATTACTGCTGCTTTGTTGCCACATCAAACCTCCACAGATCATCACGATCTAATTGCACGCGTTTTTGAGCTTAAGAGAAAATGTTTGATGAAGGAGATAAGCAAAAATATAGTGTTTGGTAGGAAGGTTGCACATGTTTACACAATTGAATACCAAAAGCGTGGGCTTCCACATATGCACGCTCTTCTATTTTTGCACGGACCCGATAAAATTAGGACATGTGCGCAGGTTGACAATTTAGTATGTGCGGAAATTCCAAATCCAGTAGAAGATCCACATCTTTTTCGTACTGTCATGAAGTGCATGATACATGGTCCGTGCGGCGCTCGAAATTTAAAAGCTCCATGTATGGAGAATGGAAAGTGTACAAAACGATATCCTAAAGAATTTATGGAAACAAAAACTATGGATGAACATGGATACCCTATCTATCAACGACGAAATCAAGTCCAATCCTATGTGGTAAGGAAGCATACAGTTGATAATAGAGATGTCGTGCCATACAATCCCCATCTTTCTAGAAAGTTCAACTGCCATATTAATGTTGAAGTTTGTGCTGGGATGAGATGTGTAAAGTATATTCACAAATACATTTACAAAGGTCATGATCGCACGACGATGGTTTTGGGAGGAACAGATGAGATCCAACAATATCTTGATGCGAGGTATATTGGACCAGTTGAAGCTACTTGGCGATTGTTTGGTCATAGTACGCATGAAGAGTTCCCAACAGTTGTTCGATTGCCTCTTCACTTGCCTGGAATGCACAAGGTAGTTTTTGATCCTAATGAGACATTTGACAGGATAGCATCTAGAGCTGCACAAGAAACGTCGCCCCTAATTGGCTTCTTTAACTATTGTGCAGCCAATGAGAGCGCTCGAGTCTACACTTACCAAGTATTTCCAAACTATTTTGTCTGGAATAGAACTACGTGTGTATGGACACCGAGAAAAAAGGGGTATGCTATTGGTAGAATTTACTTTGCCAGTCCGAATTCAGGTGAGAGATTCTATTTACGCTTACTATTGACACATGTGAGAGGACCAACATCATTTGAACATCTGCGCACAGTAAACAATGTTACCCATCCGACTTTTAAATCAGCATGTGTAGCATTAGGACTGTTGGAAGATGATGCTGAATGGATACAGTGTCTTCAAGAAGCCGCAGTTATGAACACTAGGCACCAATTGAGAAGATTGTTCAGTATAATTCTCACGGAATGCTCCCCGTTGCACCCATATGAGTTGTGGAAACACTTCTCTTTGGATATATGCGACGATCTTCATCACAAGATTCGTACAGTGTATGGAAATCCTAACCCAAATGCGGTTGTAATAGAGGATTATGGCCTGTATCTTCTCAATCAAATGCTTCAACAATTCGGAAAGAGTTTGGCCAATTACCCTCCAATGCCGGAACCAAGTGGAAATTGGAGTAACACAGTCGGTAATAGGCTATTGTGTGACCATAGAAAACTTCAACTCAATGCTCAAGTAGAAGATGTACACACTAGAATTGATAGCCTAAATGTCAGACAACGGCACGCCTTTGATGTAATCACTTCTACAGTCTTAGAAAATACAGGGACTACATTTTTCATTAGTGGGGGCGCTGGAACAGGAAAAACTTTCACTTATAATACCATTGCACTATACATCTGTAGGCTTGGACATACTGTTATTACAGTTGCGTCGTCGGGAGTTGCTTTATTATTGTTACTGGGAGGCAGAACTGCACACTCGACGTTTTCCATTCCGTTCGATGTGCATGAAAATTCTATATGCGGATTTAGTAAGCAGTCAATGCAGGCAGAGTTGGTCAGGAAAACCAAGTTAATCATATGGGATGAGGTTCCAATGCAACATAGAAATTGCGTTGAGGCAGTGGATCGTACACTTCAGGACATATGTGATGTAAACAAGCCATTCGGGGGTATAACTGTTGTTCTTGGTGGAGATTTTCGACAAGTCTTGCCAGTCGTGCCCAAAGGGGGGCGTGAACAAATTGTGGGTGCTTCTTTGAGACACTCTTCTCTGTGGAACAATGTAAACATTTTGACTTTGGATGACAATATACGGTTAAATAATGCAAACCCAAGCAATGTTCATTTTGCAAGATTTTTGATGGAGGTATTAATTCTATTATTTTACCTAATTAATTTCTTTTATTACATCATTCTTTGTTCTTTATTTATTTTTATTTATATCTAGGTCGGGAGCAAACCGCAAGAAGTTGTAAAACTCCCTTCTACAATACTTAAGTGTCATAACATTGAAGAGTTATTATGCACAGTATATCCAGGACTGGGTGTGGAAGGGACGGTCACCCCTACCTATCTCACCGAGCGGACAATTATGTCTGCACGGAATGTGGATGTCAACACTATTAATAATGTTGCGTTAGAAAAATTTCTAGGCGAGGCATCTACCTATTTGGCTGCTGATACATTGTCTGACGGTGATGGTAGTGAACGAGCTATTACTAACCGGTATCCTAATGAATATCTTAACTCATTGGACCGTCCTGGTTTACCCCCATTCAATCTCCAATTGAAAGTGGGTTGTCCTATCATGTTGCTAAGAAATATTGCACCAACAGATGGACTTTGCAATGGCACACGGTTGATGGTTGTCAAAACCGCTTCGCGTGTAATTGAAGGGTTGATTTTGACTGGTGATAAAGCTGGCAACTTAGCCTTTATTCCCAGAATATCATTGGCTCCCTCATCAACTGAATTGCCTTTTAGTATGACGAGGCGTCAATTTCCAATCCGCTTGGCATACGCAATGTCAATTAATAAATCTCAGGGTCAATCGGTGAAGTTTGTTGGGATTGATTTGCGAACCCCTGTATTTAGTCATGGACAATTATATGTCGCTTTATCCAGATGTACGTCCTTTGATCGTATAAGTGTTCTGACTGATGGGAATATGGATTCAACAACAAACATTGTTTATCCCGAGGTCCTTATGTAATTACTTACAAGTAAATGTCAATTGTTTGCACAAACACATTAATAAAAGTAGCAAAAATAGGGCATATACAAAATTCTTACAACTTAGTGTTCTTAATATATTTATTTTGATAATTTTGACCTTCAATAATTACTTTTTCAGAATTGGTGGAAAAATGTATCATGGAATTGGCAAGATGCGGCAAGAGATTTTGACAAGATAAATGCCCGCCCCAACAAGGTAATGCTAAATCATTAATAAATATTGCATCTAATGTATCATGGTCAACATTCACACGAGAATTTAATTTTTGTTTATTTTCAGATTCGTGTGCACTCCCCGCACTGGCCGAAGTACATTGACATCGATACTTACACGTTCTCCAAATTGATGACGAAAATTCACAATTTGCCAAAACATTGAATACACTGTGGAGGGAGTGTTAATGTAGTTTTGTGTATATAGAAGGTTTCTGTGTAATTAATCTACACGGTATGACTATGTTGCTCATGTATAAGGTTTTTTGTGTAAGTTCATATGGTGTGAACAAACTTTTTTTGGTTTTTTGTTTTTTTGGTCCGTGCCCCCCGAGGCACGAGTTATGTATAAACGTAAACGAAATTGGAGCATATAATGTATTTTTGTAATGTTATTTACATCAACTAATGTTTTTTTTCCTTGGGTACACACATTGACATCAAATGTAAGGTTTTACAATTTTGTTCTATGAGTTGAAGGCTGGGAGGTGCGAAGGTAATGGTGATCATCCTCGCTAACGGAGCTTTTGGAGGTGAGATCTCACCGTCTAATGTTTTTGGATCAGAGAATGTATTCTGGTAATGTTATTTACATCAACTAATATATTTTTTTCCTTCCTTTATGTGTGTGTTTGTTATTTACAGGGTTATTTACAGATTTGTGCTTATTTTGCTCTTAGGGCTTCTATGTGTCTCCTATATATTTAAGGGGTTTTTGCTTAATTCACTGAATCTGAAAGACTTCTCTTTGCTGACCGAACCAGTTTCAACAGGTGATTCAATGCACATGAGCAAAATTGTTCGAGGGCTTTCATTGTATCTTTTTGGTTTTTGTTTTCATTTGATTAGTTCCAAACTTTACCGTCCCTTAAAACCCTTCTTCGAAGCATGGATTTTTTGAAAAAAACATTTTTTTATCCTTTTTTTTTTAAATCACATTTTCAAAAATCCGGCCTCTCATGGTTGATATTTGCAAAATAAGACCTTTTTTTTAATCCCTTTCTTTTTGGGTTTTTATATTTTGAAAATACCATGTCCTTGACTAATGGTTGAGATTTGCAAAACAAGACCCTTTAAGAAGTGGGTTTTTATATTTTGAAAAAACCCCATCCTTGACTAATGGTTGAGATTTTTAACAAACTTATTATGTTGGGAAAATGCATCCCTTTTTGATTAGTTTCTGCTTTACTTTTTCTTCTTTTTTTTTTTTAACCAGGTCATTGTAGAAGACAAGACCATGTAAGAAGTAGGAGACAATTGTCTTTTTGTATACATTTTTGGTAAAATGTATACAAAAACCAGGTAATTAGCTTTTTATATACATTTTTGGAAAAATATCCTTGGACAACTTTGTTTGGTGTTGATAGCAATTGATTGCATTTCACTTTGTAAGTTTATCCATTGTCAAAGTTGATGCTATTGTAAAAATTAGTAGTTATCTTAGCTACCAGCCCTTTTCTCTTGATTTCTAAAAGTTAAAGTCAATATTCACACTGTCTGTCAATACCTAAGTTCTAAAACTAACTTCTTCTTTTTTTTTTTTTTGGACTGCTCATGTAGACATAAATAGCTTCTTTCTATTATCATTATTGTTACTTCTTTTTTGTTTTTCGTGATCTTTTTAAAAAGAAAATATCAGCATCACTGCACTGGCAACAAATGGGACTACAAGATGAAGATATTGAGAACTCCAATTTTCTTGCGCTCTTCACTGTTTATTAGTGCTTGAAAATCTATTAATCTTCCATTGTCTTTATCACCCGTCCCTTCGCATGGTCTCTCCTCTTGAAAATAACAGGTGAAGAATGAAACAATAGGGCTTAGACACAAAGAGGTTTGCCCCAAATCTTTTTCGATTAAGAAAGTTCTTATTTATTACAGATAGTTGAAAGTAAGTGACGCAACTATATATGGCTGATCAGTTTTTGCAAGGTTATTGGATTGAATAAAAAAGATAAATGTTGATAAATTTTTTGTTTCTTTTGGTTTACCTCGGTGACTAAGTTCTCTCCCTCCCTCTCTGCATAATTTTTTTCTTTAACTTATGGAAATTAGTCTTTTTTATCAGTTGAGTTCATCCTCTTTCAGAGGAGAGGTTGGGAAATGATTCTGAATCAATCTGTGTAGAAGAAAAATGTCGGCCATTAACTTAGACTGTTTGCTTTATTGTCTTTAATGTCTTTAATTTCTTGCTCTATTGCACTCGATCAGATCTGATGTATATCCGTCTTTGTATCCGACGTACTCCTCGATTCGACTACTGGACAGAATATTGCAGGCCTCGACGTTGATTGTGGTAATTCTCACCCATAATTAATAGATGAATGTTTCTTTTTCCCAAAACCCTGTATTATCACAACTTATTTTCATGAACTATGTGGTTTGTTTCATTTCTAAGTTGGAGATAGATTAGTACTTTTCTTATGACTTGCTTTTCATAAGAATGAAAGACGCCCTTATTCTTATGACTTGCTTTTCAATTTCATTAATTTTTCCAATTGTGATTTTTATTTTTTTTCATAAACTCCAATCTTTGAAACCACTTCGAAATTTTGATATCTTTTTATTTAGGATGCTTAAGGTTTGAATCTTTACACTTTCCAACTGTTGATAAGGTCTGTTTGGTTCTTCATTCACTATGTAATCCTTTTCTCTCCTATTTATTTTAGGTGGCAACACTACTAATTGAGATAGATTAGTGCTTTTCTTGGGTGATTAGGCATTTGGTTTCATGTTTAATTTGCTATTTGCTTCCTTTCTTCTTTTTCCTTCTTTAAAATGATTCTAAGTTGATTTTCTTAGACAGTTGACATAATTTAAATGATGTGTTCAACAAAAGGGGCATGTGTTCAACATTTGTGACTTCTATTTTAGTAATCTGCTTTTAATAAACAAATACTAATTTGAATAGGTTTGGCCATGCCGATGCTCGATTTCTTCATCATCAAGGGCTTCAAATCTGCCAAGTGGTATACTTTCTCAAAATTGGATATCTTTTTTCTTAAAATTCTCTGTATGGTAGATGAGAAAGTTTAAGAAACTAAAAAAGGTACTGTATGATTATTACATAGGCATCTCTCTTTTTTCTAACTAGCTACTCTCTCCCTGCAAATTGGATCTTAATATTGTGAAGTTGCTTGATAAACTTTTTGAGCATTTGTTATTTATTTTTTTGATGCAGGGAAGGGTGGATAGGGGGATTCAAACTACCAACTTTGGGTAAGCAAATGGAGAGTAGGAATAGAGTAAGAAAACAGCGTTTGTGCTTCTTCTTCATCTTCTTCTTCTTTTCTTCTTTTTTTTTTCCACACTTTCACTTTATGCATATGAAAATCTGTCTATGTAATTGTCCATTTCCAATAGAAAGTTGAATGTGGAAGGCAAAATGTGGAGCAAGAATAGAGCTATCACAGTTCTGGTTATATTGTTTTCTATTGATGTTAGTAGTAATTTTCATTCGTAAATGGCAACAGTACTAATTGAGATTGAGATAGATTGATAATAGATGGTGATAGTACAGTCGCTTGCAATATGTGCATTTTGGTGTCGATTCTGATTTTTTTTGTTTACAAGAAGAAGATTGTTGGAAATTGGAAATAAGTTGTAATAATTCTGTTTTTTTTTTCTTTGGATTCATGTGAGTTTTTCCAGATTTATTTATCCTATTTTTTTGCTCCGTGCCCCACGGGCACGGGCACGTACTAGTATATATATATATATATAATCACAAGATCAATCAAAATTCTCACATGTTTATTGAACTCCTAAACAAATCTCAACAAAGCAACGATATTGATCGAAACATTAAGAGTCAGCTTTGTTTGAATTATCTTTTTATGATTATCAAATACAATATCTATTTAATATTAGAAGAGGTTCGAACAAGTTAGGAAATGTTTAAATTAGGATTCGCCATGATTTAAGGAATAATATCTCCATCACTCCTTAACTTTAGCGCAACAGTTACAGTATCCATAATCCTTTTTGATTATTCAAATTCATTATATATATATTAAGGGCATATCAATCCGAATAAAATCTATAAAAAGGGGGGGAAAGGACTGATTTCTAAGAATGTTTTTGGTAAAAGCACCAATTTCACAATTAAAAAGTCAAATTGACTAATTCCACCTTTGACCTATTATCAGAGACTAAATCTTATATTTCTATTATAATAAAGCTACAAGTCTATTTCCTAATCTAATTAGAAAACCATATTTGATTGGAAGACTTCCTTAAACCAAATATAAACTTATAGTATTATTGTACTACTTTAATATTAACAACTTAATATCAAATAGGCTCTCAAAACTTCTTCTAATTACACACTGCCCTTTTATGTGTGACCCCTTAGATTCATACTAATCTGGTAGTAAGGACTAATACTTAAAGTATTACAATTAGAACACTTTCTAATTAATATTGAATTAGACTACCTTCTAATTCTCCTTTATTAGGAAAAAATAAAAATAAAAATAAATAAATAAATAAATAAATAATAATAATAATAATAATAATAATAATAATAAGGGTTAAATACACTTACACCCCTTATGGTTTGACCGATTTGCACTTACCCCCATGTGCTTTAAATTTTGGCACTAATACCCCTGTGGTTTGGACTAAAGTGCAATCGTTAAAATTTGCTAATGGAGCGTGCTAAAATGACCAAATTTACCCCCAGTCTTCATGACAGTGTTAAGAACAAATTTGTTTACTTCAATTCATTTAGGGAGAAACATATGGTTTTGAATTGGGCAAGAAAGAATCTTTTGACATTTTTTCGGATTTTCTTGGTATAAGTCATGTGCTTGACTTGAAGAAAATGATTTATGACTTATTTTCCTTTTAATATGATTCAGGGGAAATGTAATACCTGTAATTTTATTATATTTTATTTATATAATTTTCAGTCCCAAACAGTAATTATAAGATTTTCACTGCCATTAATATTTTCTATGAACCCATAATTATACATGTGTTGGCCAACCATGTGTGTACCCTAAGCGTTAACCCAAACAACCCCCACCATAGTTGTGTGTGTGTGTGTGCCGACATATGAGGAGAGAGTGAGCTTGTGTGTGTGACATGTGTTTGTATGAGGTGTGTGTAGAGTGGTGAGGTGTATGTTAGAGTGGTAGGGTGATGAGTGTAAGGGTGCATGTATGTTTGTGTGTGTCGTGTGTGTTGTGGCAATGTGTGGTAGTAGTGTGTGTGGTGATTGTTTGTGTGCTAATATATATATATATATATAATATAATAGATATGTGTTATATATATATATAATATACATAGAGAGGGAGAGAGCCACCCCTATAAATAGGGACTCCCACTAAGGTTTAAAGGAAGAAAAAAATAGAGAGAAGAAAGGAAAGGAAAGAAAAAGAGAGCTTACCCCTTGTGCCACACCGCGACCTCGAACCTACGGTGAGTTCCTAACTCACTTGGTATATTAGATTAATGCCCATGTTATCTTTCCTTTATTATTATTTAGAAATTTTGTGCTTAACATGTGGTATCCCTAACCCAGGTCCTTATTATAATTTTTGTTATTATAATAATATTTATTATTATTATTATGATTATTATTTTCCGCTTATTATTATTATGGTTCAGTTAACCACGTGATTAGTATATGTACCTGAACATATTAAATATCCGTTTTGTTATCCCATTAATAATAATGATATTATTATTGTTATTATTATTATTATTATTATTATTATTGATTTAACTTCAGCCTTTAATATGTTGTGTCCTGAACATATTATCCCACTACTATTATTAATATTATTACTAATATTAATAATATTATTGTTAATATTATTGATATCACTTTCCGGTTAATCTCATGTTAATATGTTGTACCTAGACCTGGCAAATGGGCGGGCTTGGGCGGGTTCGGGTCGGGCTGGAGTCGGGCCGGGCCGAGAACGGGCCGGGTTGGAGTCGGGCTAGTATATTGTTGGGCTGGGTTGGGCCGGGCCGGGTAACATTCATGGACCCGAATTAATATATATACAATATATATGCATATATCGTATATGTACATATGTACACAAATTTGCTGGGTTAGAGAAACCAAAAAGGCTTGTTTGGCTGAAATTTTGAGAAAAGATATTACAACCTAAAACCAAATGAGATTCTTAAAACGCATCTCATTTTATTTCTCGGAAATTTCTAAGCTTCCAAATGGAAACTAGATGAAGAAAGCATTCATAAACAAATACTCCATCAGTATTGCTTAGAAAAAAAAAACACCAATATCAGTATTGGGGTTTAAAGTAGACCCACATAGGAAATAATCTCAATCTCCATGGCAAACTCAGATTACAAACCACATAGAGGAGAGAGAGAGAGAGGGGAAGAGAGAGAGAGAAAGAGAGAACCGACGCTTTGGGTTTTTTAGTGGGTCACAAGACTCACAACAATACTTTATTGAAATTTGTTCAATACGTTAATCATAAATGAGTGGATGTGGATGAGCTCTCAATGGGCTTGAAATAATATTGTGCTTCAGCCCGCTAAAGCCCGCTACTGATAAGAACGGGCCCATTTACAACCCGCTGCCAAAGGTTTTAAAACCCAACATCAATTATATGCGGGCTTAATAGGGCGGGCTTGTGGGCACGGGCTTTGATTGCCAGGCCTAGTTGTACCCCGAACATATTATCTCCGTTATTATTATTATTATTATTATTATTTTTAATATTTTTGTTCGTTATTATTATCAGTCCTGTTAACTCCATGCTTTAACATGTGGAAATTCTTTCTGTTTACTATTATTATTATTTATTCCGGTTAACCTCATGCTTTAACATGCAGTACTATGAATTTCGGATCCGTACTTTATTTATAGAATAAAATAGTACATGTTTAATTAACTTGTACCTCGTGCATAACATATGATACACCTCATGTAGAAGTCGGTGTCGTAACTTCAAGTCGACGTGTACGAGTACAGAGTCGAACGGTCGCAGAGACCAAGTCCGTATGCATTTGGAAACACGTGTAGTCGACCGCGGAGGTCCGAAAGTTGATATGTAGTGAGTTGGTACTGTCAAATGGAATTACAGGATCGCATGCCGGCGATGATTGCTACTATGGCCACGGAGAGGCAAACACGATAGCAAAGTAACCATGTTGATAAGAATACATCGAGAAATGAATAAACACGGTTAGCCAGTAAGGCGAGATTACTATTGCGGTCGCGACGACCAACGAAAGTAAAGTAACCGTTTCGCAAATCGGCAACGATATTCATAAGGCAAGGTCCCGAGGACCTAGAGTACATGGTTAGCTTGTAAAGAGAGATTACTACTACGGCCACGGAGAGGCAGACAACGATAGTAAAGTAACCATAGCTCGACCCACTGGGCGAGTCACTCTAAGCCAACGGCGTTACACTGGTAATGTAACAAAGTTAAGTAAGTCGGATGTTAAGTCGAGTGAAGTCGAATATATCGATGATGCATAGTTTCACGCACGGTCTAATTATAATTCATTCAATCGTCATAACCAGCCGTTGTGTACTTTTGGATACATATTTTTATATTAGGAGTGTTCGGTTAGAACGCTCACTTAGCTTTTATTAAAGCTAACGACATACTACGCCCTGGACATTCCCATGTCTAGACTATACAGGATATGATTGTCCAGAGGAGGACTATTTGGAAGGAGCCTACGAAGGGGAAGCCTACTACGCTGAAGGTCACGGCTACGCCAGTTAGAGGCGCGACTTCAAGAAAGAAGACTTAGTTGTTCTTTATAGACTTTTGTCCATACGTGCTAAGTTGTAACGACATCTAACGCCTTAAGCTCTTTTGTTCTTTATCTTTTGATAACTACAAACTCTGATGTAATAGCTAGTAATCTGTTGTTGTATATATTCAGTTTGCACTTCCATTAAGTTACTCTTTTATTTATCTAGCATGTTTGTGGACAATCAGTTAATGTAACTAGTCATGACTTACGGACCCAGAAAGGAAAATTTTATTTCCTGCTAATTTCTGCTGCTCCGGGGCGTGACAAGAAAAGAGTCATTTTACCCTTCAAATTAGGGCTCCAAAGTATGAAGCCATTAATTTGGATGGAAAAAGTCACAGTTGCACTTTAGTTTGAACCATAGGGGGAATTAGTGACAAAATTTACAGCACAAAGGGGTAAGTGCAAATCCGTCAAACCACAAGGGGTGTAAGTATATTTAACCCTAATAATAAATATATTATTATCGTCTGGGTATCTACTAGTCATGAGTGACACCTAGCAGCATATCATGACACACCCCAGATAGTTGAAAAATAGTGAACCTTTCTGTTAACGGTTACCGTACAATTCAATCCTTCTATCATACAATGTCCCAATTAAATCTTTTGGGTAATGGACATATTTACCCTAGTTTAATTATAGGTTCTCAATCTAATCGATATTTCTCTGACTGGTGAAATCAAAAAACTCTTTTCTAATTGTCACCCTACCTTGGCCAAGGAACTTAATAAGAGTTATATCTTAGAAGATCATATAAGACACTTTCCCTCTTTAATTGAGAGTGACAAATTCCTTGTTGTACATTCACATGTCTCTATGAGAAACTCATCATACCCAACAATACATGATGCATCTGGTGAAAACATAAACACCGCGCACTATTAAAGTGTGACAACCCACACATAAGACAACCATGATGTCTCAGGTCTAAGGATCACTTGTACTACTGTAACTAAGAACAACCCATTGATAGATAAGCAAACTCCATTTGGATGTTCTTTACAATTGATCACGTCCAGTGAACTTGCCCTCTAATAAGCACCCACATGTCTGTTGCAGTGTCCCCACACCAATGACTTAAGACTAGTCATATTTATCAAATATAAAATAAACATGGCACGTGTTAATCTATCCGGATTATTACATGCCCAATTTCATAATCCTACGACCAAGAGCATTTTAAGAATAAAGTTACCGAGAAGGATAAGGTCTTCTTTCTTAACTCTTTAAGTACATATCTTCTCATCTTTAATTCTACGAACTTGGCATGAAGATTAAACAACAATAATTATCATGATAAATAATAAACTTGCCATTTGATAAGTATTGAGACTGTTAATGAATGTAATATTCCCAAAACACTCTTCCAACAATTGGTTTTTAGGGCATATTACTAACACAAACAATCTCTACTTTTTGTTTGAACCAATATATATATATATATGCACTTAAAATTTTTTAAATTTAAATTAATTTTTAGGATGCCAACTGATGTTGTCAATATCAAGATATAAAAGTATGCTTATTTGTGCTTTACTTTCAAAAGATTTGCAGTGTGGAAGTAAAGGTCGAACCCACAGGGATTGGTTAACTACAACGACTTAATTTTAAAACCTAACTTTAGTTAATTATGAAAACAGATTTTGATTTGATTTTAATTAAACTAATAACAATAAAACTAAATCTAATCTATGAAAGCAATTAAAAGTGTTTTTGTAAATATGTAAAGTGAACCTAGGATTGCAACTCCACCACTAGCTTCATAATATGAATATTTATGAATTACTTTAGCCTATTGAGTTGGATGAATATGGGGAATTGTGGCTACAAGCCCAATTCCTCCGTCAAGAGAATAATCATGGTTCAAGCACCAACATATTCCATCTTCGGTTAGCACGAATTATCCCACACTAAACTAGGGTTGTGACATAATTCGTCTAATCTAGGCATGGATTATTCGGATACTTGATAGCACAAATCAATAAAGCACCATCACATGTAAATAATCTAAACAAGCACAGCGAGAATAGATCATTGAGCACATCACAGTCAAAATAGATCTAAGACAAGAATAAACTTTGAAAGCAATGATTTAATCAATAGAAGTACGATTTATTTATAAAAATCCTCGAAACATGTGACTGTCATCCATACATAATAAAACTAAAATAAAAACATAAAATACTCCCTATTACTCGACTAGGGCTTCATTGAAATCCTAGATCTTTGTCTAGGCTGCCATGGATGTGGAGATCGGCAAGTAGTTGATGGAGGAGGCCATGGAGATCCTTGGTCTTCTTCTTCTTCTCCTTGCTTTTCCCTCTTCAAGGGCTAGAATTTTCGTCTATATGGCTGTATGTGTATGTATGTATGGGTGTGTAACCCTTCAATTGAAGTAAAATAGAGTATAAATAGAGTTTACAACAAGCTTTGGAAGATTTCCTAACCCGAAACGAACTGAAACTGATATATTTTACAGTCTGGACGTCATTCAGCAGTTTCGTTTGCACAGGAGTCTTCAGTATACTGAAATACGTATCTTTGTTTTTTGTACAGATCGCGCGCGCGGGCCGCGCGAGCGCGTAAATGGGAGGGTCGCGCGCGCGAGTCACGCGAGCGAATTCTGGATTCTCGCGCGAGCGGGTCGCGCGCGCGAGATGGCTTTTTCAGCTTCTTTTCTTCTGCTTTTTCACCCTGTTTAGCCTGATATACTTGATTTCTTCCAAAACCTGTTAGAAAATAGAAAACGAAGTAAAAATATACAAAAACAGGATAAAAAGCTACTAACAAATACTCGTTAAGGCGTATAAATAGGATTTGTTCTCTCCCGATCACACCCCCAAACCTACATTTTGCTAGTCCTCGAGCAAAACTAAAATAAACACTAAACTACTAATAAAATAAAAAAACTACATTTTCGCATGGATCACGATTGCATTTAGCATATGCAACAAGCCTTTTAAACCCCTAGGTATCCCTAGTCGGACGAGTGAAGTCTCGTGAGGGTTCTCATCAACAAGTTACCCACAACCATCTTTATTAACTTAGAAATTTAAAAAGTTTTATTAAAAAGAAAAACATAACATTCAATACTCCTTATTATAAAACAATGATTCGAAATAGAATAATGAACAAGGAGAAACAGAATCAAACATTCACCTATATCATGAAAAACAATCTCAAGTACATGCATCATATGAATCAATAGAGTTCCTCATAAAATTGCACGTGTGTGATATGGTAGTCAAATGAACACGCGCATGTCATGAACTTGGAATATACTTCGGATAACCATTTAACTATGTCTCGACTACGAATCTCACAATGTTAATTACACTCTCAAATGAAAACACTCAGAAACATGTGTAATTTTTTTAATATATGGGAGCAAAGAAATATATTTTCAAAACGAGAAATGCTCACATATGACACAAAAAAGACGCATGACACGAAAGAACGGTGGTCTCATGGATAGGATGCCAATAATCAAGAAAAATTAATCATTACCATGTTTTAATCCCCCTCCCATCGTTTTCATATCCAAACCATGTTTCCTAGGATCAAATAGGACTTTTCAAAGGTTGTAATGTGGCTCAGACAATGGAAAAGGATAGAAAGGATTCATTAGGTAGTTTTAGAATGGCATTGTAAGGCATGTTAAATTTCTTTCATTCGCTCTTCCACCAACTTCATCATTTCATTCTCTTCTTTTGATTTTTCTTTTCAATTTTTTTTTCATCAACCTTCTTCTTCTTTATTTTTTTCAATTTTTTCCTTTCCTTTTCGTTGCTTTCTGAATAATCAATCAATAAATAATAAGGCAACCACCCCAAACATCATCTTATTTTCTTCTTCTTCTCAATCACACATCGCCTTAACACCACTAAAAGTTGATCAATCTTTCAGGGGTGAACTCCAAGTTGGCCAAATTGGAGCAAAAACAGGATAATGGTAATTAAAGAAAAATGGCATTTTAATGGCTCAAGGGGCGAACTAAGGACATTTTATCATTTATCGGCCGGTAATAAACAAAGAGGGCCTATAATCATGTCCTATGGTTATATGGTTCTTCAACGTTTACAACGGAAGATTATTTAGCATGGTAACAAATATTTGAACTTGACTATCAACCAAAACAAAAATAATGAGACTAAACAACAAGTTAATGCGCTATTTCAAGTGAAAATCGACAAACACAAAATGTATTTATAACCCTCTAAAATGAAAAGATAGGCTCAAAAGCTCACCGGGTTTAGTCTCCACCTTGTGTTATCTAGAAATCCGAATCATATTATAGTTCACATCAGACATGTATTCACGCGACTACGTGCAGTGCATAAGTTTATGTGCAAATCTATGATATAAAACTACGATTCGAACAATACATAACTTAAAACGTCATATCATAACTTCAGCAAATGTTTAACTACATCTTCTCTTGTTTACTAATCTATAACAATCAAAGTTATCTACTAAGAAGGATTGAATCAAGATTGCAAAAACGTCGGTAACATCGTTTATTTAAACACACTTATTGAAATTTTTAAAATTTTACATAAAATAATGTGCATGTGTGCATACCCCCAAACCTAAACCTTTCATTGTCCCCAATGAAACAATAAAACGAAAGAACGGAGAGTAGGTAAGAAAGGAACGATAGTACCTCAATCTCGGCAATGACAAACAGGTAAACACAACAAAATATTGCAATAAAGGTCAATGTTACCTGTTAATACTGGATAAAAGAAACTAAACAAACAAAATAATAAAAGCAGCTAGAAGAACTATAACTAAACTAAAATAAACTAAATAAACTATAAGAATATATCTAGAACAAAGAAAACAACAAACGACTCGATCTAAAAGTACCGAAGAAACAAAAAACAGAAAAGTAAAACCTATCAGAACAGGTGTAGAGGACTGATAGAGAAAACAAAAGAAAATATCAGAAAAATGGGGTATCGCGCGAGCGGTCCGCGCGAATCCCAGTTTTTTTTTTTATATTTATTATAATCTAATTCGCTCGAGCGGGATGCCTCGCGCGCGCGAAACCAGGCGCGAGGAGAACCCGAGAGCTCATCAAAAAGGTAAACCAAAATTTCACTAAGGCACATTCTCGCGCGAGCGACGTCTCGCGCGAATGAGCCGCGCGCGCGAGATTGGTATTTTTGTAAATATGTAAAGGGAACCTAGGATTGCAACTCCACCACTAGCTTCATAATAGGAATATTTATGAATTACTTTAGCCTATTAAGTTGGATGAATATGGGGAATTGTGGCTACAAGCCCAATTCCTCCGTCAAGAGAATAATCATGGTTCAAGCACCAACATATTCCATCTTCGGTTAGCACGAATTATCCCACACTAAACTAGGGTTGTGACATAATTCGTCTAATCTAGGCATGGATTATTCGGATACTTGATAGCACAAATCAATAAAGCACCATCACATGTAAATAATCTAAACAAGCACAGCGAGAATAGATCATTGAGCACATCACAGTCAAAATAGATCTAAGACAAGAATAAACTTTGAAAGCAATGATTTAATCAATAGAATTACGATTTATTTATAAAAATCCTCGAAACATGTGACTGTCATCCATACATAATAAAACTAAAATAAAAACATAAAATACTCCCTATTACTCGACTAGGGCTTCATTGAAATCCTAGATCTTTGTCTAGGCTGCCATGGATGTGGAGATCGGCAAGTAGTTAATGGAGGAGGCCATGGAGATCCTTGGTCTTCTTCTTCTTCTCCTTGCTTTTCCCTCTTCAAGGGCTAGAATTTTCGTCTATATGGCTGTATGTGTATGTATGTATGGGTGTGTAACCCTTCAATTGAAGTAAAATAGAGTATAAATAGAGTTTACAACAAGCTTTGGAAGATTTCCTAACCCGAAACGAACTGAAACTGATATATTTTACAGTCTGGACGTCATTCAGCAGTTTCGTTTGCACAGGAGTCTTCAGTATACTGAAATACGTATCTTTGTTTTTTGTACAGATCGCGCGCGCGGGCCGCGCGAGCGCGTAAATGGGAGGGTCGCGTGCGCGAGTCACGCGAGCGAATTCTGGATTCTCGCGCGAGCGGGTCGCGCGCGCGAGATGGCTTTTTCAGCTTCTTTTCTTCTGCTTTTTCACCCTGTTTAGCCTGATATACTTGATTTCTTCCAAAACCTGTCAGAAAATAGAAAACGAAGTAAAAATATACAAAAACAGGATAAAAAGCTACTAACAAATACTCGTTAAGGCGTATAAATAGGATTTGTTCTCTCCCGATCACACCCCCAAACCTACATTTTGCTAGTCCTCGAGCAAAACTAAAATAAACACTAAACTACTAATAAAATAAAAAAACTACATTTTCGCATGGATCACGATTGCATTTAGCATATGCAACAAGCCTTTTAAACCCCTAGGTATCCCTAGTCGGACGAGTGAAGTCTCGTGAGGGTTCTCATCAACAAGTTACCCACAACCATCTTTATTAACTTAGAAATTTAAAAAGTTTTATTAAAAAGAAAAACATAACATTCAATACTCCTTATTATAAAACAATGATTCGAAATAGAATAATGAACAAGGAGAAACAGAATCAAACATTCACCTATATCATGAAAAACAATCTCAAGCACATGCATCATATGAATCAATAGAGTTCCTCATAAAATTGCACGTGTGTGATATGGTAGTCAAATGAACACGCGCATATCATGAACTTGGAATATACTTCGGATAACCATTTAACTATGTCTCGACTACGAATCTCACAATGTTAATTACACTCTCAAATGAAAACACTCAGAAACATGTGTAATTTTTCTAATATATGGGAGCAAAGAAATATATTTTCAAAACGAGAAATGCTCACATATGACACAACTCAACTTCATCACAACTACAACCACAACTCAATCCACAACCACAATCACAACTACAACCTCTAACCACAACCACAAACCACGACCACAAACTCAAACTCATACTCTTTCCACACAGACTGACACCCACAAGCATGTACCACTGACCCCACATGAATGATATGCACATGAACCTAAGCAAAACACTGAATTAAAGGAACAACACGCGTACGGGGATTGATAACTTGCAATATAATGTTTTAATCATTCAAAACATAACCAAATAGAGTTCTGATTGACTAAATAACCCAAACAGAACCTTAACAGTACTAAAAAGTTGAACCAAACAGTCCCTTAACAGAAAACAGACAAAAACAGAAACTGCCAAACCTCGCGCGCGCGGGCCGCTCGCGCGAAGGGTCGCTCGCGCGGGCCGCTCGCGCGATAAGCCCATTTTCCTTTTATTAATGAACTTTTCTGTCTGCCTGAGGAAAGCAAGGTCGCGCGCGCGGATCGCTCGCGCGAAGGGGTTCTCGCGCGACCCTCGCTCGCGCGACCAGCCAATTTTTCAATTATATATATATAAACTCTTACGTCTGCCTGGGGAAGCCTACCTCACGCGCGCGGGCCGCTCGCGCGAAGGGTCGCTCGCGCGGGCCGCTGGCGCGATACTCGCGCGCGCGATCGTGGCGCGAGATGAAGCTGAGGCTTCATCTTCTTCGTCAGATTACTCTGTTTCAGCAGTTCAGGGTCTAAAATGACCCATTTTCAGATCCAATACTTCATAGGTCGTGTAATATATGATTCTCTTTAGTTTTTCACAAGGATTTCGAATATGAAGTCAATTTTACATGATTCAACACATAGCTTACCAATTTTATGAAAAACTAAAAAGTGTCAAAACTAATTTTCTTATATACTTTCTTATGTGAACAATTTAGGCTCTAAAACTTTGGGTATAGTATATATGACATGTAATCTATCATATTCATCTAACAAAACAGGTTTTGGTTGAGTTTGGAAAATCTCCATTTTTTAAGCCATAAACTTCAACGTACAAACATCAATGGTGATTTACAACATTAAACAATTACACAGCAATTAATATGAAATTACATTCTTAGTGAGTTTAGAATACTCACCGTGATTAAGAGCAAAGATGTTGTTGAGAAAGAAATAAGATTTAGGCAAATAAGAAATCCAATCAAAGCTTGCAAGTTATGGTGGATTGAAGCTTCCTCTCTCTAAAAATTCTGTATTACTCTCTGTGTAACTCTCTCTGTGTTTAGTGTTTGTGAAGAGCAGAATGAAAGGTGTGTGTGTGTGATGAAGAGCTTTGTTATATAGAGTTTAAGAACTTGGAGACCAAGCAAAATTAAGAACTTCACTTAGCAAGCTTAATAGAGTTAACAAACCCTTAATCCCTCTAATATTAACAGCACATATACATACGTATGAGCATATACACAGATTTTAAACTGCAATTGTCTCCAAAAATGGTTGAAGGGTCATGTAGAGTACTAGGGGTCAAGTGTTGGTTGTTTGGGAATTTAGCTTATGGCATTAAATTAACACACACACAATTGCAATACCCAAACAAGGCATATCCAATGATTACTTGCCATAAATGGCAATAAAGCAAATGTCCCAATCGGTCACTTCCAAAATCTGTGGAAGTTAAACAGAACATGGACAGTTTTGGTCATAAACTGGTATTTTCGGGGCGCGGTGGTCACCACAAAAATACAGAAAATTCATTTTAACTTAAGAAATGGTTTTCTGGTTTCATAAAAATACTGATTGAGTCAATAGAAGTTATTTTCACCGTTTTGAAATACAGACTTTGAAATCCACACAGGTATTATTAATTTTGTAAAAATTGCAGTTTGACCCCAACAAGGATTTTAATATGAAATAACACAAGGGATAATAATTAGAACATGGGAAATGTATTTAAATGAAGCAGTCCATAATAATTGAAATTAAATATGACAATGCAAATACCAATTAAATATGAAAATGAATTTTAAATTAAATGGAAAGGCAGGTTATTACATTTTCACCCTGTTTAGCCTGATATACTTGATTTCTTCCAAAACCTGTCAGAAAATAGAAAACGAAGTAAAAATATACAAAAACAGGATAAAAAGGTACTAACAAATACTCGTTAAGGCGTATAAATAGGATTTGTTCTCTCCCAATCACCAACATGCTAAGGATGAATGTTAATGTAGAGTTTGCGAACTGCTTTTAAAGAATTTTGTTGAGAAGTCTTCGTGTGTATCGTATTCGTAAGGCAACAAGTGTGAATGAGAATTGTTTGTTCGTAGAGGGATGTTCTAGAAAGTTATGTTATTGGTAGGTTTATGAATACGTAACAAATACAATGGCAATAATACGTTACACACGTAACGCGTGTACCTCAACAGCTCGTCTATTCAAATACAACTACCCACAGCAAGCAGCAGCCTCGCACTAGAATATATATATATATATATATGCATAGCAATGCAATTTGTTTTTTAAGACTTCTACCTGGCAATACCTAAGAATTCCAGAGTATCCACATATGCTCTATTCTATATCTATACTATATCTACGTGCTAACAAGATTACAAGCCCACGTGTCCCAAAAACTCATCCACGTTTTTTACTCTAGAATTTTTCTCCAACGTTCCCAGTTTTTCTCTCCACATTCTGCAACATTATATTTTCCAACGTCCAGAATATATTTTATATATACAGAAAACTGCTTTCATAAAAACATACAATTGACAGAGAGCAAAAAGAGTACCCATACACTAAACCACGTTCCTTACACGTGGACTGTCACACCCCAACCCACCACAAGTGGATTAGGACCGTGTAACCAAGAGTTACCCAAAACAAAATGCCTATTAGTAACTGTAAAACAAGAATTAAACATAATAATAAAATGACTTTATTGGATTGAACCAGCCCAAGGGTAAAATAGTCATTAAGAAATTATAGTCAAATTTTACATCAAAAGATATCCCTTCGAGTCTCGGTTCTAACGCAAAAAACAGCGCGCAAATCCGAGTTTTCTAGAAAGAGTTATGTCCGTTTCCGTAAAAGTCGACAGGCCAAAAATAGACCTGCGGATTTTGCACAACAAATTTCTACACCAACTCCCAACCCAAATGAGTACGCCCACAAACAATGTATTTAACATATACAACAAAAGATACATACTCCCATGTTGTCCAGAACCCTGTGGTTCAACGCTTCTCACTGTGATATTCATCTGAACCTGCGTGGTCATTAGCCACAAAATCGAATAAGCTTTCGCTCAGTGAGTACGTGGTGCTAATCATGCAATTGGAGTATTTAATAATTCATAACATCAATTAAACATTCACAACAATAAATGGTCGCAGGCGTGACAAGTAATCAATCACCATTGTTCTGGACCACTGATTCCGGGCCATTCTCACTTGTCGTCGCTTTTGAAGCGATATCACTCATTCTCATGTGACCGTAGTCAATTCGTTGTGGTCGTCACCACCGTCCTCTTTTCTCTGAGAACTTCATCAGCATCCCCCTTTTTCTCTGAGGAATGGGCGTCCCTTATATACGGACTAAATAATGGTGATTATCAATTGACACCCTTTGACCCAAATAAGCACATAAGCAACTCAACATGTCAACATGGCAATTTCAGCATTTTTGAACATGTTAAATAATAAATTATCACATGCTTTTCTACTTAATTATAAATTAAGCATTCTAAGCATTTAATAACATTTAAAAGACATTAAACATCCAATTTTGGGATTAGGACACTCACCTCACGAATAGGTCTAGATAATCCTAGAATTCCCAAATTCTTTCGCAAAACTAGCTCCTAATGATTCCAATGACATCCCTACATATATATATATACCACATATATGTATCACCCCTTAAAATGGGTCCTGGAAAAACATTATCAAAACTGAAAAACAAAGACATAAAAATGATCCTCTCACCTTCACGATACCAAATATGGCTTTGGTTCGCGAAGTAGAGGTCGGACAGCGAAGCTACGGCGATAAACGCGGCGTCGTGAAACGTTTTCCCTTCTTTTTCTCTCGCCGACCAACTCTCTGCTTCTCTTGATTGTTGTTTATTTATTTTTTATTTTTTTGTTGGCCTGATGACCAACCGCCAAACTTATATAACATATATGTTAAGTCCAAGCTTCCTCTGGAAGCTTGGTCCTATTCTCAATTAACTCCCCTCAAGTTTGACTGTCCATTATGAGATCCTCAACTAATTATATTAACTACTCAAATATCTAAATGGTTATGACGCTATGTCACGTATGCGTCCCAAAAGTTGTTCCAAATATTTTATAAAGTTGCTAGTTAACCTACTAGTTATAAATCCAATTCATATTCGCTCTCATATAGGTACCCAAACTGGTACCATAAAAGGCCACAACTAACAATAAAATATTAAAAACACTTTAACAAATATTCATTTAGGCACATGAATGCAACTAAATGCAATTTATTTAATCTGGACCTCCTGCGGGTCCCACTTCATATCTATCAAATTGTGCCCTTTATCAAGCACTTATCACATCGGGTTGACTGAAACTCACCCAAATCATTACATGCAATTAATTATACTAATTAATGCATGCAAAATAAATATTACTACCTTTTTCCGGGATACGGGTATTACATTTCTCCCTCCCTTTTAGGAAGTTTGTCCCCAAACCTTTTAGGAAGTTTGTCCCCAAACTTTCCTTGTCTCAAGTACTAATTACATAAAAATATTTCCCTTTGAACCTTCAATGGTCTATACGCAACTCACAGTTCAATTTTGGTTTTCAACATTGCAGCACACAATATTGAATGCATTACACCCATTGGCCAGTACCTATTACAATCTCAATTGGTAGTCTATATGTAATCCATTCTCCTTAACATTTCAAATGATCACACCGAATCGCTCAATTCTTTAAACCATACCTGACACGCGAATAATCTTGTGTGCTCTTGTGCAATACCCAAGTGTAGGTAGACGTGCAAGTAGTAACTGGTAAGACCAGGTCGATCCCACAGGGAAGGTGTTGACCTATTAACTTAGACTAAACTCAAAAGAAGGGAAAAAATTCAATAATATTTAATAATGGTGCAGAACACAAAGTTCCACAAACTAAGACTACTAACAAAAGTAATTCAGATTAAACTAAAGAACTAATTAGCTAATTAAAGCAATATCCTAAAATAGGATTTAACTTTAAGAAGAAAGTGTTGGGATTACACGAATCCACAGTAATCTAACCATCTACCATGCAGTTTCTTTGAAGCACTAAGGAGTATATTACCCACAGTTTTCCATATTTCTCTGAAAATAAAGAACCCATAGCCCTTTCATGACCGGGACTATATCATCACAGTTAACTTGAAACATGTGAAAGCGGTTTAATTCAATAGTTAAGACTCGCACCTACAATGGTGTTAGCATTGAAAGTGGTTTGCAAAATATATTGAAAGAAAATGCCTTAGGGCCTTGATTTTGAAAACTGTTTTGACAAACTGAGCATTTAGGGACAGTATGATAACGAATCTCAAAAACAAAAGGTCCTGGAATACTGCAGAGAACATCCTCAAGAATCAGAGAGTTCGATCGATCGACGATCGTTCAATCGATTGAAAGCCTTCATCCCTCAATCGATCGAAATGTCCTTCGATCGCTTGACTATCTCTGGTTCGATCGATCGAACTACCTCCGATCGATCGAACACAGGATTTATTCTGCTGCATGGCAGAGGCTGGAGATCACTGTTTCATCGTGTTCTCCCAACCCTAGGACTACTCAGACATCGTCTGGAGTATCACAAATCGGTTTTTATCATATGAAAACATTAAAGCTTTGTTTGGATGTGAGTTTTTCATGAAAACTATGAAAACTAGTGATTTTAACTTATCTAGCATGCAATACTATGAGATTGAAGATTAAACTACGACTAACTAAGTACAGAATGTAAATAAAACAATAAATAAGTAACCTGGAATAATAAACTTGTATTAAACTGTAAGAATCCGAGATCACAACATAAACCTTGAATAAAAACCTACAAAACACCAAGAAAAACTCTCCTCTCTCTCTAAAACTGATAAAAAACAAAAGTTGGGCGTCCCTTGGGATGTATACAATGCTCATATATATAGAAAAACTAAAGGCTAGGGTTAAAATTCCGCAACTGCTGCGTACGCGAAAGTTTCTGAAAATACCATGTTCGATCGATCGAACATTTCTCGATCGATTGAACATTTGGAACTCAAGCGCTTCAACTTTCTTTAAGCGATCGAACCTTCGATCGATCGAACTGTCGTCGATCGCTCGAACTTCAAACTTTAGCTTTGAATTCTTTTGTCTGCACTACAGCATTCCAGTTGTCCTGACGTTCATCTCTCTAATCCACACAGCAGAGATCTGCATAAACAATAGCTAAAACAATACAACTTATCATAGATTAATCACATTGTATGAAAACTAGCCTTGTAATGCAAATTGTAGATAAAACGGGAAGTTGTGATTAAAACCAATGCAATTCTTCCTTTTAGCGCGGTTGTATTTTACAAATACCCCCACTTTGCACAACCCCCAACTAGCTTATTGCTAGTCCCTAGCGATAAAGCAAAAATAAAAACTACTAAACTAATACCATCATGACTAAGAAAAACAAAGAAAAACTAAAAAAACAACCCAACTAAGAGAGAGAAAAAATTTCTAACTCACTTTCGCAGGAATCGCAGTTGCATTTAGCTAATGCAACAAGCCGTTAAACCCCTAGGTTCCCCCTAGTGGACGAGTGTTGTCTCGTGAGGGTTTGCAGTGAATATACCCACAAAATTCTCCAATTTTAAGCTCAAAAAGATTTAGAATAACTTGTAGAATTCCCCCTCCATTAAACTGTTACTTTAACTCTACAGAGATATACTATCCTCAATCAACCCATGAAAGAAATCCACATGCTCCCTTATATTACCAAGTAAAATATAACATATGTATCACCATCATGCACCCATGTGTGTGTGAGTTTAACAACCATACGTCCAACCCTATTAAGAGTTATTTAGACTATTGCACCTTGAAAAACTCGCAGTTTCAGCTCAACTCTCACATTGGTCACACTAAAAAAAAACGTCTCTCAGAAACTTGCTTTACAATGACCGCACATCGTATGAAAGCTTTGATAAGGCTGATATTCTGGGTGCTAATGCTTCCATACTTGACTCTATGAAAAACGGACATTTAAGAGTATATAGTCTCATGAATAGAACACTACTTACTAGAGGAGCGAAATACCGTGGATAACTCAATTCACACTTCCATGTTCAAATTAATTGTTGAGAATCTTTAAGACTTTGAATTTCGGCTTTTAGTTAGTAGGTGAGGGCGTTGTAGAGAAGAATGTGCTTTTCAGTATGTGATGGAATTTCAACTTCTCTTTTTATTCTTTTCATCTCTCAACCCAATCTCCCATTCATTTCATATGCTCTTTTTCTTTTCCTTCATTCATCATTCATCTTTTTTTTTTTTTTTTTATAACCTGGATGTCCCACAACTACTTCATTCCATTTCACATACTTTGATGACTCATTCTTAATAAATGTATAATACAGCTCATTGAGATCAAGGTATAGATCAAGGACTTGGATTCTTTGTAATCTCATTGGAAATATTTAGTTGGTGTGGGATCAGGGATGCAACAATTCAATGAATGTAGGTGAAAGCTATATCAGGTTAAAGAATGGGTAAACGATGGCTTAAATCATTTTCTCAACTTTCAATTTTTAGCACTTAAGTGTTCATTGAGTGTAATTGGTAAGTCCTGAACGTTCTCCTCTAACAAGCAGTCAAAACTTTTAAAGAAAAACTGAGACATTTACAACGAATTTACTAAGTATAAACAAGAAATACCATTCGAAATTGTATGAGAATTCCCTCAGAAATGACGATTGGTTCAATAGCTCACTAAGGGTTATTAGCTTCTACTACTTGTTCTTTTGGCACAATAGTCATATTAACTCAGTTTTCAGGTTTTCTACATAGCTGCCAATTAGTGCATAAAAGTATTGGATACATAATAGCTTCACACATGCAATCCATCTCAGTGAGAACAGAAAACGCGTGAACTTAATCCATAAAAAGATGAGAATACTACAAATGTGTCATCGCCTAATTAACAAGCAGGAGAGATTATTCAGAGTTATTCTATCAATAAGATTCAAAATTAAAAATTTTCAAAATTTTACCAGACCGCATTCTAATTAAATTTGAGACATATCCAAGAGCAAAATATGATCATTACGGGTGTATACCTATTTATTAGTATCCCCTACCCCCAACTGAAAACAACAAAGTCCCCAGAAGTTGATTTTCAACAATTAAAATAGATAGGTATCACCTGTATAGAGCAACGCGATGATAACAAGCATAGCAACCTGGCATAGAAATATAGAACACAATCTCCAAAACAACAAGGATCAATAGATAAAGATAAAGCAATAAAACCATGATCCAAACAATACAAACCACTGGAATGGTAAAGGAATAAAATAAAAGCAGTGATAAATAATGTTCATACATAACCAAACTAAACAAAATACAGAACTGTCTCACGTGTCCAACCATAACACACCCACCAAAAATAGTACAACAAAAATGAACATATAATCAAAAGTACAAAAACACCACCCCCTCCCCAGAAAATGCTACGCGGCTCCCGACGGATCATCATCAGCCACGTCAGAAGGAATGTCAATGGGAGCAGGTGGCAGTGGTGCAGTAGCAGGTGCAGCAGCAGCAGAAGTGAATGGAAGATCAGCAGTAAGTGGAGCAGAAAGTGATGGATCGGCTGCAGCAGAAGTAGTGGATGGACCTGTAGGAGTAGGAGCAGGTGAAGATGCTGGATCGGCAGCAGGTGGTGCAGACAGGGTAGTCGTAGGATGGTGAGCAGAGTGAACGGCCTGATCGACCCCAATCTGAATCAATATAGACTCAAGCAAGGTCTGCAGCTGATCCATCCGGCCCTCGAGTCTGATCCTGGCCTCTCTCTCCTCCAATAGCAGCTCATAAACTGTCAGGAGAGGCACAGAGGAAGAAGACTCTCCCTGGGCCTGAGTCTGCGACCGCTGTCGCAACTCAAACTGCTGAATAGAAGCAACTGGATCCTCCTCCTCATTGTCTGTATCAAGCTCCTCAGCCTCTGTGGGCGTCCCTGAAGCTCCAGCCTTTGTGTCTGTCCCACCACGCCTCTTCTTCTTCGCCTCCACCTTTGCTTTCCCTTTCCCCTTTCGTTTCCTCTTCTGGGCATCTAAGCGGCGAGTCGCTGCCTCGCCGAATCGTCTGGGGGAAGAATGAAGGTCGTCTCTAGCAAGCTCAGGAAAGCCGGCCTGAGCCATTACTCTGTGAATCGCCCAAGCACCTTTCAGGTGCTTCTTGGAGGCGATATAGCAGGTGGGATGGACCATGAAGTCGATATAAAGCCGGGGTAAGCAGACCGGCTGTCCTGTCCCCACTGCAAATAAAACTCATGCATACCAAGCCGCGATCTTCTCTCGATAAGAGGTCACCAAGAGACAATTGCTGAGGACCAGGTGAAGCATGTGGTAGTCGTCGGTAAGGAAGTGGTCCTCAATCAAAGCCTCGCCATTCCAAGAAGGAACGGCGCCTCCGGTGAGCTCGCGGATAATGGCAGATGGTGGTGTCTCAGGTGCGTCAGGCCGATGGGGGCAAATATAATCTGGTACCTCTGGTACCCCCAAGGCAGTCGAAACTGTAGTGGGACTGATGACGAACGCCCGACCCCGGAAGAAAGCATGATATGTGAATGGTGCGTCCGGGTCGCGTATCATCGTCGCGCACGCACCTCGTATCCATGACAGATTTACTCTCTTGGCAAGCGAGAGTAAATCGAACCAGTGGGGCATGGAGCAAATCCGAGTCAGGAACCACGGGTACTCCGACCAAATAGACTCGACAGGACGCTCAATCATCACCTTTCGTGCCCGGAAATAATGCTCGTACCATCCCCGATCCTCATCATTCCGGAACCCATGTGCAGGTACCGGATCAGGTATAGTAAGGCTGAGGGGCTTGGACTTATGGTAGCCAGTTACTGGATTCATCGTGGTAGCCCTGAAAATAGAACACAACACGACACAGATTAGAACATGGAAGAGAAAGAAAGAAACTGTTACTGCTCTAGTTCGATCGATCTAACTTAGTTCGATCGATTGAACTGGAGTAGGATTCGATCGCTTGAGCATAGTTCGATCGCTCGAACATGTCAGCTTCGATCGATCGAAAATAGTTCGATCGATCGAACACATCGATGTGCTGCGCTCTCAAAACCGAATGGGAAAACGAAAAGTGAAAGAAAAAAGAACTACAAAATGGAAATCCTAAGACCAAGGGGATACCCCCTTGGGATTTTCTAACAAAATGAAAGACAAAGGGCTCGTGGAGCCTACCTCGGTGTAGAAACACGCAGTAGAGGTGAGATGATGATGAGGGTGATAATCAAAGCCCCCAAAATGAGGTGTGTGGATGCTAGAGATGGAGAAATCGCCGAGTCGCCCTCTCTCTGTGTGCGATCGCTCGAGTGTGTAAGAGTGAGGGAACTGAAAAGGTGTTCTGAAGACGCCTCGTTTAAAACAATGTTCGATCGATCAAAAAACGTTCAATCGATCGAAAGTAAATCGCTCAATCGATTGAATAAAGCTTTCAAGCGCTTGAACACGCAGGGTTTTCGATCGATCGAAATAGGTTCGATCGATCGAACACAAAAATTACAGAATTCTTTGAAACAGTGAACCAAAACACCCCCAACTATTAGAAACAAATCTGGACATGCAGAGATACTTAAAAGCAGTTCAATTGCAGACATGTAGGCCAGAATGGACATCACCCAAAAGATAAAATTGCAAAGATTTAGTAATAAAAGATTCAAAATGCAGTCAATTTGCAAAATTATAACTCCCCACGTGATCCGTAGACCTTATTACATAGAAAAATTAAAATAAAAACCAAACTAAAAAGCATTTGCCCAGAATTACACTTCAATTGAGAAAAATGAAAATGACAGAACAAAACTGAAGTGGACCACTAAACTTCCAACACGAAAACTTCTTCTTCTTCCATTGCTTCGAACACCACCAGATCTTCGAGATTGGACTCCAAACTTGACAATTCCCGTTCCCAAAATAATCTGAAAGCGGCAAGAGTGTCATTCAGCATGCCTGGAGTCGCTAGAGAATGAGGTGTGCACGACATAGATAATGGTGTGAAAATCCGCAGTTGTTCTTCCTCTTGCGGTGGAGTGCCAGGAGACTGCGTGCGAGCCCCATGGAACAGCTGATGTGGAAGGAACACCGGAATACCATTGAGAAACATAGTGACAATCCTGGACAAGGAAACGACAAAAGACAAACAAACCGAGATTAAGATAACGGAACACAAGAAACAAGGATTAAACATGAAAAGAAAACAAAGAACAGGACCAAATAAAAAAAAATGACTAAGTTCCAACCTCACTATTGGCATAGATTCCCAAAATGCACTAGCTGGTAAGGGGCATTGGAGCCTGAATAGCAGAAAGCTCAGGTACACATAGCGGTATGGGACCAACTCGGGAACAAGGAAGTCGTCAACAAAAACAAAAACAAAAACTGCATTGTGACGTTCCGGGACGACATCCTGGAGGTTATAATCTTCCCATGGCTCCCACATATCATCATTTTCCCATTGTGCCATCAGTGCATCATCCACCATTCTTCCCATGTATAGGTCTTCTTCCTCATCCACCTCGTCGTCATCATGAAATTCCATATTTTTATATGGATTGATGTCAAGGAGGGCCGGTGGGTATGGAAGGTACCCTTGGGCAGCATCAATGAGAGTGTGAACTTCAGGGTCTTGATGAAGCAAGGGGCAGGGTGTGAGTTCACCCTCGGTCCAGGTGCCACAACGACATTCTGAATCAGCCCATGAACCGATAGAATGAACATCATCACCTCGCATCTATGCACCTGTAATTGAGTAGTTCAAGGTATAGCGGATTAGAACGAGATAACAAACATAAAAGAACGAACAAAGAATTAAAAACAAAAGAGTGAAACTAAAATGCAGGGCAAGATAAGGAATACAACAACAATATGGAACTCCACTTTGGATTTTAAGTGGGAGAATAGTTGGGCTCATCCAGCTGGATGTGCTCAACTTCAGTTTGGAAGTTCTCCAAGAACGGTTTCAACCTCTGGCCATTGACCTTGAAACTATCATCGTTCTTTGGATTGACGAGCTCAACCGCCCCGTGTGGAAAGACAGTTTTTACAATGAACGGGCCTGTCCAACGGGAACGGAGCTTTCCTGGGAAAAGGTGGAGGCGAGAGTCATACAGCAAAACTTTCTGCCCCGGTTCAAATGATTTACGAAAGATTGTACGATCGTGGCGAGCCTTCAACCTTTCCTTATACAACCTTGCAGAGTCATACGCATCTCGTCGTATTTCCTCTAGCTCTGCAAGTTGGAGCTTGCGTAACTGACCTCCCTCTTGGATATCAAAGTTCAATGAGCGTGTCACCCAGTAAGCTTTATGCTCAATTTCAACAGGGAGGTGGCAAGCTTTCCCGTAAACCAATCTATACGGGGACATACCTAGATTCGTCTTGTAGGCAGTACGGTATGCCCATAAAGCGTCAGTCAGCTTGTATGCCCAGTCCTTTCGATTGGAGCTAACCGTCTTTTCGAGAATATGCTTGATTTCTCGGTTAGCCAATTCTACTTGCCCATTCAACTGTGGATGATAGACAAGAGCGATTTTATGGTGGACTCCGTATTTCTTGAGAAGTGACTCCAAAGGCCTATTGTAGAAATGCTTGCCTTGGTCACTTAGTAAAGCTTTCGGAGTTCCAAAACGAGACAAGATATGCTCTCTTAGAAAGGACATGACCGTTCTGTGGTCATTGCGTCTCGTTGGTATTGCTTCAACCTATTTTGACACATACTCTACATAAAGGAGTATGTATTCACAGTTATTAGACTTGGGAAATGGGCCCATAAAATCTATGCCCCAACAATTGAATATCTCAATTGTGATGATAGGGGTTAAAGGCATAGAATTCCTTTTAGAAATAGTTCCAAGCTTTTGACAGCGTTGGCATGTCTTGCAAAAGGAATATGCATCTTTAAAAATTGTGGGCCAGTAGAAACCGCTTTGTAGAACTTTTTGTGCGGTCTTTTGTGAAGCGAAGTGGCCACCGCATGCCTCAGAATGGCATGATGCTAAAATTATGGTTATATCCTCATTGGGGACGCAGCGCCTGATAACCTGATCAGCACAGTACTTGAAAAGATATGGGTCATCAAAAAAGAAATGATGCGCGAACGAGAGGAACCATTTTCTGTCTTGGTTTGACCATTGATTCGGGGTTTCTCCCGTGACAAGGTAGTTCACGATATCAACATACCAAGGCAGACCACTTACTGCCAGTAACTGTTCATCCGGGAACTCATCCTTAATGGATTGGGATTCAGAATTATCGACAAAAGTCAATCGTGACAAATGGTCTGCAACCACATTCTCTACTCCTTTCTTATCTTTGATTGTTAGATCAAACTCTTGGAGTAAGAGTATCCAGCGAATTAGCCGTTGTTTAGCGTCTTTCTTAGACAGCAGATACTTGAGGGCCGAGTGATCTGTAAAACAGACGATTGGTGACCCTATCAGATAAGACCTAAACTTATCCAAGGCGAATACTACAGCCAGCAGCTCCTTTTCAGTAGTTGTATAATTCATTTGAGCTTCATTCAAAGTTCGGCTGGCATAGTATATCACATATGGCTTACTGTCCTTTCTCTGGCCTAGGACCGCGCCAATGGCGTAATCACTAGCATCGCACATTAATTCGAAAGGCAAACTCCAGTCGGGTGCCTGTATTATAGGTGCGGTGGTGAGGAGCTCTTTTAGATCCTCGAAGGACTTTTGGCAACTTTCTGACCACTCGAATGGTGCATCTTTGACAAGAAGTTGACAAAGAGGTCGAGAGATTGCACTGAAGTTCTGGATAAACCGACGATAAAATCCCACATGCCCCAAGAACGAATGGATGTCTCTCACTGTACGGGGGACAGGTAGATTTGAGATTATGTCGATTTTGGCCTTATCCACTTGGATTCCTTCATCGGAGATTATATGGCCGAGGACTATTCCCTTGGTCACCATAAAGTGACACTTTTCCCAATTCAAAACTAGGTGTTTATCCTCACATCGCATTAATACATGCTCGAGATTGCTGAGGCAATCTTCAAAGCTATGGCCAAACACTGAAAAATCATCCATGAAGACTTCAAGGATGTGTTCGACCATGTCACTGAATATGCTTAGCATACACCGCTGAAAGGTAGCCGGTGCATTACATAAGCCAAACGGCATTCAATGGTAGGCAAATGTACCAAATGGACAAGTGAATGTGGTTTTCTCCTGATCTTCAGGAGCAATTTCAATTTGGTTATATCCACTATAGCCATCCAAAAAGCAGTAATACTTGTGACCTGCCACACGTTCTAGCATTTGATCCATGAATGGCAAAGGAAAATGGTCTTTTCGGGTCACAGTATTCAACTTTCTGTAGTCAATACACATCCTCCATCCAGTGGGGACACGTGTTGGTACCAATTCACCATCTTTGTTTGGGATGACCATTATGCCTGCTTTCTTTGGAACCACTTGGGTTGGACTGACCCAAGGACTATCAGATATCGGATAAATCATCCCAACATCAAGTAGTTTGAGCACTTCCTTTTTAACTACTTCTTGCATGTTGGGATTCAGATTCCTTTGCATTTGTCTTGAAGGTCTAGCGTCTTCCTCCAAATATATCTTATGAGTGCATATGGATGGGCTGATGCCTTTGAGGTCAGCAATCGTCCATCCCATAGCATCCTTATGCTTGGTCAGCATTTGCACTAGCTTACCTTCCTGCTCATGAGTTAAAGCAGATGAAATGATCACAGGATACGTTTTTCCAGCCCCTAGGAATGCATATTTTAGCTCTTTGGGTAGCTCCTTTAACTCTAACTCCGGAAACTGAAAACTAGAAGGCATTGCCAACTTAGTTTTAGGAGGCAATTGTTCATATGGCATTACCCACATGCATTCTGCTTTATCCTCCTCTATCGTATCCATCATAAGACACATCTGGTTCAGGTCAGCATCCAATGGAGTTGACTCTCCAGGCTGATAGATATCGCCAAATTGAGTCATCACAACTTCCAAAGGATCTTTGTAGTCGACCAAGTCAACTTCATCTTCAATGACTGTGTCAATGTAATGAATTTCTTCCTCATCATCGTATTCTTCAGGTCGGGGATTAGAAAAAATTTTGACATTCAATGTCATGTTCCCGAATACAATAGTCATGATACCACTTCTAATCTTGATCGTGGCATCAATAGTGTTGAGGAATGGACGTCCAAAGATAACCGGGATGTGTGCACCAGGATTAGACACAGGTTCTGTGTCCAATATCACGAAATCAACCGGAAAGACAAAAGAGTCTATTTGGACAAGGACGTCCTCTAACACCCCTCTAGGGTACTTCACAGATCTGTCTGCCAATTGTAAAGCGACTCGGGTGAGTTTGAGTTCACCCAACCATAGCTGTTTATAGACTGAATATGGCAGCAGGTTCACGCTTGCTCCTAGATCGAGGAGTGCGTTATCTATTTTTTGATTCCCAATTCTACATGAGACCGTAGGTGTACCGGGGTCTTTGAGTTTCGGAGGCAGCTCATTTTGAATGATCGCACTTGCTTGGCATGCAACATAAGCATGTTTCTTCACACTTTGCCTCCTCTTTACCGTGCATAGATCTTTGAGATACTTAGCATAGGCCGACACTTGCTTGATAGCATCTAGGAGTGGAAGGTTAATTTTGACTTGTTTAAACAATTCCAGAAACTCCTGATTCTTCGTCTCATTCTTGGGTTTCTTCAACCGTTGAGGATAAGGTGCAGGAAAAGGGCATTTTGGTGGTTCTTCCTCAACAGACTCCTTTCCAGGCCTTTGCTCAACTTCTTCCTCTACTCTAGGAGCTTCAATGTTTGCCTTTATTGCCTCATCATTAGTAGACGGCTCCTCCTCTTGAGTAGATGGTTGCTCAAGCTCATTATCCACCACTTCCTCATCTTTGTACACTTCGGGTGTAGACAGAGGCATGCTTTTCTCTATGATTTTTCCGCTTCTCAGCGTAGTCACGGCTTTAGCATGTTCTTGATTGTTAGGACCATTGTTATGTCCCTTAGGGTTCGGAAGTGGTTGGGCAGGGAATGTTCCTCCTGAACCCTCTTGCCGTGCATCTATCCTTTCTAACGTGGCAGACATTCTACTCATCATCTGTATGAGTTGCTGCATTAGATTGGCATTAGCAAGTGGCTCTTCTTCTTGTACCTTCTTGTGTGGTGGCACATAGGTATTGGTCTGTGGTGCATTGGAGGGTTGAGCTTGGTTGTAGTTATTGGTTCTGTTTTGATTGTATTGCTGGGACGGCCTATTGTTTTGCCCTTGATATTGATTGTTGTTGTAGGGCTGCTGTTGATATTGATTTTGGGTCCCAACATTATTTCTCCAATCAAAACCGGGGTGATTCCATCTATTGTTACTTTGAAAGTTATTGTTGGAATTCCCCGCCCCTCAGAAACCGTGCATGGCGTTCATCTCCATAGGGGCCTGCTCTTGAAAATACGACACATTAGGACAGTATTGAGTTGTATGTCCCAACATGTTGCATGTGCCGCATGGTTCGTCAGGCATAACCTGCCTAGAGCTCTCTCCTCGCATCCCTAGTTCTTCTACCTTCTTTGCCAGTTCTTCGTATTTGTTCATCAGATGATCTTCACTTTTCAATTGGTACAAACTCTTATTTTCCACACTCGATATTTGAGTTCGAGGTGTATCTTTAGAGTTAGACCATTCATGAGCATGTTCAGCTAACCACTCAAAATGAGCTTCAGCCTCTTCGGTGTTCTTTCGAAGGAATGGTCCAGAGCTCATAGTTTCGACCAGCTTCTTCGTTTCACCATTTAGTCCTTCATAAAAGTGACTGATGGTACGCCATTTCTCATATCCGTGGTGGGGACATGAGAGAAGCAAATCTTTGAAACGCTCCCAAGTTTGGGTGAAGGTTTCATTGCTCCTCTGCTTGTATGAACTTATTTGGCGTTTTAGCTCTGTGGTCATGCGAGGTGGAAAGAATTTATTCAAAAACGCGGTGTTCATCGCATGCCATGTGAAGATTGAATTCGGTTCTAAGGTGAGTAACCACGCCTTCGCTTTATCCTTCAAGGTGAAGGGAAATAA